>JAUYWG010000041.1:5221537-5235650 GCA_034779775.1 Enteromius afrohamiltoni
TATAAACCTCTTATATTGGGTCATGGTTTGATCTTCCATAAGAACAATAATCCAAAACAAACATCAAAATCAACACAAAAATGCATCACTGAGCACAAAATGAAGCTTTTGAAATGGCTGTCAATCCTCTGACATGAACCCTGCATTAAAAGAGGGATGTGACCTGAAGAGAAGCAGAACCAACATGTAGAGATTCTGTATGAAAGAATGGTCTCTGATCTCTAAACAGGTGTTCTCCAAACTCTTCAGGTATTATATGAGAAAACTCTAAAGGGTTGTGTTTTCTGTAGTGTTGTTATCTTGGGAAAAGGATGTTACAAATATTTGGTCTCAATAATTATGGTCAACATTTTTTTTTCACTGCTGCCTTTGCTCATATTTACCCAGGATGCCAATACTAGTGCAGGGCACTGTATAATATGTTTAAATTATTACTGCCTTGAATTATTTTAATCTAGTAAATACAGAATGCTTAAAAACAGTGTTTCTTAAAGATCTCTCGTTGGTCACAAAGACTTATTTTATTCTAAAATCTGATCAACTTATCAACTAAAGATTTTTTTGTGAAAAAAAAAACAGCTCACACTGAGAGGGTTTGTTTGTAGAATAAAAGTCAGAATTTATTCTGTTGATCTGTACATTGAACAAGAGTACTCAGACTGCAGCACACACGCGCATACATACACACGCGCACACACACACACACACGTAACTGATGTTAACCAGTGAAACCAGCTGTGCACAGGTGAGGAGTGCAACAGGTTCACGTGGAAACATTTGATTTCAATTTCCATTGTCTTTCTATTCTTGTTCTCTGTTTGAGTCCCCGTGGAGTCAGACTCAAGGTGCAGTGAGGCCAAGTTTAGCTGAAATTAAGCTGGGTTCAGCCTAAAAACACAGTATGAAAAAAAAAAAATTCTCCACTGAGAGTCCTTTTAGTCCAGGCTTAGGCTTGTGTGCAAGTAAAGCAGACCTAACGTATGGGGAACAGGGGCTGTTGTGAGAAGGAAGATCCCACCGACAGCAGCCCTTGCTGACTCCACGGTAAAACCAATACTAACCAGTATGTGATCATATCAAAAGAAAATACCCACAACCACCCATAAACGCAGACCTGAAAGTGAGCATGTTCACAGTTATTTCATCCGACATTCTCCATCAGCGGCTTTACCGAAAAATATTGATTAATACATATATATATTTTATATATATATACACACACATATATGTATATATATATATATATAGGTTTGTAGATATTTATTCAGCAGCAAGAATGAAGAGATGACAGACATGATAAAGACAAAAAGTTAAACGAAAAAGAAAACATTTCAGATTTAAATGCAATACGATCGATTTCTGAACTCACTGTCTGGTCACAGAGGCCAGTTCATGAAACCCATGACATATTCGCAAGACACAAAATCATCAAAAAGTGTTTGTTAACAAAATCACACAGTTTGCCTTCAGTTGTCACGTTACACGCTCTAAATGAATCAAATATCTGTATTAATACAAAATGTCATGGAAACATGCGACTGATTGTATTTTCGGGGACGGACTAATTCACGCGCTCAACACACCCGTATTTCTGAGACAGATTTCTCTGAACTGAAATGCAAATTGGAGACTTTGTTCCCAAACAGTTCTTAACGAAAACAACATCATCAACGAGTGTCTTTGGGAGGGAACCACTTTGGTAAGTTAAGAAAACCCCCTACAGTTAACGTACTGCAAAATATCACCACCACCACCACCCCCAAAAGTAAGACTACCATGTTAGTTGCACTGTATTTCTACAGTGGGATTGACTTTCACATTAACTGCTGAGGACCACATTGCTGTGAGAGTCAACTGCCCAGTAATATTTAGGTAGATGGTTTGGATTATCAGGTTTCATACTCCAGTATCAGCATCAGGTTCGTACTGTACAGTAAAAACAAGGTTATATGGCCACAGAAAGATCCTGCTTGTACGGTTTTAATAGCCTGTAAATTTGGAACAGAGTATGTGAGGTAATTTGTTTGAGAGGTATGTCTTACTCGAAATATGACAATGAAATTTTTATGACATGCCCAATGCAATTCCTAAGATTCATTTAGTCTGATGCTTTATTTTTATCCCAGAATTCCTGCTGCTACAAAATGAACACTAACCAGTTTAATTCATGCAAAGCGGAACGACCTCCAGAAAAGTAGAAAAATTAGCACCATCTGAGGTAAGTAACACAGATTAGACAACCCATGCCTGCTGTAGCACCATCAATGGGATAAAAATGTAATTACTGCAAGGAAACGCTATCTACGGCCACAGAAACATGAACACAGTTGTTTAGGGAGTAAAACACGACATCTGAAATTAATCTATACCATACAGACTGATACACATCTCTGAACGAGGAACGAGGGTGGCGAGACTGTATTAGGAACACAGACGATGGGCAGCAATGAGGTAGGACTGTGACACTACATGCTTGTTTTCAGACTAAGAATAACCTGAACTTGTGTTTTTATCAAAAATACATTTCTTTCACTAGTAGAGCTGAGAATATTGGTTGTTAGATATGACTGAATCCGAGTAGGGTTATTGTAATCGTGAGCATGAAAAAAAATCAACAGGAAGTTGTTTCTTGCTATAGCGGAATACTGGGCAGTTTTGGGAATTGCTGTGGCGTGTGGGGGTGGGTCCTCAGCATTTGATTGACAATCTCAGAATGTAGGTTAGTGAAGCAGGCCTAAGCAATACTAACTCATTTTTGGCATCATAAAGGAACAACAACAAAAAAAAACCCGAATGATTTGAGACTTTTCAATTTAAACAATATAGCCATATCCATTATCTAAAGCTTAATGCTCTTTTGATACAAAACAGAAAACACCACAAATCAGAAAACGGAGATGTCGGCAGCACATTAACACCTTGTAAAATCAGATTTTTTCAGTAAAAATATAAACCGGCTGTTTCTTTCCTGTTGGCTTAGCTGTAGACCTAAGCAGGGGCCTTTTTTGTGCAAGATCATATTCATAAGACTGATCACAAACTGTCGGTTGCTGAGAATCCACTTTGGCTTATTTATAACAAAACGACACAAACCCCCAACACACATTCAGATTGGAGGAAACTCATGACATGACAAAGCGTCTCCTGGAACAGCTCAGATGATATGTCGATCCCTCAAACGTGCTTTGCACCGGACTTGCCGTTTTCCAGAGCTACAGACCAGCTCAAACCTAAGCACCACTATTACACATCCACTGAAAGCATAGGCACCAGCCTCACCACAGTCTCCTAGAAGAGAAAAACACAGCTTCCGCGAGGCTAC
The DNA here is from genome assembly GCA_034779775.1 of Enteromius afrohamiltoni. Lineage (NCBI taxonomy): Eukaryota > Metazoa > Chordata > Actinopteri > Cypriniformes > Cyprinidae > Enteromius > Enteromius afrohamiltoni. The sequence continues at coordinate 5,224,860 of JAUYWG010000041.1, forward strand.
TGCTTCGCTTTTGTAGCCTTTTAGCCTATAAATACTGTACATGATTGTATTTAAAGTTGGATTTTCCCTGATGGGATTCACTGGTTTGATCTCACAACTGAAGAAATTTTTAATTTTCCTCGGATCTGAACGCTGCTGTGCCCGAATTTAGTCTCGGCGCAGCTGCGAGGCAAAAAAAAGAAAAAAAGTAAGCAAAAAACATAACGCTGTAGTCTTTTTCAAGGCAACGATTCCACTACCAAATCTCCACATAAAAAGTATGACCACATGGACAGATGATAAAGTAAGTCATTCAACCTCTGCACACCTAAAGCTGTCATTTTCCAGTATACCCGCACAGTACGTACGCTCATGATGGAACATCAAATATTCAATAAGTGTGGCAATACATATCACACAATACAGGAAATATCTACAGAAAAAAAGAAGAGGAGAAAGACATTCAGTGGAACAAAAGAACCTTATTACAATCTGTCCTCTCCCGTAATTACCATGACATATTGGAGGTACGTCGCTGTAAGAAAGAAAAAAGGAATCGCTTTCACAGGCTCGAGAGAATGAGAAACAAATGGCTGCTAAACTGCTATTGAGTGGCAGAAAACTGATAGCTGATTTACGATTTCTTGTGAACGTTTTTTCACAAGCATTGTTAAATGTTTATGTTGACTTTTTTTTTTTTAATTGGCTTGGGAAATCACAACAAAGACGCAAACATTGATGGATTTTTATACTTTTTTCCCCCTCCTTAGGATTAAAGTGCTATGTTGTCGAAGATGGACAATGACTTCCTCGGAATGGAAAGGCGGGCGACAGTTGCCTCTCGACGGAAATGATTCCAAATGAAATGATAGTCCATTATAAATGACTCACAGTGAGGTGAAATTCATAAATTGAAGTTCTTGAAGCATCAAGATACCTGCGGTAAAAAATCCATGATAGTTTCAATTTAAGATATGGGTTTCTGTCATTAGAGATGATGTATTCGTGAAGAGCCCTGCATTCTTCGAGAAATATGAGTACCCAGGATCTACATTAATAGCGAAACGTCACATATACACTGTAAAAGTAGAAATGATTAGAAACTATATATGAACCAGCCAAGATAAAGACAGAATTACAACATTGTCTGACTCGGTTTTGAACCGGAAGCTTAGTGAGATAAGGTGCAGCCTGGATGTAAATGACAAAATGTTCAAAAACATGAGAATATAATCCAAATATACACTGAAATTTTCTCCCCACTAATAAATGTACTTGATTTAAAAAAAAAAAAAAAACAAATATGAGAAAATAAAAAATAGGGAGGCTTTTGCGTGGCAGATCTGTGATCTGTTAATTCACAGTAAGCGATATGGCATCGCAGTCAAGAATCCAAATCTGCAAGAGATTGTTACGCCGACAAGCCACATAGACTGTCTGTGATGAAAATAAAGATGACAAGGGGAGACAAAGGACTAAAGTGTGGATGGCATGGCTCATTGTAAGTTGTCACAATATCTTATTTCCTCCCCTAACGAGTGCGCCCTCTACAGGTGGCCGGAGCAGAGACCCTGCGGTTGGTGCGACCAGAAGGATGAGGCTAATGTGTAACTCTCAAGCACTGCTGACAGTTTTACCCCACATCTGCACACGGCACCTGGCATCTCTCCACACTCACACCAAAGTGCATTTAAAGCAATATCAGCTCATATTACAATCACAGCTTGCTATAAAACAGAGAACACAGTTCCCAATGATTGACAGCTGGAAAAAGGCCCTGCAGCCTAGCTCAGATTTCCACTTACCCTCCGTCCCAAGTGCAATTTACGGCAGGTAAAAGGACTTAGGTGGTCTCCATCTTTGTAGCCCAATAATACAATAACTCCTGTCCCATGGCTAGTCCATCAAGTACAAAGAAATCAAACTGGATGTGTTTTTGTTGTTTACATGAATCTTATTTTATACTTTACGTAATTTTTACTGCATTGTTGTCAACTCTATTGCTTTTGTACACAGCAAGAGATCTGCAATATTAAAAATTTGAATGTACTTCAAAATATGGCATTTAATACTCTCTTCAGAGTTTAATCAGATGAAATGTAAAGAGAATCTGAATTACTGGTGGGTATTTCTTCAGGCACCAAATTTTACCCAAACACATTTGTTTTTTTAAAACACGCTGTTATTCAAAAGGCAGATAAGATAAAAAAAAAAAAAGAAATTAACACTTATTCACAAGGCTTATATTTTACATAAATGTCATTATTTTGAATGTTCTATTCATCAACAAATACTGATTTTTTTTTTTAAGTTTCCATAAAATTATTAAATGCGCAATTGTTATTAATATTAACAGTAAAAAAAATTCTTGAGCACAAAATCATCATATTACAATGATATCTGAAGGATCATGTGACACTTAACACTGCAGTAAAGGATGCTGAAAATGTAGCTTTGCCTTCACAGGAATTATTAACATTTTAAAATCTATAAAAAAAAACAACAGTTTTTAGTAACATTTCACGAATGCATTTTTTTACTGTATTTTTTTTTTCAAAAAAGTTTTTTTTAAATCTTACCAACCCCAAACTTCCGAACAGTACTGTAAATGGCTTGAAAACGCGTAATAATTAATTACTTTTAAACCACAGGAATTTCCCAACAGGCAGCATAAAGCCTAAAACAAACATAACTCTACTGATGATCGTAAAAACTCAAAATGTAACTTTTAAGTACGATTTGTTCACCTTTTTTGTGGCACACCTTCAAACACACACTGCTAGTCCGTCTTCCAGGATAACTGTTTAGCACAACTGACTACACGTGACCTCTCCACCCCTAACAACCATCAAGAACAACAACAGACCATCAGTAGTCATCTCAGGAAAGCAATTAACGGGAGCAATTAGGCCTAGATTGATTAATTAAATCAATCGTTCATTAAGACGACGCAGGGTGTGACCCTGTTTAAAAGTGCAACTCTTTATGTTAAGTACCTTTAGCAGATGGTCCCTGTGAAGTGTCCTACCTCCCCCTTAAGACTCAAGACTTTCCAAGACTCTAAGCCAGCATTTATGACACCTCGCAAACATCCTCCTGAAACAAGAAGGCTTCTCCTGAAGGAAAACCTCTTTAGTACATTAGGACATGTTCTGACACAGAACACAAGCTGATGTGCCAAACACATTTTTCTCGCACACGATTTAAAGGATCGCTCCTGTCTATCAGGCATAACATCTGACCCAACCCGAGAATCCCAGTCAAAGCTTACAAAAACCCACCCCATTCACTCAAAGAATGCACACCAGCATGCTAAGGCAGTGCGGAGAGAGGTAAAACTGTCAGACAGGCTGTAAAACAGGGTAAAAGACAGAGAGGTCTTGGGAGGGCATCAGTGGAAATCTCAATTGGCAGCGCCGGTGATTACGTGCACCTTCTCCACCAGAAGTCCTTGAGGAGTAGAATGAGCTATGGTGACAACTTCAGCGCCCCCTACAGACCGTCGTAGGGGAAGTTCTCCATCTTCACCGTCTGCTGGATGAGAAGCTTGGATTCTCGCCGTTCCTCGTTCTTGATAGATTTGTTGATATCCATGATCTTTTCGCAGATGTATTTGTTCACTTTGGATAATCGCTGGGTGATCTCTGCACTGTCAGCTGTTTCTTGAGACACACGGTCATACAGACACTCTGAAATGAAATATCACACTAGAAATTACCAAACAAAACTGAAAAAATCCTTGAAATTTGATTAAGTGTCATATTGGTTGCTTCTGTCATAATAAAAAAGTTTTTTTACTATAAAAACTACAATAACAATTCTCCAAACTTCTATCAGCAGAACCAAAAATATAAACCTAATTTAATAACAAATCATGTAAAAATAGTGCGTTTACCTCTAACAATTTTGAGCTTGCTCGGGGAGAGCGGTGGTTTGGGCAGGGCATCTTTCTTCTTCTTTGTAGCGACGCCAGTCACACTGCGGTTCTTCAAGGTTTCTGTGCCCCAGATCATCACCGCCAGGTTTTTGGTGAATTTTGAGTCTCCCTGTGTCCGTTGTAGCTGGTGCCACTTCTCCTCCTCCACCCAAATCCCTCCACCCAAGTGCACCTGCAAGAGACATACTCTTCTTCAAATATGCAGCATGCACACACCGTCACTGACAAGATTTTGCTTTCACATTCTGCCACTTCAGTGCCATGTGGCCTATTCCCCGAAGTGTGTCTGAGACAAGGTAGCTTTCCCTTCACAATGAATTAAACAGCTCTGTTTATGGAGGATGAAATGCAAGATTCTACGCGATTCAGATTTAAGCTTGTTAACAGCTGTTTGTGTTGCATGTACAGTTACAGTTGTGCTCCTACGTGTGGTGTTTACATAAACACAACATGTTTACATAAAACTTTCTCATCCTGGCATTAATAAAAAAAATCTAAATCATACAAAATAGTGACCTGAGCACCTACCGAAAGATATAGCTAAATAATATAAATAATGATCTCTAGTACTTTAAATAAATAAATAAATAAATAAATGGAAGACTTTCGACCAATGATTTTCCATGACCTTTCTAGGTGTTTGCAGACCAGGTTTTACTCTACTCAGGAGAAATAATTAGCTGATGAAATCTTTTAGAGCAAAGCACAATCAGAAAATATATATTCATTACAGAAATGACTTTTCAACAAATTTTCCATGGCCATAGGAACCCTGTCCAATCATGGTGTTCTTCGCCCTGCCGCATACCCTCTGAAATACAGGTACCGATCATCACATACGAGAGACGCATCACACATAAATTCGGTTGTAAAGTGTCTGGGTTCATTAAATGCAGTAATGTGTTTTGACAGATGCCAGACCTGAGTGTTGACTTTTAAGCCACACTGTGGAGGACAGGGCCCAACAAGCCATCAGGTGGATTGATGGGCAGCTGGTGAGTAACAGCTGAGGTAATGTGCCTTCTGCTTTGTCACCCTGAGCAGTCTTGAGGCTCAGATCCAGTGGCTTTTCCCCAATGCAACTAATGTGCTTTAGGCCCTGGTCCAGCAGACAAGCTTTTCACTGCTCTTAACTTAGAGGAGATTTGCTTTTCTACGGCTACCTGTCACTCAGGGCAATTCCTGTGGTACAAATAATTAATGCCGGATATGTGTGCGTATGTGTAAGGGCCTAATTTGCTTTTGTTCTTCACGCTTGAACTGAGAACCCTTTCAGCATGTAACACAAATTCCCCCCTGTCATGCGAGGCAGGCAGAGGAACGCAAAATGCAGACCCGATGTCTGCTAACAGGGCTCAAAATCACAGCAAGCGTTCTGGTTAAAAGGCCCTTTGAGACTGACGGGGGGAAGGTTGTAGAAGGGATTTCGCTAGTCAATTAGACAAACCAAACACCACTGCAAAACATTAAAAGAAACACTGAATTGCACTAAGGTGAGGAGCATCAACGAAATCACTAAATTGTCTTGTTTATACAACAGTTAGTGTCTGGATTAAACTGATGCCTGAAATCAAGTCACTTTTCTTGAATGACTAATGCCTGCATCAAGTACAAGTACATATCAACGGTGACCATAACTTTGAAAGGTCTCAACACAATTGACATGCTGTTATTTAACAAATATATAGAACGAAGTCTAGGTTATACATAATATAAACTACCGTTCAAAATTTTGCAAGATACCATGATAATTTTTCCCGAATTTTTTATTTAAAAGAAAAGGTTAAATAGAAATCTTTTTTGTAAGATACTTAATGTATTTTTTGAGAACTAAAAATGTAATGCCTACAAACTTTTAAACAGTAGTGTATATGTATATTACATATTAGGTGACTGATGGGCTGCCTTTCTGCTAAAAAAAGGCTAGAATAAAGAAGGATTGATGTGTCATTCATTTTTGATATGTTTGAGAATCAGTTGCCATTCAAAAAACAATAAATACACAAACAGGACTACATACTTTTCCATCATTGAAGGTATAGACGGTTCTTGGGGATGGGGAGTGGGTGGAGCTAGTGTTGGCTTCCTCTTGACACACCTCCTGTGGTTCACTGATCGGCTCCACAACCTCTGCTTTGATTGTCTGTGTGCCATTGTCATGCATCGGCTCTGTATGAAGCATAGCAAAACACTGCTCACCCTTCAGTACAGCATAATTTAACAAGAGACAGATGAGTGTTATCCTGAGAAAGTGTTGACAGCAGAAGTCCCCTGCTCTCTAATGACAGTTTTGAATTCAGTCCTGAACTCAGTCCAGTCCTGGCCCGTGCCCTTTGGAGTGCTGCCTGAAACATGGCTCTCCCGTGCCTCAAGACAACCGGGTCATTTTAGCTCAGTAAGCTGGCTTGGTGGTTGGCTGCACTAAGCTCTAATGTATCTGTTGAGTTTTAATATCGGTCAGTGCACTGCACGTCTGACCCTAAAGAACCCTGGCCGGTCTAATCTTCAGCCTGCTCCACCAGCTCACTCCAGACCACAGTCTGTTCCCCCCCAAACACACACACACACACAGGCACAGCAGCTGGCTGGGATACTGGCCTGAGCTCTCTGGACACCATGTCCTCTTTAAGCAGCCTGTACTACAGTCTTCATCTGAGTGATTTATAAGTCCCTGCAGCTGAAGAGCTATGTGGAAAATGTAGTAACATTAAAAATGTTAAACTATTGTTAAATTGCCAATTTGACATGCTAACTAGGAACATTTAATTAAAGAGATGCTGAAAAAAGCAATGGTACGAGTGTCTTGGTTTTTTTACAAAAAAAAGGACGTCAAAACATATTTTGTAGACTGCAGGATGATAGAGGTGTTAAATAATGTAAAATATATTGACTTTTAAAGCCATTTTTTGTAAAGTCTATTCAATGTTTTTTGTCGTAATGTAATGACTGTGAATTATCTTCATTTGGAGGCTTTCCTCAAAAAACATTGATGCGTGCGATTAATTTGATTAATTAATAGCATAATTACATTGCATAATTAATGACTTGATATGCAGAATATTAAGTAAGTACTTGCTATGCTAAATAATTATCAAATTAATCAAATGATGAACATTTTAATAGACTGGCAGCCCTAAAAATTACACAACAGCACATTTAAATTGCTGTCTGAACATGCAATAAGTCCTTGATCTAGTCTTCCCTGAACTGGACACGAAATACTCACTACTGCCTACTTAAAGCTGACTAGCCATTGCTATTAAGTGAAAACAAGTTCTATGTAGCCTTAAAAAATACTACCAAGCAAAAATGGGTTGGAAAGGAAATTGGATAACTTGGATAAGCCATGTTTGAAGCTGTTACAATATAAAGTCTTAGGTTTAGGCTTGAATCAAATCAATGAATTTCTAAAGTTCTGCATCAGATCTTTTCAACGAGTTGGTACAAATATCTTACAATTGCACGTTTCATTGCATCAGTGTTGGTGTGAACAGGCCTTTAGTTCGTCAAGCCTGCATGTAGTATGATTGTGCAACTCTCACCGCTGCCAAGCCTCATGAGCAGGACGTCCTGTAGGCGTCGATTGAAATCACGCAGCTCCTTGACTTCAGTCAGCAGACTGCCATACTCCTTGAGTTTCTTGGCCTGCTGTAGCAGCTGCCTGCGTGTGCGCTCCAGTTCCTGCTGCAGGCGTCTCATTTCCTCTTCCTGCTGCCTGTAGCTGTGCACCAGCTCCTCGTACAGGACACGAGGCACCACGGCCTCGTCCTGCTCTTCCTCTTCCTCTGTTGTGAGTCTGTCCAGCTCCTCTCCCTCAGCGCAGGAGTTGACAGCGTTCCTCTCCAGCCGTGCCACCACAGCAGCCAGGCTCTTTGAGGAGTTGGAACTGGCCCTCTGCTGTTCCTGTGACTGGACCTGCATCACAACATTCAGCATCATGACCAGTGCAAATCGCTTACAAATAAATAATACTACACTATTTATTTTTTGGATATCTACCTTTCTCCAGAGATAGGATTTCACTCGCAAACGAGAATTTTTTCATGTAAAAAATTTTCACATAGGTTTATATAAATCAGTTTTTTTTAATGTATGTGTATATAATAAGTGTTAATTTAATTTAAAAGTGTTTTAATGTTAACTAATGAGGTCTAACTTTGATGTTTAGATCAAATGGGGGCAGAGTTCACCAATCTTACAAAATCCTACTCGTATCACGTATCTCGTTCACATGGGTATGAATGGAAGAACACAACATCTAGACTTTCCTTTTCTAGCATGGTTGGAAGAAAACTCTACTGAAATAAAATTTTACTTGAAAAGCTGAACTGCTCTTATAATGACCAAATAGTATCAACCTGCATGATAATAAATACAGATTTTATTGTATGAAATTACAACTAAAAAACTATACATAAATGATAAATAATAAAATCCCTTTTTTGAGCATCAAAACATGTTCTAGCATTTTGTCATGTTTTGCTTGCGGAATCTAAAATACACTCTTAATATCAGTAGAAAATCCCTGTTGAGCCATTACTGATCTGCCCACATCTTCCCCACAAATCCAGACCAGTAACAGCAATGTCTTTTAGTCTTCCAAATCTTAAAACCTTTCTTAAAAACCCATATACCAACCTTTTTATGTCTAAGGGGCATTCTCTCCTCGCCAAAATGATTCTCCACTGTGTTCCTGTTCGACATCTTGGGTATTTTCATCTTCTTTTGCATAATACTGTGCTCAAATTCCTCAATGCTTTCTAAAAAAAAAAACAAGCCAGAGATGCAACTATTTCATCTCTTTGCTCTGGAATGCTGATACAGTTAAAACAAGGACACATCAGCAAGAGAAACATTTTATGAGTTTGGTAGAAGATTTCCAGTAACCTTGTAATGACACAGATGACTAGCTATTGTTGCAATAAACTATTAATGGAGCGTTTAACTTTGCAAAGCGCCGTTGACGGTGCAGCATCAATATGATTTTGACATGCGAGGTCGTCACAGCTGTCGCCATCTGATTCAGTGTCAAGTACCCAAGGCCACTTGAAGAAGACGGACCGTATAAATCTGCCTACCTAACCCCTTATCGTGTCAAGTGGAAAATGCCCTCAATCATCATTCTAAGATCTCGAATGTTAACTATGCATTAAAGGTTTTACATTGGCCAGGTATGAAAGATGAGCCTCAAGGTCGGCCACAACAGATTGCAGACTGCTTAAGTTAAAGCAACTGATTTAAAAGCTGGACTCCAAACTTCTGTCCCTAACGAGATCAGGGCTGTTAGACCAGGTTGAGTCACACATGTAGATTAGTAATGCATCTAAATAGACTAGCAGGAGTGAAAGTGGTTGGAGGTTTTTATAACTTGAGCTGAAGCAGGAAGTGTCACATGATAACAGATGTTTCACCAGCACTGATTTAAACCACATCTACTCTGACAACTGACAAGTTATAATTTGACAGTGTTACAAGCTGACGTAAGGTTTGAAACAAAATGATGGGAGTCAAAAGAAAACGACATCAAATAAGCCTTACCTGGCTAAGCTAATGTGTTGACACTAACCTAGCTGCTAGAACTAAAAACAAACCGTTCGAATGTACAGTTTTCTAGTTATCATATCTGCTTTTTCGTATCTTTATCAGTCTGAAAAGACTGCTACAGTCATTTTATTCGCGTTTTAGCTCTTATGCACCGCCGATAAATGAAGGAAGCGTTAGCAGCAGGCTACCAATCGCTTAGCATCCTGAGCCTCTCTCTGCTTTAAAACCCTCTTATCTTTCGTTTCTACTTTCACGAACTTGTTCAGACTTTTTTTTGACACGCATTTCCTGTACTTTATATTCAGATGGCTGGCATTGTCAAGCACAGACACTATTACATCTCTCTATTGTAAAAACCCCGCAATCACGATGAGCTAAAAACAACAGGACAATCAAGAAGACATCAAACCTGACATATTCTCCGGTCTACACCCTTTCATCACATCAAAACACCCAAGTTATATCATTAATTTTCTCTTAACACATCATTACATGCGTGTTAAAGCATGTTCTTGCATCTCATGTGTGTCTCGTGTCAAATTAAAATGGTCATTTGTGTGGTAACCTTTCATATTACGCCATAATATAATGCTTCACAGATAATGTTTCATGCACATGCAAATAAAAAACATGATTTATATCAAAATTGCATGACATTTTAGATACATCGTTCATCTTTGATATACCGTAGCATGCGTGTTACTGTTATTTATGAAGGTTTTTATTATTATAGTTAATAAGCAATAAGAGCAGAACTCACCTGCCAGGGCGAGGATGTGTGCTTTGGCAGGCTGGCCTGTGCCTCTCAGCACCACATACACCTTCTGATCATCAAAATCTCTTTTGTGCACAGGCTGGAAATCTTTCACGTCTGACACAGGTAACGCGTAGCACATATCGTCCTCCAAGAAACGCACGAAAGCGTACATTATTTTTGCTCTTTGGTCCCTGCTCTTTGGGATAGGGCTTGACAGTTTCCCTCAAAAAAGATATTAAAAAACACATATAAACACAAAGAGGGGGGAGACAGTGGGGAGGCCTCTGCGATCGACTGCTTTTGTCTGGCTGGTGCGTATCAGTTGAGGAAATGCAGAGCTTGGTCGCCACAGACTGTACTAATCAAAACAGATGTGACGAGAGGTTTATTTTGGGGGTTAAAATGTCGTTTGCCCTTAATTATAATAGAATAAACTAAAATAAATAGTAATAGAAAAAATAATAAAAATATTATAATGTAAATAATCACTGCAGTTATAGTATAAAACAGGATAGTATATAATTAAAAATAATAATATTCAGATTTCTGAAATATATATATCTATCTATCTATA
>JAUYWG010000041.1:5235750-5256517 GCA_034779775.1 Enteromius afrohamiltoni
TATAATACTAATATGTAAATGAAAGGTCAGTTGTTGTTGTTATTATTGTAAATGTCGGTTACAATGCAAACAAATTGGCTTCAAATTGGCTTCAATTTCAAGTCATTTTCTCTTTCTCTCTCATTTAGAGTTACTTTAAAGACACATTTGTCAGATTTAAAACTAGAATTATTATATAACTGTACATTCATCAAAGTGTAGTGCTTTCAGTTGCCCAGCATTCTTTGTGTTGTGGAAAATAGGTTGAAGATACTTCTAAACAGCTTTGCTTTTTTTTTCTTCAGTAAAAGTCCAGAATTGTGTAATATAGGATGTTGTGTTACCACTTTTGAGTTTAGTTTGTTTTGTCAATAGCTGCTTTAAACTGAAAAGGTTTTTTTTGGTAACTTATTTTAGTGAAACATTGATATATTCTTGATTCATTACATTTAAAGTAAAACATTTCAAAAGTATTTTATTTTATTTTGTTGATTAGCGCTTACAGCTCGTGAAAGTTACAAAATTTGGTATTTCAAAATATTACAGTATTTCCCAAGATCAAAAAAAAAAAAAAAGGATTTGCACAACAGAGAAGCTTAAGTTCTTTATAGCAGTGGTTCCCAACTATGTTCCTGGAGGCCCCCTAATACTGCCCCTATGTCCCAATGTGCATACTATCCACTCTCTCTGCCCTAAATAGTACTGAAAATGTCTAATATCACATAGAATTTAAGAGTGTATGGTATGGGAATTGGGACACAGGGCTCATGTTTTCCAGGTCTTCGTAATCAAACACACCTGATTCAGATTATCAGCCCATTAATACCCTAATACCAGTGTTTTTCCAACCTTCTGGTGAAAGTGCACTGGAACGGCAGTCAACACCGTGACTTCCTAACCCGTGACCTCGTACTAGATCAATGTACTCCCAGTTCCGAGTTTTGACGTCACATAGCCAATGGCAGTGTTTATGCAAGTAGTACACTAAAATAAAAGGTATAACAGCTTCTCTTGCCTTATGCACTGTTTTTCCTCCTCCGGTTCCCTCAAATAAGCAAGGAAAGCACCTTTGGCGAAAGAAATGATTGTAAATTAACATAAGCCCCGTATGGTACGCCAAGCTGGTTTGTTTATATCTAGTGACCACAATTCCTTGCGCTAAGGCAGTTTTGCGTGATTTGCCTGGAACACTATAAAGTCGTGTGTCAGAAAAAGGAAAAAAGGAAAAATGTGCAGTGTTGGGGGGCATCCAGGAATATGGAATATGGTTGTGAACCACTGCTTTAAAGCATTGGTTCTCAAACCTGTGCTGAAGGACCCCTGCCCTGCACATTTTGTGTTTCCCTAATCTAGAACACCTGATTCTGCAGGAACTAAAATGGGTGTGTCTGAGGAAGATATATACTTCGTCCTCCTTAAGTAGGTACTACATTTAAAATTGAACGTACTACCCGACCTTTAAAAAAGTATGTTCTATATAGTATGAATGGAATACTTTTTCCACCCTATTAATGTTGTTTTTTGCATACTACTGTATATAGTAGGGAAGTAAGCGATTTCGGACGCAGCAGTACAAAAGATGCAGGACAGAGGGTTCTTCATTACAGGTTTGAGAACCAAAGTATCAAAGTATTCAAAGTATGTTCAACTGACTGAAGCTCCTTTAGCACAAACTTCAGCTCCAGTGTGGAGTGGCATGGAAGCGATCATCCAGTGGCACTGCTGAGGCACTATTGAGCCTTCAGCTCGTCTGTGTTTTTGGATCAACTGATTTTTATCTTTCTCTTAAAAATTCCACATGGGCTTCTGGTCAGGCATGTTGACTGGCCAATCAAGTAAAGTAATATCATGGTTAGAAAACCCCTTGGAAGTGGTTTTGGCATGGTGGCCAGGTGGCTAGTGGAGCTAAGTCCTGCTGGAAAAGGAAATCAACATCTGGATGAAGCTTGTCAGGTAATTGACTGCACTGACTTTATAAAAACACAATGAACAAACATTAGCAGACGTCACGGCAACCCAAATCATCACTGACTTCAGAAACCTGGACCTCAAACAGCTTGGATTCTGTGCCTCTCCAGTCTTCTTTCTGACCTTGATTTCCAAATGAAATACTAAATTTACTTTTATCTGAAAGAGGACTTTTGACCACTGAGCTATAATCTAGGTCTTTTTCTTTTAAGCCCAGGCAAAATGCTTCTGACATTGTTTCTGTTTCAAAAGTGTTTTGGTAGCCCATTTTCTGAGCATCTTTATCAGGGGTCATCAAACTTGATCCCGGAGGGTCAGTGTCCTGCATAGTTTACTGTAGATTCAACTTGCCTCAACACACCTGCCTGGAAGTTTCAAGTATACCTGATGTAGTAAGACCTTGATTAGCTACTTCAGGTATGTTTGATTGTGGTTGGAGCTAAACTCTGCAGGACACTGACCCTCCAGGACCGAACTTGGTGACCCCTGCTCCCAATGCTCCGACTCCAGCTACAGTACACTCTTTGTGAAGCTCTTCCAAGTGTTTGAATTGGCTTTTCTTGACAGTATTCTCCAGCGTGGGCTCATCTCTGTTGTTTGTGCACCTTTTCCTACCCAGTTTCATCCTTCCAGTAAATTTACATTTAATATGCTTTGATACAGCACTCTGTGAAAAGCCACTCTTGTTTTTTTTTCAAAATGTTTTTTTTTGTTTTGTTTTTATGTTTAACTTTACATGCAATGAATCTAGAATATAAGAAATGTGTTTTTTGCCACGATATTAACATTTTTGAGATGCAATTGTTGTTGGATATTACAGTATATACTGTCACTTTTTTTAAACAAACCCAAAATTAAAGAAATTTAATTCAGTCCAGCAGACCCAACAGGGAAATACTGTGAGATGAATTGTCCAATTGTTGTAGCTTTTTGAGTTGTGCTGGAGATTCATCGCAGTGTTTTGTATGTGGTCTATTATGTGGAACATCAACGTAAGTGTAAAGATCACAAGTCAAGGATGAAAAAGGCCCATGCTTGCCTGCTAGCACACTGTGGTTTTCCATCTTTGGGTATCCAGTGCAGCATCTCCGTTAATGCATTTTCAATATCTCTCATACCCCTCTTATATGGCATAAGAAAAATCTTTCAGGCAGCCAATCATTACCATAATCGATTCATTCACCCATTACTTTTGCTCTGCACCAATGGTCTCAGCTGAATGCTGTGAGGGAAGAGGTATTCTTCAGGATCACACCCGACTGTATCAGTGGTTCTGCCTGCATGCTGTTTTGCTATCCCTGCCATTCTCCATTCCTTGTTTCTCTCCAAATGACAAAGGCTATCTGACAGAGAAGAAACATTTTGTTATTGTAAAACAGGCAGGTTGTTATACAAAAGGACGGATTTCTTCACTTGTACTTTAATAACGAGAAAGGCACAGTCAATAAATGGCACTAACAATTCGTTCTGCTTCGCCTGCCGTAATTGAAAAGTAAGTGATGCAGAACTTTGGATGCTTTGCCCTTTCTTCTTTTTTCTCTCCATTTATTTCCTTTCATTTTATGTCACTGTTTGAGTCAGATCTGCCATCAAGTCCTGAGCTGAAAGTGCAGAGATGAGGTTTGCTCCAGGGATAAGACGTGTGCTTACACTACCGGAGATGAGGACAGACTGCAGGATTCATGAGGCCAACAGACAGAATGTAGTTTCTGTCGATCTATTCTGCTAAATGCTACATATGCAAAATGACAGTGATTGTGTCATGAGCTATATGAAAAGTACATCTGAAGACCTCTGGGCTTGACTGGGGCCCGTGATGTGTTGCTGGGCAAAACGGTGTAACTGATGCACTGTGAGTGGACTTTGCAGAGACGGGCTCAGCGCGCAGCGAAAGGATTATTCTTAATCTAATCTGCCCCTCAATGGTTGGCTTGTCCTGTACTCAGAGACCGCTCCAATAAGACTACCCAGATCCCCTGGCTGATGCGTTCAAGTGGCTCCAGTTCAGGACAGAATGCATCAAATGTGAAATTTGCAACTAAATTCCAAGCTGTTGTGAGCAACTTTCCAGCAAACAGGTCTGGAATTTTATTTGAAGCAATAGTTCGCCCAGTCTGTCACTCATTTTCATCTCTTCCAAATATGGACGACTTTCTTTTTTTTCAGCAAAATACAAAAGGAATTCTGTTCCAACAGTTTGTTTACTTTCATTGTATAAATCAAGACTTTTTGTATTTTGCAGGGAACAGGTTTGGAAGGAAATGTGGAAGTTTTAAAGTAGTCATTGGACTGGTTGAATTATATAGGATTTTCAGGAGACTTGTGTGGCGTTTTTTTAACGTTCCACCTGAAAACAAAGGTCCCATGACGCCAAACAACCCCCCCCCCCCCATATTGGATGCTTATCAGGATCAACTAAACACAGGATTTTCAAAAGTATGTGAAATATTTAAAGTCTGTGGCATAGAATCTTTTTACATGCCCGAAACATGATACAGAACAAAACATGACGGTCAAGCGGCTTCATGGACGGGCTTTGGCCAATGAACACTACCATGGATTACAGACCATTAGCCATCAATCTGAAGGTCTGGCGAGACTAATGTGACCTTAGCATTATACTTTGAAACACAGTGAACAGAAAAGTGAAAAAAAAAATCTATTTCAAAGCACCTCTTTATAAACAGTCTGAAGGTTAGGGTTGGGTCGATAGACGATACCATCGTCCATCGCGATGGCCGATAGACATCACGATGCTGAGCCGGCATCGCGATCCTCCGCCCTGCCATAGCAGCAGCACCAAGCTCGCGAAAAAGAACACTTAATCTATGGCGGCATATCTATGCCATTAATAAGCGAGCGCACCACTGATGCTGGCGAGCGCGGTAAATCATTTCCGCGAGAGGAAAACAGATGTACATGCGAAGAAACGGGTCCACAAGCTCATTTCAAACCCTCGCATGTGCTCGATATGTCATCCGTGCGCAATTCAAGCACTCATTACACGCGATCATTCCTACGCTCGATCTGCACTCACCTGCTCACGTGAACACTGTTATTTTTGTCAGTCGTGGGGCGGGGCTTGGTGTTTTAGTTACAACTAAACACCCCCCCAACCTCGACCTATGACGACGATATCATTGTCCATCGCGATGTTTCAGATTAGACATCGTACGATGCCAAATTGGTCAACATCGCCCAACCCTACTGGATGTGAGAATTCATAGAAGAAAAACTAGAAAGAGATTCATTCACAGTACAGTGGAATAATTCACTGACTATCATGTTAAATCAGCTTTGACATAACTGCGGTGTCATTTGTACACTTTCACAAAGGAAACATTCTAAAAGCAGAGCATGATACTAAAGGTCATGGGTTCGATTTCCAGGAAACTGATTAAAAATAAATCACATTACAATGTTTTTATGATGGATAAAACTAGAGCATGACAGAAAATTTGTCAAAGTGACTGATAATGATTATTTGTAGCAGCTCACAGTGTTCTCCTCATCATTTATAGTCCAGCGCATTTCATATCGTTCTTATAAATAAAAAATACCACATAGAGGCAAAACGAAAACTAAATATGTCATCAAGACATTCAACACAAAGACCAGGCCAAGAGCTGATGGGAGACAATCATGTCATTTTGAATTTTAGCACACGAGCGAAACCTCTCACACAGAACTCATGCAAACAGATCAAATAACACTGGCCCAGCGCTCTCTCACACGCAGTTATCAAACAATGAGCTCTCGAACTAAGTGTCTGCTCCCCCTCCACCTCTAAACACACACTTAGACTGGTGATGGCGCCTCATAAACTGTTTGGCAGTGTCGACATTATCAGCAGCTCAGAGTCAGACATCATGTCCCTCCAATTAGAGCTTCACAGCTCCCCTCATTCATCTTTATTGGTGATACATTAGCCACCATTAAATAAAAGACATGGGATAATCTCCATAATGATGTGGATGATGAAGCCGAGTGTCGGAGAGGGAGGTAGGAGCTCTGTGACTAGAATAGGAAAGAGGGTGGGTGTCGGGCGAGATGATGGCGGTGGGCATGTTTTGGGTCAGTGCCCGGGAGAGGATGAGGATGGGATGAAGGTGGGCAGGGATGGACATGAGGAGCTGTGACAGAAGCGTTAGCCGGGAACACATTAGCCATTAGCACGCAGCCAATCAAAACAGAGCACCTGTGCCAATCGGGGAGACGGACAGACGCTTGTCCAGGTGCGCGTGTGTACACGAGCGTCGGCGCTGGCTGGCTAAGTATAGAACCAGAAGGCAAGCTCCAAACCTGACGTTTTTTGCCAGAATCTGTGAAGCACAGAGGGGGACAGCAGGGATCATTTAGAGAACATTAGAAATATGGTTTAAAATAAAGGCTCCCGCGTGTTCGGGGAAAAAAGTCGCAGTGTTGCGAGTTCGGGAAAAGTTGGCGGCGATGGCGTCTTCTATTGACCGGCGACTTACAAGGCAATGATCTCTTCTTGTTTAATTGAACTGCCCTTAATTACGTTACTTTATTTTGTCCTTTAATTAGTGCCTCATGAATAATTGATTAGCCATGAAGTCATCAGTCGGGCAATAAAAAAAGTGATAGCGCGTGAAATGAACAGTAGCCCTGAAACGGAGCTCTGCGCGGCGCTGCCCTGAGACAGACTTCAAAACTGACAGGCCGAGCAGACGCAAACTATATAGTATAACCACTCCTCAATCCCTTCATCAAATATTTACAGGGGTATCATTGCCAGCACGGTGTCCCGCTGAGCATTCTCCTAGTGGCGGCAGGGGGGACATTGATCTTCCTTTTAAAGAACAAACGAGATGTTTCTTATACTTTGGCCCTGTTCGGTGTGCATCATCTGGATTTCTCTGGGGCGTACGCTATCGATCTGGCCGGGTCAAGAATCTGCATTGCCTCCCAAACCTCCAAATATGATCTCTGGGTCGCATTAATATGAAAGACTAGACGGCGCTTTTCCCCTTCGTCCTGGATAATGTCAGACTCGCACTGCGCGGACACTTAATTTGTCCTCATTGTGCGCAGACGATAAACTGTGAATATTTGATTGCTTGGAGCTGATTACTGGATCCATCTGTATGATAAAGACACGTCAAAAAGAAGTCATAAAGGGTTCACTGGCAAAGATGACCATATATAATCATTATGCTTTTGTCAAATAGATATAGATTGTCAGATTGGAATCTGAGGCTAGCATTTCATATTTATATAGAGCAAAATTACAGAAAAGGGATGAAAATAAGTCATCAGGAGTATTCTGGCATAAAATACTAAATGAAGAAACATCTACAGCTTCTGTGAAGGAAGTCTCAAAGATTTTTACCCCTTTAAATACACTTGTTAAAAAGTGGTATATAATTTTGTAGTGGTAATAATCTTATAATTTATAAGTGGTAATAATCTAATAAAAAATGTTTGCAGACTAACTTTTACTTCCAAATCTTATGTAAATAGCACTAAAAACATAAAATGGTAATACAAATGTAAAACTTTTTCAAAGACACTTTAGACAGGTCAGTTATATGAAGAGCTGATTGTACAATGTTTAATCAGTTAACCACACAAAACTCAATAGCACTAATTATTTTTGTGCTACAATAACAGAAATTTTTAGTAGAAAACAAACTCAAGATTGCTTGACAACAACATCAACATAAGCAACAGTGCGAATCACCCTAGCAAACTGTGAGAAATGCAACCATTATTTCATTAATTATTCATGCCCCAGTGCTTGCTGGGAACACCTGCATTGTAAAGTTGATCAAGTTTGCGTTTCAGAATTTAAAATTATTTTGATAAGATGCAAAATTGCAATGGGAATTTGTGTTCAAATGAAATTCATACTGTTTATAATGGATGTCTTAATTTGGGCTTAACAAAGGCTTATTTTCAATTTGGATCAATAGACAGATAAATGCTTCTATATATTCTAATATATTCTTACGATCAAAAATATAGAAATATAAGATAAGATATAAGGTACAGTTCAAACGTGTGTGTTTGTAAATGTGAATAGATCAATAACTCAATATTATAGGCAGTGACATTGCTCATTTGCTGTTTGATAAGACATCTGATAACAAGAAGGCCCCACACTCTCACAGCATGACATCACACTTCAGGAGCAATTCTTGTCATTCTGGTTCTCATCCACTCTTAAGCAGTCTCAGCTCTTCAGCCCTAATGAGAAGTGACATAATGTTTACCAAGAGTAGCTAATTTCTTGTCTAGATTTACAAGGTGTGCTAATATGACAGTGGTAAAATCAAGGCCTATAGTTGGCCATCACTGTGCGCTAACGTTTGAGTGTGCGTGGGTGGATCCGATAACAGGGCAGCAGCAGGTGGAGCGTGAGAGCGAACCGCTCTTTGTTGAGCCGACACAAACATAAACACACACCAACGCATGCCACCATTTCACCAGGAAAGGAATTAATGAAGTGACCCTGCAAACGAGGCCTGGCGGTAACCAGGTAACCACATCAAGTCTCTTCTCAAGCTAGCAGTCGAGAACGAATAGAAGAAATCAGAAGAGAAGGAGCGGGGGTAGTTCAGTGAGAGTGGCAATGAAGTCTCACAGGATTATCCCTGTTTCCTTCTCTCAATCACTGTTTCTTTGTCCCCTTCTGACCGTGTAGGTTCCTTATCTCAACCAACCTCTATTATTCGCTCTCTAGCAGCAAACCAGTGGCCATTGTTTAAAAAGTCAATGTGAACTGTTGTTTGTCACACATTTTGCTACCTAAAACTGATGTATTTCCGAATGAAACGTTTTTGAGACAAAAATATGTAAAACTGCAAGCAAACTTTGGGGTTTGGAAAAGACTTTTAAATGTTTTTTGAAAGAAGTCTTAAAGGAATAGCCCAAAATGAAAATTCTGTCATTATTTACTCACCCTAAAGTAAAACCTGTATGAATTTGTTCTACTGTTTTGGGTCACCATTGACTACCATAGTATTTTTTTCTACTATGCCAGTCAATAGTGACCAAAACAGCCTGCGTTCTTCAAAATATCTTCCTTTGTGTTCGGTAGAACAAATTCAAACAGGTTTGGAACTACCTTAGGGTGAGTAAATGATGGCAGAATTCAACTTTTTGGGTGAATTATTCCTTTAACTAGGGCTGCATTTATTTGAGAAAAAGCACAGTAGCATTGTGGAATATTATTGCAAATTAAAATAGCAGTGTTCTTTTGATACTGTATATTTTATATTGTAATTTATTCCTGCGATGCAAAGTTGAATTTTCAGCATCATCACGCAATACTTCTTCAAATAACATAAAATATCAGTTTTCTACATGAAAATGTCTACACATCAGTGGTACATACCTGAACACTTTATTTTAAATAAAAGTAAAGATACATTTTCAGGCTCCAAGCGTGTTTTCCTTAGTTCCAGTCACATGCAGTGCTTCACTATAAATCTATACGGCCATTTTACTGTTTGCACTGCCCTACAGTCCCATCATATATTTATTTGTGTCTCAAGTTGAACCCTGCCTTCTCTATTTAATGACTGGTTGAGCTCTCAAATTCATGGGTCTTTGCAACAACGACCTACGTTGTTTTGAAACATAAGTGCACAAACAGTGGGCCTTTTTGTTAATGTTGAAATGTAGATGCAATTATTTAGCTTGATTAAATTAAGGGCCAGATTTACTAACAGCATGCGTTGGCTTTAAAGTAGCATTGTCAGGATTTACTAAAGATGCACAGTGTTTTTTTGCACCTGAACTTATTGAACATCCCTTTCAGATGCAAAATGTATTGGTGGAGAGTATTACAATGAATCTAGCAATGCGATTTGCTAGTGTTTGCATGTCAATTTTTACTGGTATTTGTGCCCCCCACCAAAAACCACATCTGGTCATTTGTTCTGCTCTTGGTAGATTCTGCTGGTCATTATGTCCGTAGTTTTCCCCTCCCATCTGTGCTTTTATGGAATGACACTAAATTGCCGTTTTTAGTAAACTTGGTCCTAAGTATCATAACTTCTTAGTATTATTTTATGAAGCACCTTATAGTAGCAACAAATAAAAACATCTCTCAATACACCTTTTGTCACTGATGAGTTATTTCCCGCCACGGCAAGAAATAACAAAAGGTCCTCCGACCTGAAATCACACTCTTTTTTTTCCCCCTTATGGATTTGATGCACTTGGCAACAGCAGTGGCTCTGGTGACAACGAAACAGACATCGCTGTCTAGTCTGTCACCGCAGAATGGCTGCTAAAACACTATTTACATTTTCCCACATATCTCCCCTTTTCTCGTGCAAACAAACACGCATACGTACAAATGGCAAGCCGTGAAAAGAGAAAGACAAGTTAATAGCAAACAGCACACTGCATTTTCATTTAGTATCTTTAGCGTGTTGTTTTGTTTTTCACACGGCGAACAGAAAAACCCATGGCTGATTATGTGAAGAAGGCGTGAAATTGTGATATTTGCATGGTTGGGGATATTAACTAGAGGCATTAGTTGTTGAAAAGCTTCGAGGCTGGGCTCCAGACATGTTTTTAAATAATGGTTTAATGATGCATATTTTACAAATATTTTCCAAGCCAGACTAGCGGCATGCACCCTCTCTCTCTTTCTCTCTCTCTCTCTCCTCCAGACTACATTAACGCTCTTATTCTTTCTTCATTAACAGGCTCACAGCCCTTTCGCTATGCTCCTTTGTGTGCATTTGGAAAAAATCAACTGGAAAATAGACAGCATGAGGCAGCCGAACAGACGTTTTGGTTTCTCTATCTCTGTGTGGACTCTACCAACCGCTGTTCATTATTATTTTATTTTATTCATTGTATTCGCTTTTAACCACCTTCCATCACTCAGTCACTGATCTGGATGTTAAGACGAAATGTCCACAGAGAAGTTTAAATGGGTTATGATCATTCCCCATCTCTCTTGCTTTACTTTGCACTACATCTTCTCCTCTCTGTCTCTCTGTGCCAAGCCTGGTCCCTCTGCTCCATCAAAGGCAGATCTCACTGGTGCAGGTATTGGCCGCTGAGAGGTGCAGCTGTCCAAGTTGCTGCTTTGGCCGCGAGATGCTGTGGCCAGACACAAAAGCACAAACATCAGGGTGTCTGGCCACACGGCCCCAGTCCAGAGACCATCAGGGTTAGACCTGTTTTACTGCTGGATGCCATACAGACACCATCACAGAAACGGCCAAGAAAACACTCAGGGACACATTTGCTCAGGCTGGGCGGTGGAACTGGCTGGGAATGCGTTTTAAACATTTATATTAGAGGGCCATTGAGGCCAGTCACAGCAAAAGAAGGGATTCATTGAATGTGTGACATTCTTGCGCATTAGGCCAAATGCGCAAAAAACAATCATTGTAATGCAAAAGGCTTTGACTGATTTACTGCTGAAAAGAGTTACAAATTCATACGCTCAAAATCAGTGGGATCAGTGAGATTTTTTAAGGTTTTTAAAAGAAGTCTCTTATGCTCATCAAGGCTGTATTTGTTTAAAAAAAAACGGTTAATTAAAATACAGTTTATTCCTGTAATGCAAAGCCAAATTTTTATCAGTCACATGATCCATTATTAATTATTGTAATATGCTGATTTTTTATCGTGCTGCTTAATTAATTAATTATTATTCTTTTTTGTAACCTGTGATATATTTTTCAGGATTCTTTGATGAATAAAAATTAAAATTAAAACACAATTTTTAAAAAGATAGAAGACAATTATTACTATTAACAATTTAACACATCCTTGCTGAAAATAAGTATTAATTTCTTTCAGTTAAGAAAGAAAAGGTTGTACTGAGCACAAACTTTAGAAATGTAGCGTATACAGTATTGTTACAAATGATTTCTGTTATTGATTTTTTATATTGCTTTTTTCTTGATTGAATAAATTCAGTCTGATTTTGCTCCTACACATGATTTTTGCACTCTACATATGTGTATGTATCTTATACATACATTTTATATGTGTGTGTGTGTGTGTGTGTATTTATATATATTGATATGGAGTATGGATAGAGTATAATTGTAATTAGTAAAAGTTTATATCATAATTTATTTTCATAATTTGAGCTGTCAGTCAATAAAGGAGCAGCAGAACAGAACAACAGTATTGAACGCTGTTTTTCTGAGTTTGAGGACCTTTACAGGCTCTCATTACAGAGACGATTTACATATATCCACAGATGAAGACATGTGTGAGTGTGTGTGTCTAGCACAGAACAAGAGCTCACAGCGTTTAAGGAGATCTGAAGGTTGTCTAATATCTGTTCTCAGAGTAGTAAGCTTGCACATCTCTCCAAGTCTCATGAATGTAATTGACCTTTTTTTCTGTAGCGCAGCTGAGATGGTGGCCATGGGGGGGCAGTGACACAGAGACTAAACACCAGCCAAGCAAAGTTAATTGACCAGCTGAACAATAACACAACAGAGACTGCAGATATGAAAAGGGCATTCAAATCAATAGATCGACAATAGCCTTTCCGAAAAGATGGCTGAACTCAATTTTCTGGCCACGGACACCCTCTAAGCTCCACACACATTGCAACCCCCCTTTAAGACCCCCACAACCCCAAGTCTATGCAGTGCCCAGACCTCTTCAATCGACAGAGAGATTTTTATGTTTGCAATGCTTCTTTTTCTTGGTCTTCATTTTTACTTCTTTTTCTTTTCAATAACTTTTTTATTTTAATTTATATACTGTAAAATGATTTATATATAGGGACCAATTAACAATTCGATTCAATTATCTTTATTAATATCAATTTTATTCACATATATTATTTATCTAGCAATATCTATATTATTTTTCTTGCCTGTTAGTTTGTGGCAAAATATTTTGCAGTGTTCACATGTTGTTTATTACTGCATGTAATTCATTAAAATAGTTTAATTTCAGAAAGTTGATTACAAAATGCACCTACATTTTTTTGGAATGTTTTTGTTGAATATTTTTTTTTCCACAATATATTTTATCATTGAGGATTTATTTTTAAAAAGTCTAAAAATCTCGTCTCGTCTCGTCTCGTCTCGTTCTCGTGAACCCAGTGTCTCGTCTCGTGGGATAAGTGTCACGTCACACCCCTATACATTAGTTTTTTCTTCCAATCTTCTATTAAAGTAAACTTTACCAGTTCTTTAAATACCTACCCAGCACAAGTATTTCCTTCAAATATAGCCCTTTCATCCTAGAATTCCTTCATCCCTTTTTTCCCCACCATGTACGTAGTGTTTATTTTGCGTTCTGCGTTGCGATGAGAACGGTGGGCGAGGCTAATCATTCTTTAGCTGTTCTGGCCTTAGAAAGGTCAGCTGTTTGAAATGTCAGGCTTCAATGGAGCCAGATTCACATCGTGCTGCTCAAGTGTCCAATTAAAGAGGGTCTGGCAGGGGCTGAGTGGGAAGCACTCTTCACACAGGAGAGCTAATGAGGGGGCCAGGGCATGGAGACCCCCTCGGCACAGATCTACAGGGCCTCAAGCAGAGCGGCAGGTTCCGACACTCGGTGTACTCCGAAAAAGACCTCCAAGGGCAACGGAAAGGACACGGCTTGATCTCATTAAGGGTTATGGATACATGTATGTTAATTTTTAGCATCCCTCTCTCACATATACTCACACCTGTGTAATATGTGGATAGGTCGGCACGTCCTGTTGCTGTATCTGCCTCTGTCATCTAAGAAATGCAAGCTGCTTTCCATATAGCAAGAAAACAAGTTTCCGTCACACTCTGCATGGACAAACACAGGTCAGAGGTCAGCGCAGTCGTATATACACTTTCCACACAGAATCCTAATAAGCTGTGGGCTTATAGAGGAAGACAGGGACCAATGAGCTCATTTACAGCAGCGATTCTTCATTTACAGCAACTAAAATACCCTGTTCACCTCATCAATAGGTCATTAGGCCCATCTGTAGCCCAGTGATCTAATACTGGTTTAGTAGTTGTTCTTTCAACGGTTAGTTTTAATAACTGCATCCTGGGAGTTCCAGATCAGCAAAAAGCACAACGGCTCTCCAGAGACCCTCTGCAGTCTGCTTGTGCACAATTGTGGAGTTTTTATGGAGAAAAAGTAGATTTTACTGCACGCTGAAATCAGCAAAATTACCCTCCCAAAATGGCAAGGGCTATAGAGTGAGAGGGGGAAAAAAGTCACTTTCATTATATAAGCCAAAACGAGGTAAGCTAAAAACCATGTTGCACTGTGCATGTCTTTTGTGAAGTTGTGAAGGTCAGCGGTACAGTCTTGTGTGGCTTTGGGTAACAGATGCTGAGCAAAGCTGGGAAAATTAGCTTACTCCACGTGCCTTACATAAACATTATTTTAATCAAAGTGTATTAGAGCAGCCAGATATTTTAGACATATGGGGGCTGCATCCTTCCTGGCTACCCCATCTGTCTCTCCCAGAGCTCTGAATGCAGTTTCAGCTTTCACCCAGATGCATTGACAAAACATTCAGCTTCCCATAGAGACGCAGAAACGCAGGCTGTACCCGCTGCTCTGGGACAGGCACGCCCGGGGTGCTACAACAAACTCACGGAAATGCTGACACATCGCGGGAAAAGGCCTCTTTTTGCAGGTTTTTGCTCTTGGGGTGCAGCTGATGCTTGTTGTGAGAAGTAAGAGAAGTCACAAAGCCCTCACGTATTGTAACATTGCAGCCATGTAAGTATTCAGTGTTGTTGCGTGGTGTGCTGTGCAGTGAATGACAAACACGCATGCACACAAACCAAAATGTGCATACTCACCGGGGTTGGTGATGGTCAGAAGATCCAGCCTTCGTTGTTGCTGAAAAAGAAACAAAGGCGCATCAGAGGTCTTCTGTCAGAAAGATGAAACAGATTTTTTCCTTTTTTGCTCAGAAATCAGTTTGCACTGTCTGCCTGTTAAGCACATTTTGCTCTCTATCTCTCTCTGGAGAGATAAAAGTGTGTCATGCATTTTACATCAATTTTATGTAAATATATGTACATATACAGAGCATACATATCACTCTCGTTCTAATCTTACACTTTTCTTTAGGCCTATTTGCAGCAAAAATAAATATAAAAAATTGACTCAAACTATTTATTTCTATGGATATGTTTGTTGTAGACAGCAAAGGGTAGATTTTTAGTAATAAGATATAATTCTTTCAAGACTTACTTTGAGCTCAGAGGTAAAAATTTAAACGTCCCAGTTAAAAAATATATCGCCAAGAATTCTTATGAGTGACCAACCAATCAGAAAACCTAATCTAATTATGAGATAACAAGCATCAAAGTTTGATTTCAACGAGTAATTTTACTAAATCTTTCACATGGTCTTACCTAGGCATTATTAAAGTGCTCCTATTATGGATTTTTTGAACATGACCTTTCATGCAAAGTGTAAAACATCAAGTGAAACAAAACATCCTAACCAAGTTTTAAATCTGAAAGTGCACCATGTATAAAGTTATTGTCTCTTAAAAGAAAGAATCAGCTCTGAATCATTGCAATGAATCATTTCTAAAAAGAATCCCAAGGCACTGCATGTTGATATCAACATGAAACGTTAGCATATTTTCGGTCCACTGGTATTTTCACATCGGTCTGAATGAAAATGCAAATTCATTCATTGCCACTAGGTGCTGCTTTTAGAAAGGTAAAAAAATTGCAATTTCCCCGGTAACGCTGTACACAAAGCAGCACTACCTGCTTTTTTCAGGTAGAAAATTGTAAATCACCAAAAAATGACTTTAGCTGAGATTTCACAGCCAGGGTCACACACATGTATATATGTATATAGCTTGTGTTCTTTTGTCTGTCTCTGTTTTTGTCTTTCTGGCCTGCTATGATACTTCTCCAATACTGGGGTGTGTGATTGTGTACATAATCCATTGCGTTTTGTGAGTTATGTATTCATGTGCTGCAGTAGATGCAGGTCGTTTCCTGGAGAGAGGGCGTGACAGAGGCTACAGCAATCCACACAGGTCACACTCTCAGATCGATAAGTGCCCAATCAAAGACTGATGGCGTCCTCAATGGCGCGCTGCAGTGTGAGGCGGACACACATAACACACACACTGTTAGGCCTGACAGCTCAAGAGCTGTACTTTAACACTCTTGTGGTAACAGTACTGCAGGTCCTTCTACATGAGAGCCACTACACGCATAGTAGAGCAGAGAGCATACACTGATATCATTCACGCACACACACAGCTCTACTTTTCAGTGTCTGGTCATTTCCTGACGATTAGCAATTATCCAGTGAAGCCACAGGGCTTTAACTTGGTTTTGAATTCATAAAATGAAGCGAAGTCTGAAAATATAAAAAGAGAGTCAGTGAATCAGTTTTAATGAACAGTCAGTGTGTTTGTAATGTATGTGGAGTTTGTTGTGTTATGCATTTTGCTTGTTAGTAATACGTATTTACAATAGCATTACGTCTTTTACTTGAGCCATTTGACTTATATATGATGTGCATTTTCTATCTGCTAACAATAATTTAAAAACAGAATAATTTATGCATAAATACTGCTGGCACCTGTCAAAAAACTGTGTTAATGTGTTGTTTATGCGATAATTGGAAAATATGAGTCGTGACTCATAGGTGCTAACTCACTGAGCATTTTCTTTTGCAAACTAATAAAAAGCTCTTTTAAAGTGTGCATACAGTGTAATATAATACTGGCTGACATTAAAGAGTAATTGTATAAGGTTTTGTTTTGACAAACCCCTGGAATTATGTCTATTGTTTTATTTTCCAATTCGCCCCCTGCTGGTGAATAAGACAAATACAACACAATTCAGCTCATTTTCTGAGCAGATACTAAGAACAGGGAAAGTAAAGTCACCCTACAGTCAGTAGGGTGGCGGGCCCTGTGGGGGAAGGAAAAGAGGTTGTTGGTGGTGCTGAAGTCAAAAACAGAAGGCTAGGAAGGGCCCAATATATTTCCACTCTATATCTCACCAAAAGTTACTGGCAAGTACGTTGACCAAGAAGGCTAAGCCAAAAAAGGCGTTCTCAACCCCTAGTGGCCACTGGCACTGACATCCTGGCCTCACCAACAGTACACATCTGGAGTGACTCCGAAAGGGTGCTGTTGGAGCTACGTCGGGCTGGGCTGACCACCAACCCTCACAAATGCCATCTTGCAAAGTACCTGGGTTTCCAGGTGGGAAGAGGTCTCATCAAGCCCCAGGAAAAGAATGTGGAAGCCATTTGATCGGCCATAAGGCTGAAACCCAGGTACAAGCTTTCTAAGGGTTGGCAGGATATTATCGCTATTTAACTACTCCTCTCTAGCCAACTCTCTCCTGAGAAGATCCCCAAGTGGAAGAAGCCTTCCTGGTGGTCAAGAAAGGCCCTAGCCGTCAAGTGGGCAGTCCTGGAGCTCCGCTACTACCTTCTTGGCTGTAAGTTCACCATTGTCACAGATCATGCTCCTTTACAGTGGATGGCCCAAGCAAAAGACACAAATGCCAAGGTAACATGGTGGTTCCTCGCGCTCCAGGACTTTGACTTTGATGTTCGCCCTCCAGCTGGGGCATCCAATGCCGATAGACTTTCTCAGATGTGGTCGGCTTTTTCAGGTCTGTCAGGGGTCACTCCCCACTCACCCCCTATTTCCCTGTCGTTGTTACTGTTTGTATCCTCCAGATCCAGGACAGAGCTTGGGTGGGGCAGTGTGACAAGCATCCTGAGTTCAGATCAGTGCTGCCCTGGGAACCAACGAGGAACACCTCAGCGCCTCATCAACAGCTGATCGGCCCCAGCTGGAGATCGTTATCCCGCAGCCAGCTGTGCGAGGCCCCGGGGACTGAGATACATTCTCCACGGAGCTGAGCTCTAACCTGTTCTCTCCTTTTCACTCTAGAAACCAGTCTGTGACCACTCGGCCTGAGTTTATTCCCCAAGTCTACCACACAGCAGCTAAGGACAGAACCCTTCCCGGGGAGACGCTTACACTTAGCCCTCTGCACCTTTGTTGAGCACCTAACTTGTTAATAAATCCACCCTCTGGGGCTTTATTTTGAGCTCTCCCAGTTGTTTGTTCATTCTCGCCCATCACAATACTTTAATACTTACGATCATTTAAATACAAAGGTTTGTGTCACATTTTAATCACTAGTTAACTTGTAATATACATATGTGCATACATTTACATATCAGAGTCAAGGGATTAGAAAGTCAATATTACTGCTCTAATACGTTGTTGTCTACTGCCTACATAGACTGCATCTTAAGTGAAACCACCACACAAATATCACTCCTCTCCCAAAGTGCACAAGATTGACAAATTATACAGTATACGTGTTTATAAACTACAAGCATACAGTAAAAATAGTGTGAAAAATATTGAATTCATTTCTGCCTTAAAGTTGGGCCAAAATTAGTTATCTTACAAGGTTCAGGTTCTTCCCATCAGACCCACATCTATGATGCCTTAAAATGCTTTCTAAGTAGGCAGCTCACTTAGTTTTAAAATAGCTAATGTTAGTCTTTATTAAATGATCCATGACAGAGAGCAGCAACACTAAATCCCTTCTTTTCCCCAGAGCCTGAGACAAGAGGAGTTTAATTATTTGGTATTGGTCTTGCACTATTGCCACCTGGAAAGCAGGCAGTTAAAGGCATTTTATTTTTAAAGGAGATGGTTTGTGCTAAACCAGGCGCTTACACAATGCAACTATACAGTGCTACCTCTGGATGCAATTCAGTCTATGTGAATACTGCCGTTGACAGTTCAAACCAGTTGAGAGCTTCCTTTCTTCTCTGCCAATTAGAGGCTCTGAAAAAGGCCAGTTGCTCCATTCCTTTGATCTGACCTTTGTTAGTTTTGCTTGGCCTTGTAGGTATCCAGATCCAGCATTTCAGACGAAAGAAGCAAGTGGAAACAGCCAGTGGTTTCTGCAATGTATCTGTCTGTCTATTGACACGAGCCTTCACCTCACAAATATCACTCCTAGTCTTTGTACTTCCATGTACTTGAATTCCATCAGTTACAGCTAAAGGCACATTCCTTCATGCTAATCTTGTAAATTGACAGCTGACTTCTGATTTCCTATGATAAATCTATTAAGAAGTGGAGACAAGCTCAAAACTCTTTATTAATGGAGGTTTGTTTACATACAATAATCTGTTTTTAATCCAACTGAAAGCTTAGTCAGAACGAAAAGCTTTTTTGTAAACACCTCTATTGATCCAATTAGGCACAATCCATATTGTTGCTGTGGATTTTAACATTTAGAGATTTTCTTCTAAAGTCCACAAGGCAATAGGTGCACATCAGCTGATACTTTCTTCAGATTACGCAGTTTTGTGTAAAATATAAGCAGTACAAGTGTCACAGTCTACATGGATAAGGTACTTAGTGTTTTTCAGAAACAGGGGAAACAGAAAGACAGCCACGCAGAGAGAGAGAGAGAGAGAGATAGAAAGAGAGACAGAGAGACAGACAGAGAGAGAATCACATTATGAGAGGCAATCCTAGGCATGAAAATAGGATTGTATTAATCTTTATCAAAGGGTGCCAAGGAATCCCCTCAGAACAGTGCCAGTCTGCATAGGAGTGCACAGTGGGTGTCCCGGGCAGAGTCAAAAGGCTTTCTATATTCTGAACGGAACACAATATCTATTCTATTTCAACGCCATAGCCACAGGTGAACGAGATGGAAGAGAAATGGTGACTGGTGCTGAACATCAGAGATCTAGGAGACCGGGGCTCAGAGACAGGCCATGACACTCGGGAGGCCTGCTCACCTCAACAGATGCTGGGGTGAGAGCCCTCCACCCTATGTCAAAAAACCAAATGCACTCTGTCCAATTACCAGAGCCAAACCAAGACCTCTAAAAACACACACACACACATCTTCATTTAAATGTGGAAGTATTGTAAAGAGATCTATTGTATTGATATTTTCATATAGAGCTAAATACAACTACAGACTGTTGCTAAAAAAAAATACACACACACACACACACACACATATATATATATATCTATATATATATGTAATGCAAACTAATATGCATTACTATCTTTATCTTACATTCTATCTAAATATAAAAAGCGCTTTAATTATGTATTTTTGCACATCCATTCTAAACGCATATTTATTAAAGCCCATATATCTTACTAACAAGAAACTATGCTTCTAACCACAGGTCCAAAGCTGTACTTACCACGTATGTTTGTGACGTTGATTGCGAATGTTTGTTTACACTATGATTTCGGGAAACACCGAATCTTTAAACTATGCTGGTAACGACGGAACCATATTAGGCTAACCATGCTTTTGGAAAACGCACACGCACACTGATTGATTACAATTAGTAAAATCACAAATACCATGGTGGAGCTATATGGCTAGTGCTGCAAAACTATGTTAATGTGTAGTTACTTTAGTTCAGCTATTATGATTTTTATTTGTAGTAAACCTACGTTTAATTATGATAATTAAAACATATGTAAGCGAGTGCAGAAATGAACGTGAGTAATCTTACCTGATACTGATATTACAACAGTCAGTCTTAACAGCATCTACAGCCTATCACGTTGACTAAAACACAAGGTAACGGGTTGTGAAAAATAATATCACAGACATCGCATTCAGACTCTAGAATTATCACACAGGTTGTGAGAGAAAAACACAGACATGACAGATTCAGATGGGATTAAAATCACCATGTACTTCTGTGAAACAAAACATTCTCTAACGACCCCCTGTAAAACTAGTCCAGTCCGAATAGGGCTTTAATTTTTGTCATTATTTAGGTAGCACACATATTCTGAATGCCTTTGGCAGAATTCAAATGAGCCATTTTAATCTAGATT
>JAUYWG010000041.1:5267801-5279809 GCA_034779775.1 Enteromius afrohamiltoni
TATTTTTATATACTTAATAAATATACACAGTACATACAAATATACTATGTAAAGAAAAACTTTTATTTTGGATGCGTGATTAATCATTTGACTGCACTAATACATATATATAAATATTAGTACTGTCAAATGATTCATTGTGATTAATCGCATTAAAAACTTTTTTGCTTATACTGTGCATATTTATTATAAATACAAACATGTGTGTATTTATATATTTATAATAAATAAACAGTACACAATAATACTTTTATTTTGGTTATTATGATTAATCGCTAATAGTTGTTTGACAGCACTAATATTATATATATAGTATAATCCATTTAGCCATTTAGCATCCATTTAGCACTAATCCATTTAGCACTAATATTATATATATAGTATAATCCATTTAGTGTAACAAACAAACATATAGATATGGCTTTGCAAGGTCCTAAATATATTTGAAACTTTTGATACTTGCACATCAGGCTATAATTTCTTTCATGTTCTCTTTTACCACCATAAGTGTGTTTTGTGCATCCATCTCATGACTCTAGCCCATCAGCCCCTTTGACCTAAAGCTGGAAGTTGGGGGCCTTGTGAGATTTCAAGATATGCGCTTTGAAGACTGACGACACCAGGGAAGGGAAGGGCAGAGCGGCCTCTGCTCCGCTTAAACTGGACAGAGTTAAGTGACAGATATGAACCAACGCTGGGAGATAGCCCCATGTCAATAAATCCCCCTCTCCTAACCAGATCCATCTGCCGACCTCTGCATAACAAACAGCTCGCAAAGCACTTCCAAAATATTGAAACAGAGCTAAGCCCTCAAGGTGTGAGCCATTTCAATTTCAAAAAATAAATATTATCTCTGACTAAGCAAACCTTGCATTAAAATGAGGATCATTTTACTGTTTCAGGACGATGAAGGATGTTTCTCTGCAGACGAAGAGAAGTCTGTGGAGCTAACGGTCATATTTTGCCCTCTCCGTCCACGCTGGCTTGACAGGCCCCCCGCTTTCTTTTATCTTATTACGGCCTCAAGAAAACAATATTCCGCTGTACTATTGCAGTAGCCCCTCTTTCTGTCTTTTTCCATTTCCCGCTCTCTCTATTTCTTCTCACTCCATCCTCTCTTTATTACGGTCCTCCATATCAGCTAGATGATTCCTCTGCTGCTGATATGGGAGTCTCAATATGCAATAAAGCAGCGGGATCACCTACCGAAGGGCCCATTGGTCTCGATAAAAGTGCGGCTCGATAAAACGGGGTCACATCAAACTCTTTATCTTCAATCTAATGTAAAATAACCACCCTGCAGTCAAGCTCGGGTCGCGACTTATCCGTGGCTCAATCCAGAGTCAGATTTGTTAAGCGTGAGCGTTCACACTGTTAGTTGCGAATGGAAAAGACAGGTTCCATTTGACACCGGCAGAGAGAACGCTGACCCCTGGTGCTCTGAGAGACCCTTCGCCAAAGGTCATACCCCAACGGTGAAATGTTATTAGGCTTACAGCAGAGGATGTTTACATCACACGGAACCGTTGTAGGCAGGCATTTCACAGCAGTGAAACACAGTGCAGTTGTATCGACAGACGTGAAGCGGTTGTTGTATTTAATGCTTTTTACGCTTCTTGAAACACTATTTAGTTTTTTGCCTTTTGCCACTTTTATTGGCAGTGATAGCAGAGAGAGAAATGTTGGGGGGAATGATACTGGAAAATGACGAAAGACTCGACTCGACAGCTAGCCTTGCAAGGGAAATGTTTCTGTAGCAGCGTTTATTATCATCCACAACAACATCGGCCTGGAAACATTTAAAACTTGGTTTAGAGCATTATGTAAAGCCTTGGTTGTCTTTAGACATTATCAAGTCTTTGAATGACACCATTACATCTTTCTGTGAACTTAATTGCGGCAATATGCTAATGCCTGAACTATAAACGAATGAACCAAAACAGATGAAAGAACACTATTCAACTGAACAAGCCAGTAGAGGATAAATGTGTTGATGCATGTGCACTGACAGCTAGACTACAACTCATACAGTAAATAAATACTGTTTGCAAACAAAAAACCCAGTTAAACAAAACTCTTATCTAGGAGTTAAAAGTTCCCTTCACTTCTTTTTTTTTACAACTGTACTTCTAGTATTTCAGAACTCCCAAGGACAAGTCAGATGTGGACTCTAAACAAGCTTTCCAATGACAAGAGAGATATGAAATTTCACAAAAATGACAAAAAAAAAATCACTTTCAATTGTGAGAGACTGATGATAGGATTTACTCCCACTGTTTGTGAGTCCTCAGATAATAGAGTCAGTGACAAATAGAGAAAGACTGGTCAGCTATTGAGAGGACAATACCAGGCAGCTGGTGGAGAGCTCTTCAAAATTACTAAACCTATTGGACGAGCATTCACAAAAGATTTGACAAGTAAACAGCAGCGCAAATGAGAGAGAGAGAGAGACAGACAGAGACAGCGATGAGAGATTCGCCATGTGATGGAGGAGGACTCTATTTCTGCTTTGCAGTCCATAAACAACCAGATTTCATGCGATTATCCATCACTGTTTCACAGCTCACGGATTCTGCCTCGTCTCCTTCTCATCCTCCTCCATTCCTCCTCCCTTTTCTCTTTCCTCCTGTCTCTTCCTTCTCCGCCCTCCCTCCATCTCTCCGGTCCGACTTTGACCTTCTCTCTTCACGCAAGGCAGAACTGCTATTGATTAAATCTTGGCACGGGGTGTACAAACACAGAGATAAACCTGGGCGTAAAGTAGGAGATAGAGAGAAGCGTGCGAAGGCCAGAGACGCGTCCGTCCAAGGAGCTTTCCATCCTTTATTCCAGCTAACAGGCTCCCGAACAAGATCCCCCACTGTTCGTCTGTCTGCAGGGGCTCCAGTGACCATTAGAACAACAAAAAACGACCTTCTTCCCCTCTTCAGTGTTTGTCTGTAGATTCCATGCTCCTTTCCTCTCCTCCTCCTCCCTTGTTCTGTCCTTCTCACAGCCAGCAATCCTTTTCCCCATTTTTCAGACTAAAAGGGCCTACAGCGCTGTTACGTTCACACAGAGAGCAATGAATGTGTATGAATGTGATGGCCACATGTTCCACTGACACTCTGAGACCCAATTATTTTAGAGGGTTCTAAAGTTATCCTTAGATTCAGCATGAATTATGAAAATAAGTAGAAGGGACACAGCAGATACAGCAATTTAACATTTTTGACCAATATAATAAGCTTAAAAATATTATCTATAATTCATATACTTTAACAGCAGATGTTAGATGTTTGTCTGTGTGCTTTTATTTCAGTAAATTCTTATTCTTATTTTTTTCATAAAAAAATACACTGTATGAGTAATAAAAAATGAAATTACAGTACTATATTTTTTGGCTACTTTTTAGGCATCACAACATTTTTTTTTTTTTAGATCTGCTAAAGAAAAAGGTCTGTATAAATTATAAAAAGTACTTAATATAATAGAGGTGAGACCTCTGTTATATGGAAGACTATTTATAGAGATGGGGCCTCTATTACAGGAAAGTGCTCTTCAAGAAATGGTGCGTAATACCCATAATCTGGATTTATGCCCTTTATGTCAATGTAGAGATGATGACAAAAGTTAGATTAAAAAACTAATATAGAATTACATGGTATAACAGATAAGATGGAGTGGCACACTTTATTGCAGATGTATATAATTATTTAATACACAAACAAACAAGGAATGGGTTCAAATGAATAACTGTATGGTATTAACACTACAAAATTTTGTAATCCACACCCTTGATTGTATCTTTCCAACACCAACCGCATCCTTAATCAAATATCAAACATGAAAGTATATCTTTCTGATAAGACAGAAGAAGTCATTTATCTCTGTCAACTAAACTTCTGCTTTACGGATTTATTAAGAGAATTTCATTTTGCCTCTAGGTTGTTCTTGTACTTTTGGCTCTTACTGATGAAACATGAGAAATCTAGCAGTGCCCAGCATGCACCTCCAGGGGTGCAACTCTGAGATGGCCATTAAAGAGCCAGTAATCACACATACACATTTCAGTCCACCTTCTATTAAAGGAGCTGTTATTAAACTCACTCCTCTAAGCACTAGCCACTGGTGACATAGGATAAAAAAAGGACTTGAGGTAAAAGTGCTTACCCCGCACCCTCTGACTACATCCATAAACCTGTACTCCATCAAACCAGAGACGGGACCCCATTTGCCTGCTTAACGTTCATCCTTCACAGGCAGCCGGTCAACTCAACTCACATTTTAAAATGCTCAGTCAATTCCAGAACTAGATGATCGGTGGGGGATTTCTTCGGCCCTGGCTACGAGACTCAGGATTTTACATCAGAGGACTTTAGGATGTGGAGAGAGGGGTTAGGGACAGCTAGAATAGTGCTAACGCAGGTTGCCTGGAGTTTTGCTTAGCGCCTCAGAAGACCGACATCCCTGCTGGGACATGCATCAGCTTCTTGTATTAGAAGAACAGGAAATTTCAAAGAGCGAGATGAAGAAAAACAGCACAGAGTCATCTCTGTGGAAGGGATGAGGGATGAGGGATCTTTCCACTGGGTCATAAAATTTGACTGACTCTGACAATGAGTTTTTCGGATTCTAATATTTGCTTAGTTAAAATGTATTTAATATTAAACAATTTTGCAATTTGCAAAATAAGAGAAAAGTTTATCATGAGGAGACTTTTTAATTAGTAATGTATACACAAACTATACACAGACTGCAGCAAGGATTCATTAAATTGATCAAAAGTGAAAACAAAAAAAAGTTTATATTGTTACAAAAAACACTAAAATTAAATTGCATTTGAAAATGTATTGAAATAGAAAGAAATTTTACAACATTACGGCATTTACTGTATTTTTGAGTAAATAAATACAGCCATTATCAGCATATTTGCAATTAAAAAATCTTTCTGACCAATCTTTTGAGCAATGCTGCCTTCAAATGAAAAATGTCAGAAATATATTCACATAAAAATATCTTGAACATCATGAAATGTACAAACAAATTAATCTGTAAATCTAAACAACTTTATCATAAAAGAATTATTATCCTTTTAAGAAACAACTCTTCAAGGACAAGTTAAAGACTTTCCTTTTTTTTATTACTGTTAGTTTGGTTCAAATTGAAAACCAAATTGCACAACACAGTTTATATACACATGCTGTTAATAGAATGTTTAAAATTTAATCAAAAGTCACCTTATCAAAGTGAATATGACACCGTTTATAATGACACCGCTGATCTCATCGATGTTTCTCTCTTTTAGAGACATGAAAGGTGCAGTGAACTGAACACTACCGCTAAGCAACCAGTAACCGCAGTCACTCTGCACCAACCTGACTCAAGGCTCTTCCCAATGGAAACTTTATGTGCCATAAAACAGACAGACGGAGAGTGAGCATAAACTCACAGAATAGTCCTGAATGTCTGGTCATAAAAGACTCAAGGCCTGTTTTAAATGTACATCACTTGGCAATGGATATGAAGAAAAGATATCGTTTAACCTGACCGCAGTACAAATTAAAGAAGCCATTTAAAGTTAAACGCAGACGTTTAAACTGACATAGTATGTTTGAAAACTGCTATGATTACTCTTCTTTTAAAGCATAAATTTGATTTAAACAATAGGTCTACATAATATTCACATATGCAGTTCAAAGCAGATGTTTTGTACTAGCCATACAGTTGAATTATTATTTAAACCTATTAGTAAAAAAGTAATATATTTAAAATACATGCATTTAATACTAACTATATTTCAAATCTTTGGATAATATCAGAATTTAAATGCTAAATATTTTAATTGTATCTGAAGAATACTTAAAAATAAAATATACTTGCACTCCAACTCTAGTTCTGCACAATTAAAGGGCATTAAGTCCAAAATGAGTAGTTCCAATTTAGCAAACTTTAAGTATACCAGTTTAGTATACTACAGGTTCAATTGCAGGACATTTTATTAAGTACAAAAATATAAAAATGAATGTGCAGTATATTCAGCATTAACTATATTTATTTTCCACTAGGGAATTAACATTTTACATAACATTTATATATTTTATTTCACAGTTCTTCACAGACTTCATAATTCGATTTAACACAACAATGGTGAGTTTGTCAATTCTGATGGGGAAAAAGTCAGAGAGATGGTTTTTCTTTTCAGAATTGTGCGCTGCAATCTTGTAACTGTGAGAATAAAGTCTAATAAACTCAAATTTTGCTTTTATTCCATGCCTTTCATAGACGACTACTTAAAACACTCATTTTATGCCACCAGATAGTTTCCTTTAACGAAAACATCTTACAAGAACTAATTTCATAGCTAAAAGAAATACAAATATCTAATAAATTTCAATATTCAATGAAACCGATTCCAGGAATCTCCAAAATAAATAATTGAAATGACTTGTTTACTGATTGGAGGGTATTCAGGACATTCAGTCTTTTGCATTATAGAAGCTCTAAATTTACACAGATGAAAAACAATTACACTAATGAGGAAATATTTATCTTACACTTAGTCTCTATCTTTGAATCATTTTCTGGGTGCTACAGGACTTATATTTTCTCCTTGTACTTCCTAAAATATTTAATTTTGAGCTCAACCACTCAAACTAGAATAAACAAACAAAAAACATCAAAACATACTACACTGCAATATAGCATTTCAATTTCAGTAAAGCAAAATTTAAAAAAATATATTTTTTATAAGCCTGACTGTACGAATGTAAACCTGAATATATATATATATATAT
Organism: Enteromius afrohamiltoni; assembly: GCA_034779775.1. NCBI lineage: Eukaryota > Metazoa > Chordata > Actinopteri > Cypriniformes > Cyprinidae > Enteromius > Enteromius afrohamiltoni. The sequence goes on from JAUYWG010000041.1 coordinate 5,274,578, forward strand.
ATAGTTGTAAATGGCAATAGGGAGAGACAGAGAGAGACGTGAAGTGAAGCAGAGAGTGCCGGTCAGGCCCTCAGGCTGGATTCTGTCTGTCTGCTTGTCTTTGAGTCTCTGCTCTTTGTTGCAGTAAGTGCTCTTGCTAGCCTGTCAGATCCACAACTGTTGCTCTGTCTCCACATCTGGAGAGGAGCAGGCGCTCAGAATTCAACACAACAAGGCACCTGTGTGAGGGAGCAGGGCTCGAGTCACGTGACGGGCCTCTGTTGAGATTGACGGGCTGTGTGCCAACAAAAAAACGACTGAAGGTTGCATGAGAGGAGTGGATGAAACCGGGGAGCTGTGTCTAGACAGGCAGGTCATCTGAGTCGTGTTAACTGAGCAATAACAAAGACCCAGAGGCCTACTGCTTTTATGCAAAAAAAAAAAACATTTATCCATGCTTAAATATTTATTCCGACACACTTATTTTAATCGACAAAACCATGCATCTTGTGCTATACGTTTCACCGCACGTCTAAATAATTCACATCCATAAATGCAGTTTGATCTCTTTTAAATATTCAGATGGCTCGAGCGTTTCACACTCGGATATGGATAATGGATCTGGATGCGCAGCCTTCAAAACAACTTCATTCTCCATTTGCTGATGCGAACCCGACGTTGGAAATGGGCAGCGGCGAACAGACGAGCTGACGGTACAAGAAGCTTCTACGCATAATCATCCATCAAAGCGACTGTCAAAACCCGCTATGCTTCTCTGTCTTTATAACGCTGTTAGAGGACTTTGATGACTAAAGATACAATAAACAGATGTGACGATTGCTGTTGAACATGACAGTTGTTGCGAGTCTGCATTCTAAAGTCGTGAAAACAGTGCGTAAGAGCATATTTGGGCCGTTTGGACCGTGATTGCTTGTATTGCTCGATTCATCTTCATAGACCTCGGAATAGAGAGGCATCTGATTGGCTGGTGCATTACAAATGCGAACGTATACCTCACCAGCAAGGAGCCTACTAAAAAGAAACGAGTTTGACCCTGAGAGGCGAAGCATTAACAGAGCAAAAGAGGTAATTGAGATGTACTAGAGGACTCTTCTTGTGGAACGCTCTTCGCATTTACTTGCCTCATTGAAAGTGAAAGATATGAGAGAAGTAATCCCAGTATTACACTGAATCCAGGCTTGTTCTCTGGTGCTTTACCTATAACATGTGTGTGTGTGTGTGTGTGTGTGCACTAACTTCCTCCTCACAGGGTCTCTGTTTAAGTACATCACGTCTGTGTGTTACACCAGAGAGTGTTTTACTACTGCAGTCCAAGCTGTTGTAGCCTCATCCTGCTCTCTTTTTCTTCATTCCCTCCCTCTCTCCTCCATCTCTGCAGGTCATTAAGAGTGTTGTACTGCCACATACCCAAGAACAAAGGACATAAAAAGACAAATAAGGCCATAAAAAGTCCCTATGCCTGTGCATACAAATACATTCGTTCTCACTCTCTCTTGTTCTGTCACTATGTCCCTCCCTGACTTTTTCTCTCTGATTCGGTATCTATTCTTTTATTCTTGCTTAGTTTCTGACATTATATCTTCTATATAAATTATAAAAAAGGCTGATTGTAAATGCTAATGAAACGGCAAGGCAAGGCACAGTGGATTTACTCAAATTCAGAACCTCTACTTGTTATTTTAGGATTATTTATTTTATGGTATTTAATATGGTGAATTAACTTTTTTTTATCCTTTTTAGTAATTTTAAGTAATTTTATGTAATTTTCTCATTTCTATTTTTTTAAGTTTGTCATCTATTATTTAGATTAAATTTTATTTCAGCTTTGTGTCAATTAATAACAACTGTTTTCAAAGGTTTTATTTAAAAATAGCAACGCTGAACCTTAGTCAAAATTTTAAAAGTCAGAGGCCTCAAATATATACAAAACTTGATTTGATTAGATTTGTAATAAATTACATTTTTAAATATTTTAAAATAGAAAAAAGTTTATTACTAATAAACTATTATTAAAAAATGCTGCTGTTTTTACTGTATTTTATTTGTATTTTTATCAAATACATAAAAATCTTAATACACATAACATTTGATTTGATATCTTGTAATCTAATGCAATGACATTCAAACGTGTTTAAGTTGTGAGAATTCTGAAGAGACAGAAAACAGCTTACACAACTGATCTGGGTTTATGTAGTGAATGATTCGAAAAAAAATAAATTAAAAAAATAACAGCATCATATTCACCATCAGGTCTGCATTTTTGTTCTTGCATGACTTTAACATATAGTTTTGCCATTTATTTTCCCCCTGATATATCTGCCCTTTCAAATCCCATTTCATGTGAAACTGATTTCTTTTTTTCCATTGACACCATATTTCTTATCAATAAATGTCCTTTCATCAGTGGCTTCTCGTGCCTGGCTCTCCTTGACGAACGTGAAACTGATGAAGGCCCCAAAAGAGGGCTTTAATCTCTCGAGCATTCCTAATGAGTTTTCCTCTACAATTATTTGATAAGAGCGAGACGGGACTGTAGGCAATGTGAATGATCCAGTACCTGTGCAGATCATGCACACACACACACAGTCATGCATCCTCAAAGACACTTACATGTGTCCGTCCCCTTAAAGAAAATGAGTGTGCAGTGCACAGCAGATACAAGAAGTATGTAGTGATGTAGTTTGCAAACATGCAACACTAACCACACTGAGGCCCAGCTGCTCTCGCTGCAGGTAATCCAGATTTCTGCGCTCCAGGCTGGCCAGGTAATGCTGCAGACGGGAGTAGGTGTAAGGGTAGCAGTAGGCAAACTGATAAATGTCATCCTCACGGTCGAAACAGAAAGCGAAAGACATCACGTAGTTCCTCCGATGGTCAGGGCAGCGATAGTAATACACATTCTTGGCTGGCAGTCTTTGCCTGTGACAAAGAAAGAAAGACAATATGACAATGAATGAACCTCATTTGCTATCTCAGTGACAATGCATGGGTTAATGTGAGGTGATTCTAAAGAAATAAAAAGGGTGTTCTAAATATTTATAATGTGAAAATATTCTCCGTAATGATAGTTTTCAGCTGATGAGGAAAATATTATTTTTAATCAGCCATATCGTCACGATCACAACTCAATCAAGTCTTGATTAATAAAGTCCTAATGTTCTTGTCAGTGGGAAATATCTAACATTACTGAAGTTTGATGTGTTTCAAATAGCTTTTCATGTCATCAGTGGTAGTAAATAAGATTTTTTGGGGTGTGACAGACAATTGCTGCCTGACAAGACCATTTACTTACGATGTTATAAAAAATATAAAATAATAAAAATACTTGACAAGAAAAGAGAGGATAAGATGAAATGACAGAATAAAATAAGAGAAGAGAAGACTAAATGAAGTGAGATGAAGTGAAGAAGGGAAAGAACAAATACCCTTAAATATAGTGCTGAAAAAATAAAGTGATGAATTTGTATTTAAATCACATCCAAAATGTTTATACTGTATATACAATATACAAATGTAACATTTTCTTAAAAATATACATGCATGTTTGTAATAAATAAATATACACAGTACTCACATATATATTATGCCCACAAAAACTTTTATTTTGGATGCGATTAATCGTTTGACAGCACTAAAATAAATAAAGGAATAAATAAATTAATTACAAAAATTAATCTGGAAACTTGCAGGCCAAGAAATCCTCTACATCCTAACAGTCTGTCACAGTACTGTTGTTCAGTTAGCTCTCTCTCTCTCTTTAAAAACCCATCTAGATGAAAGCAAACACTACCAGCAAACTGTAAACAATGAAAATTTTCTGCAGTGCACAATGAGCAGCCTGAACAATGTTATTTGCATATAAAATGATATACTGTGCTGTTAATCAGTTTTATGTGGCGCTGCTGAAAGTAAATCTGCACATCTGCAGAGAAAGAGAGAGAGAGAGAGAGAGAAAGAGAGAGAGCAAATAACAGTGAAGGACAGGCAAAGAACATGCGATGGAAGGCATTGGAGGGAAAAACAGGGGGAGGGAGATAGTGAGAAGATGAGAAAGAGAGAAAAGATCAGAACTGGGCTGGGCTGACTGTGGGAAGAGAGAGAGAGAGAGATCAGATGGAGATGCTATCTATGTGAACAGCACAGAAGCTTCCACACGGCCATACTGATAAGAAAGAGGAAACAGCTCTCTAAAATCAGCCTCCAGTCCTTCCATCTCATTCTTTTCTACTAAACAACTCACATGCACACTATACACTGATGGGAACTGGGTTACTGTCTTTGTTTGAACGCTTGAAAAGTGACCCATACGCATAAATGCATACAAACACACAGGCATATACAGAGGAATCCAAAAGCCTCAGACTATGCTGAAAATATGAGATTCTAAACCATATTTAAACCTGAAAATAAACTTTTTGGAATTTCTAACATTTAAAAATTATGATATTTTTTTTTTTATTCTGGACTAATCAACTGTATGTCACCTGTTTAAAAATGTAAATATACAAATGTATTACATTGACTACAATCAAGCTAAAAAAATACTAAAACATTTAAATTAATTCATTTATTAACTGATATTATGATTTGGAAAAAATATATGAAATACAATGATATGATAAAATGTGATTATGAACAATATAACACGATACAAAGCAAAATAAAATAAAATAATACAGAAATTTGATTAAATGTTAAAAAGCCTGTTAAAAAGCAAGAGATTATATTGAAAATATGAGATTTAAAATTGTTCATACAATTTTTAGGGTTCAAACTGTTTAATACTAAGAAAAGTTATTATGTAAGATTAAATATTTCTTATTCTGAATAAATCTCTGTCACTATATTTTAATATTAAATAACATTGATCACCATCAAGTTAAAAACACTAAAACACTCAAATCTGTTTTAATATTAAATATTACAAACTTCAAAAATATTCTGAAATTCATGCATTGATAATCTAAGTATCACATTTTAAAATATAAAAAGATAAAATAAGGTCAAATAAAACAAAATAAATACAAACCGGATTCTCAAAAAAGTTGAGACACTAAACAAATTGTGAATAAAAACTGAATGCAATGGTGTGGAGATGGCAAATGGCAATATTTTATTTGTAATAGAACATAGATGACAGATGAAACGTTTAATTCGAGAAAATGTATCATTTTAAAGGAAAAATATGTTGATTCCAAATTTCACGGTGTCAACAAATCCCAAAAAAGTTGG
>JAUYWG010000041.1:5279909-5290127 GCA_034779775.1 Enteromius afrohamiltoni
TCACCATATTTTTCCCTTAAAATGATACATTTTCTCAGTTTAAACTTTTGTTCCGTGATTTATGTTCTATTCTGAATTAAATATTGACATTTGCCATCTCCACATCATTGCATTCAGTTTTTATTCACAATTTGTTTAGTGTCCCAACTTTTTTAGAATCCGGTTTGTACAATTATAAAATAAAATGCTGTATTGTATATGAAAAAAACTAATAAATACAAAGAGATTCATCTGCATTAATCTATATCTCTATATTAAAATAAATTAGTAACACTGATCACCATCAATCTATCCATCAATAAAATAGCATTGTATTATATTAGAAACATACAAAATGAAACTAAATGTCACAGTATAATAAATGTATGCAATGTCTACATAAGCATCATTTTAAAGAATCATAGGCGTGTTCCTAATGCTGTCAAGGGCAGTTTACAGCAACCAAAGTACAACACATGCATTGCTCAGCTTGTTGTAGCATTAGCAGGCCCCTTGGGTGCAGCATTGTGATTGGCCGTTTAAAAGAGCATGCTCCACCCTGATGTTCATTAGGAACCCCGTGAGAATTAAAGCTATCGAATGTAAAACTATGCAGATATGAAACAGCCACACAGATTGCAAGCCAACATAACAGAGCATCATCCACACACACACAGAGCACAGAACGTACACACACTCATTCCTAGACTCCTCTGCTACCTGAACAAAGTGAACTGCTGAGCCGAAATGAAAGTGAATTAGCTTTCCTCTGTGAAGGAAAAGACAGCAAATGAACGATCAAGCTGAGAAATCCTCTGGGGGACTGCTATCTCTACGGGTCTCAAAAGAGTGTTAACACACAGGACAGGTACCTGCTCATCCCAAACTACATTCTAGTGCTAACACACACTCACTGACACATTACATGATGTACTACATCACAAACTCATGACCCTTCGCTGTCTGTTAATTTTCTTAACACACATCCATCCCACTCACAGAAGTAAACATTATTAACTTTTTAGAAACAATTATTAGATATACAGTAATTGATTGCTTTGAATAAACCCATCTACCTAAATGTGTGTGCAAATCTCATAAAGGCAGTCTGCATCCCCAAAATGAAAAATTAATAAATAAAATTTGTGCGCAAATCAAAACAAGGCCTACATTTAGGACCATTAAAATATTTAACATGATGATTATTATTTTTAAGGCATATTTTACTTTCGTATTCTAATTACAGCAATGAACACGTGTTGTTTGGGAGGGTTTAAGAAAAATGATCCTCGCTCATCCAAAAACAATCTCAGCATGTTCAGTTGTCAGACAGGAGTGGAACCTCAAATGGGACTGGCTTCTATGATCAAGTGAAAAAAAAAGAAAAGTTTTTTAGCAGCAATCACTCAAGATGTGTTTGGTGAACAAAGGGATAAAAAGTACTCCATGTGTACAATGAAATATACTGCTGTGTTTTTGATGTTGTGGGTCTATATTTCTGCTGGAGGTCCTGTACGTCTTGTTTAGACACATGACATCATGGATTCTATCAAATACTAAAGCATAACTAATCTAAAACTGACTGACTCTGTTAGAAATCTTATAACGGACCATGGTTGGGTCTTCCACTGGGACAATAATCCAAACACAAACATCAAAATAAACTCACTGAGCACAAAATGAAGCTTTTGCCATGGCTGTCCCAGTCCTCTGACCTGAACCCTGAGTGAGGTGAAGTAAAGAGGACAACCAACATGGAGCTGGTAACCTAAATGGATGAAGGAATGCTCTCTTATTTTATCAGCTATCTTCAGGCATTGCAGCACCTAACTCAGAGCTGCTATCTTGGGAAAAGGACGTAGCAATAATTGGGTGCCAATAATTGTGGCTAACATGTACTGGAGAAAAACATTTATTTCACAATGAGATATTCTCCCAATTTTCAATTCTTTTACTTCAATGATAGGTTAGAATTTTGTGAATATTTTGAATGAAAGATCAAAGGGATAAACAATACAGATTTATTTTTACAGCCACCTTTGCTCAGATTTACCAAGGGTGCCAATATTAGTGGAGGGCACTGTACATACGTTTATATACATACACATATATGTATATATTTCTATATAATGTATGTGTGAGTCTCATGCTCGGGATCTGCTGTGCTCGCTGCAGTATTTGGCCTGTGTTTGAGTGGGGTTAGGTTCAGGACCCGCGGCTGTTTGCCATGCACCTCGACTACCCTGCCGAGCAGACATTAGCTCTCTCTCACACACACACCCTCACACACCTCTCCCCACGCAGGGTTAATGAAACAGCGTGACACCTCACTTTATTTTTTTATTTATCTGTTTGGGCATTATCCCGGTTCCTCTCCAGCATTTGACCTTGTTGGCTACTGAGCGAGTCGTGGCTATTGATTTTAATTACCCAGTGGGAATTTACTGCTCGCCTTTCCCGCGCCGCTGCGCCACTATTGGCCAGAGAAAATAGCTTTGTGTGTTGCCCCTCTATGTGATAGAGAGAGAGAGAAAGAGCCTGGTGAATCTCAAACCTGCTGGGCGTTTTTCTATCCTCGCTGCAATGTATGTTCTCCCCTCTATCATTCTCTCGCTCTCTCTCCCGTTGTGGCTGTTGGTAATTTGTTTTATCTAAATGATAGTGCCCCATGCCTCCCTGTGCTGGTGGATGTGGTACAATGCCCCCCGTTCCAAAACACATTTATCTTGCTGTGTGTCTGAGGCGGGAAAAAAAAACAGGCCGGCGGACAATAACCTACACACACACGCCTTAACGATTGAGCTGCCCACCAAACGCCTCGGCCTTTTATACACACTCCCCACCCTGAGGAACACACACACACAGTGGGCTGTTGCTCTCCGGCTCTCTTTCCATATAAAGGTCAGCGCCCAAAGCTCAAGGTCATGGACTTGGACATGGAATTAAACTTTTTATAACTTGCTAAAGAAACCCAAAGTTTCTTCAACTTGTGCAAAACAGGGCTATCGCAGACTAGTTTTCATGTGTATATATGTGTGCGTGTGTGTGCTGTTAGCTAAACGGGCCGGCCCATACAGATGTGTCATTCCCCATTGAGGCGCTTTTCAACTCTGTTAGCAGGAACACGACGGGGCCTTTGATGCCACCGCGGCTGTCGGCTTCCCTCTGAAGGGAACTAGACGATGGGGAAAATTGCTAGCTTTCATACGGAGCGGGACATCTTGTCTATATTCTCAAATCAATCAAGCGTAGAGGTCATCGCAGTGGCTCCTGTCTCTCTGACTCTCTCCGTCTCTCTCTCTCTCTCTCGCTCGGCATTTGTCGCCCTCCCCTATTCTTTTCTAAGCGCACTGGCTGTCATCTGCTTAATGTTGTGAAGGTTAAATGGTTTCAAATATGAGCACGAAGCTTTCAAGTGCCACGATTCTTCTCTCATCCTCCTGACAAAAAAAAAATGAAGAAAAAAAGGAGATGTATTACACGTACGGATATTACATTTCATCACGACAATGATACTCTCAGATCTGCGCAGGCTCTTTTGACTTTGGACGTAGGCCCGTATTGTGTTCCGTATTGCTCAAACAAGCGATCCTTCTTCTAATGCATTTATTGTTTTACATTTGATACAGTTTCTTTTCTCTGGATTTTTCCGCTGTAATGTGAGAGGTAGAGGGAGTGGAGTGGCCCTCCTGTGATTGATCTATCATTTGGGACATGAATCAGACTGGAGAATAGCACTGGATGGCACAGTTACCAAGCAACCTCACTTGCTTTGTGGTCGAGCTGTCCATGTGCGATGGTATGTTTGAAATGAGGGGTTTTTGGCGTGCGAATTCACTGTGTGATTCTCTAAATGGTGAAGAGCATTGAATGCATGTGGAGGATCAGAGATAGCAGAATGAATCTAGGAGCTGGGGTCCAAATTAGCCAATTTAGGAAGCAAGGTAGACATTGTATTTTGTGTTGGTTAATCAGTGTAGATACATTATGGCTTGGTTGCCAGGTCTCCCTTTTTTTTTTGGACTTATAGATCTGGTCATTAAAAATGCGTCTGTTCTCCTTGCAGGCGCTTTTTACGTTGTTGTGCTTCACACAATATCCACCAGGTGGCGCAAGGAACAACATTCTGTAGCTCTGGGGGGCGTTTCCCAAAAGCTTCAATAGTCATCTGTTTCCCGAAAGCACGGTTTAAATGAACCTTCATAAACAGCATCACAAACTTAAGTAATTCGAACTAAAGCTCTCAACCTGTGGTTAAATCAAAGTTTCTTGCTTATAAATTATGCTCTTGGGCGCAATAAGCAAGCTAACATGCAGTACAAGCCTATCTTCCATTCTATGTAAATTTAAATGCATTTGAATCTGTGTATTTTTGCATGTTCTCAATTCTTTGAAGAACGCGCATATGATGTAAGAAGGGACCTCGTGATGAATCACACCAAATAAGCCCCAGATTTGACTGCTTTTGATAAGATTTTTTTTCTGATAGCGTCTGTTCAATTAATAAATAAAACAGTGTGTTCATATTAAAATATACTGATAAAAATATAATTCACACAAATATTTAGTAAAAAGGAATCGAAACACATTTCCAATATTTGTAAACGCACACTCTATTGAGCTTTCTGCATGCATTGCTAATATGCAGGTTACTATAGGCTGTAGCTAAAAAAAGTCAGCCTTATGATTTAAGTAGTCTTTCAAAAGTAGGCTAAATTGAAAAGCAAGAAACCGAATGATGCAAAAGTGGTCATTTATGCATATTGGCATTTATATTTTGTTTTCGATTTGACGGTTTATTTCAATTCCACATTTCTAGCTGCCGAATATAGCCTAAAAGTAGCTATACAAATTATGTTCTACTATTATGACAAAATACAACTATTTAAGTTCTCATTCTATTATAAGAAATGAACGCATCAGCGCGCTTGTCCAGTATATCATGTCACTCTGTCAGCATCTGACAAAACTCTTACAGCATTTCATTTTTTTTCATGGTCGGTATGCTGCTCTGAATAATTATATTTATTTTTGTTTAATTTTGTTTTATTTTTTAAGTGTATTTCTTCTCTTTGTATTTATATTGGCAATTTTTTTTTTATTACAATCACTTAAATATATTGTCAATGTCATTAATATCTGTACTGGTCAGCATGAACACAGCCTCATGTTGTTGATTGTGAGTGTTGTTTTAGGCCAAAATGTGTTGAGTGAAGTAAGCTATAATCATTTTTGTGATATTTGAACCTTAAATCGCTGTAGCTCACTGTTCTGTGTGTTTGCGCACTGTCCACGTGGCAATCCGCAGCGGCGTTATTTCCTCCCAAAATCGCAATTTCATTGTAATGCTTTTAAAAACATTGTAGCAAATGTTTGAATATTACTTATAGACAAAAAACGTTGAGCATTCTCTTTTCATGGCCAAAATATTTTATAAAACCATAATGCTTTTGACTAGACAGCAAATAGCCTACTGCAGCCTACAAGACTAACATTCAGCTGTTAAACACGCAAAGAGCTACAATTCCATTAGTGCCACGCTAAAGAAAAGAATAAAATCAAAATTATGAAAATAAAGTAATTGCCATACTGATGTGAACAAAGTCATAGCAATATAAAATCAAAGTCATAATAGCCTAGAGTAAAGGCATTAGGTGCAATGTCATTTTAGTGCCATGTTAAAAAAAAATTCTAAGATATTAACAGAAAAAAGAAAATAACTACCCCAACCCCCCAACTTCTATAGCAACCCTTTAAACTGCAAGAACTAACCTCACAATTGTTAATGAGATGGGGTTGTTGGTGTCCCTTTGTAGCTACACTGGTCAAAAGACCTTTCTCTTCCCCCACCCTATGAATAAAGGTGAGACAAACAGGCTCTAGAGGGGGTTTAAATGCATAAACAAAATTAAGGTGCTTTCAGCTGAAATACCCAGCGCTTCAAAAGCACATTTAGCGCTTCAAAATGTTTTTTTTTTTTAACCGATATAGTTGATGGAAATGCCATTTATTGATACATTTCTAATGTCTTTTTCTGCTTAACTTAAGCTCATAAATTTCATATTGATGTACCGGAAAATTCTTTGAAAACGCTTCAAGAAAAGGGGCTTTAACGCAAATAAATGTAGTGCCACATGACAGAATTAACCAATAGGCAGCGTTTCTCTGTAGACTACTTCAAAGTGCACAAATCATATTCATATTAAGCTATTTTACATCTGGTAAGAATAAGACAAGTTACATCTCAAACATAGGGCCTACAAATCTTAATTCGATGCTGCTTTAATACGTTAAAAAGTATAATGTATTAATTTTGTTCTGAAGATGAAAGGTGTCTAGTTAGTAATGCGTAGCTGCGTGTGGCGCCGGCAGGATCACTTGATTTTTTTTCCCCTCTTGTGGAAATGAGGAAGCTTACGATACTTGTTCAAGAATAAGGCATTGTTCGAAACTATTACAAATATTTCTTTTATTTGTGTACATTCACAGTAAAAATAGTCACAGTTGTGCTTTTGTAAATTAAGGCAGCAAATTTCTCAAGAGGTCTTTAATTTAAGATTATATATTTATATACTATAAATATTATATAAAATTAAAACATTTTAAATATTTTATTACTATGAATCCCAGAAATTAACTGAAATTCTGCATATAGACTGCTACTTGTTGCAGTTTTTTTTCTTTTGTTTTTGTTAATTTATTATTTATTTAGAAATATATATTTCGCATATGGGTCTATTCATTTCTTTTATATATAGCTTATGTTTTTCTCTGTTTGCACAAGGTGATTTGATATGAATCCTCACCTTCTGATGTTTATGCTGCTTTTTGCTTGTATAAAATTAATCTCTGGAAACTAATTTTGCTGTTTCTAAAAAATATATATATATATGTTTTTCATTCATTCAATTATAATAAATATAGAAAAAAAAAATATAGGTTAATTGTTCACATCTATATTTTATAATTTGAGCCAATGGAAACAAATGACTTGCACTGAACAATATTCTCTATGTCTATGAAAACTGTTTTATAAAACCTGGTACAAAGTATATTTTTCCTTTTGAAGAAAGTCCATTAAAGTTTATCTCAATTCTCAATGAAAATTGCTTCAAAGTTTCAATGTTTAACATCTACTAGACTTTTTACATTAGTCTCATTCTAAGAAGGCACCAGCACAAAAATGAATTACAAGAGGCTCCTAATATTGATTACAGCACAGCATTTTATTTTACTGATGCTAAGTGAGCCTATAGGGGTTTACTGTCTTTAATAAGCAGTGACAGATTACAGAGTCTATCGTGATCTATTACCCTCACTAGATTGAAATGCATAGCTGAATTTGAGCTCAAGTGTTTATGAATTCTGCAGAATAGCATGAACTTGTCTATGAAGTGGTATCATGGCTGAACATGCCAAGTGCATGAATTAAGAACACACACACACACTTATGTTTGAGTCTGAGATGCAGTGCTCTTCACAAGCACAGGGAGACACGTGTAATATTAGCGTTAAGAGCCCTGGCCATCATACTGCCTTCACAGCTCGTAAATCATCCACTCATTACAGCTCAGATCATAAACGTACACCCCTGAGAGAGAGAAAGAGACAAACTCTCAGGCTAATATATTCCAACCTAGCGCTCTTTACGACTGCTGCCCGCCAAAAAGAGCGTCCGGGCACCTCTAGGGTGATATTGGGCATATAATACTAGAACATTGGAACGGCAAATGGCACATTCAGATGCACTACCACACGTTGGCCTGTCTTAAAAACTAAACGGAGAGAGGATACAGATATCCCGGGTGTGTCTGTGTTCAGATTAGCTTTGAGATTAAGCGGCCTGCGTACAGGGGCGCTGGAGAGATTTGCCACTCATTACTATTGAACAAAATACAAAAAGTTGCACCAAAGGCAATAAGAGCTATAAAGGCTAAACGGTAAGTAGTTAATCGATAGGGTAGCTCTGCATAGGGCACGTTAATGCTGCACTGGCTGGTACAAACACATCCTGACATAAAGGACAGGCCCTTTTATTTAACTTCTGCAAAACAGGAACTTGCACACTTTTTCAGACACTCACCATTCTGCTTACTGTCGTGTCGTCGGCATTATGGGGCACACTTCACAGACTATGTTGATTGCAAGACCATCTTATCCATAGACCACTTAATATCAAATATAATGTTAATAGAATGTTTATCATTATATATTTTTAATGTGTCTATATGTTTGAGTTATTTTAGTACTTTAAGTTACATTTAAGGAAAATGTAAATTTTTGCCATGGCTGATGGTTGAAATAAAATATGTTTTTACTCATTTATAGTTTTAATTAAATATATTTAATCTATATATATAGATCTATATCTATATATAAGATCTGAACAGTCTCAGGTAAATTATCTAAAAAAATATTTTGGCAATTATATTATCATTATTATAATTATTTAAGGATTCCATGAATTAGACGCACATTTAAAACATGCTCATTATTCAACATTACCTATAGGACAAATTGTTTAATCTGTATAATTAGTCTACTGCCACTTCAACATGTGGGCCTATAAATAGGCCTATAAATAATTAATAACTTCAGCTTTAAGGGATTATGTTATTTGATTTGTCCGTCATTCAACTAAATTGTTAAAATAAACAAATGTAAATAGAATGTCTATTTATATTTAAAAAAGAGTTTTTAAACAGCAGCATCTTCCACCATCTTGCTCTACTATTCAGGCATACACATCATCTGTCTTTCTATGCATGTTGCTCATTTCTCTTGCTTGCTGGAGACAATGTGCACACCTGGCAGGTCGGTAAGATTTCAAACAACTTTGGAAACATAGTTACGAGCTTGACTCACAAGTGTACATAGAACACATTATGATCTGGGGCTGTTACAGACTATAAACATGAAAGGGTGACAAGCCTCTGTCTAGTAGTGTTCACTAAGGTTTATGGACATTTAACAACTGAGGCCCATATGCAAATGCATGGAAATGAATGGGTACTAAATAAATGAAAAACAAACAAGCGCAAGGAAATTCGAACAAACATGAAAACAGTAATCTTTAGATAATTGGTTACCGGATGGCTCCAGCAGTGTGCAGGTGGCTAGTGCGGACCCTGTCACTGGCTGTGTGTGGGAAGAGATGAGATTTCCCTATAGTGTCTATAGTGATGCTATAAGAAGCAACATCCACAGACAGAGAGAACAGGCAGAGGGTCAACAGCACAGATTCTCATTACGAATCAACTTCAAGAGCCTGAAGCGCTTCTAACCGTACAATCACAGGCACATAAATGCACTGAAATTGAAAAAATAAAAAAAACCCTGAATCCAAAATCCATACCATTACCTAATAACACATACATTCAAAGATGTCTATAATGCACGGAGAAAGTTAACCATTAACAGTCTCATTAATCTTAATGGCAGTTGCTCAACTGGTGCAGGACTGTTCAGAAGTATGTGATTTGAAATGTGTTTCTTACCTCATTTAACTTTTTAGGTCAATCACCAGAGCCTGCAAATTGAACTAATCACATTATATAAATATATATGTAGGCTACAATTACGAAAAAGGGTTTAACCATAAAATAATAAGTGTAATACTGCTTCAATTTGTTGTTGAAGCAGTATTAATTAATTATAAACAAACCTTAAAAGTAGACACTTTCACTAAGTGATTAAGTTATTTTAATAGAAGTTATTTTAAATAGTAGTAATATTTTGCAACATTACTATTTTTACCGTATTTTGGATCAAATAAATGCACCTCCACATTTAGTATCGGAGATCTTTTGCAAACAAAGCAACATCTACACTTTACAAAAGGTGAATGAATGAATGAATAACAGAAAGCACTGGCTGACAGAAAACTCTTTGCTTGCCCAGTAGATGGCCACAGATCTTGTGTTTAGGGCCTTAAAGAATTGACCCACCCTTTAATCCAAAATGACTCATCTTACATCACACTTATAAAAAGGGGGGAAAAACATGGGCC
Organism: Enteromius afrohamiltoni; assembly: GCA_034779775.1. NCBI lineage: Eukaryota > Metazoa > Chordata > Actinopteri > Cypriniformes > Cyprinidae > Enteromius > Enteromius afrohamiltoni. The sequence goes on from JAUYWG010000041.1 coordinate 5,289,898, forward strand.
ACACCCAGTCTGCCTGCACACAATGAGGCTCATGTGATCTCCCTCTTTCACTCACTAATGCGTCATCAGTAAAATACGTACTCCACAACACCCCAACGCGGGGCTGCAATGTCCCAGGTGGCTCATCCCATCTGTAGCAGCGGCGTAATAGTATGTGTGTGTGTGTGTGTGTGTGTAGCGATCAAACTATAGCGAGCCTCATTCAGCAGTGGCTAACATAATATAATGCT
>JAUYWG010000041.1:5290227-5318308 GCA_034779775.1 Enteromius afrohamiltoni
TGTGTGTGTGTGTGTGTGTGTGTAGCGATCAAACTATAGCGAGCCTCATTCAGCAGTGGCTAACATAATATAATGCTTGTGTATGTGTGTGTTTGCATAAGTGTAACCCCACAGTGGTAAGTAGATGCCCTGCTGCGCTTAGGGATGTCTGGGGTAATTATCATAGAGCAGATGAGTCCTATGAACCAGTCAACATGGCGCCATGCCCCCTCATGGGGCACAGGGGCAGAAATCACACAGGGCACTTACACACATCCATACGCAGACTGTAGGAGGTGGAGGCAGGTGTGCATTAGAGAAAAGAGGGTAATAACAGCCAGACAGGGTGACGTCTAAGAGATGCCCTGGTGTGAATGTCTGTGTATATGTTTACGTGTCGGTTTTCCGTGGTTTTGTTGGCTTTCCCCACCTGAGTACCCCGTGGCCTACTGGGACGTCTGGGATTGTGAGGGCACAGACGGTGTCGTCAGAATTCCCATTACACACATTCAGTTTATTTATTAAAGTAAAAAGCTACTCTGCTGTTTACGTGAAGGTAATGTCGAAATGCCTTTTGCTATCCTGTGCAATAAGTACGCTATTCATAGGATAATTTCCCCAAAGAGTGTAAACACTGCATCCTTATGTATTCACACTAACACCTTAACAACCACCCAGAAACCCCTAGCAATGTGATAAAAAAAGATGATTAACAACTGTTTACATTTTCAATTTTTTGTTTTATTTTATTTTAGATTTGATATATTTTTTTTTAAATAATGAAAATTGCATTATATATCATTAATTCAGCATTTAACATTAATATTCATGCATAAGAAAATGAGAACATCAAAGCCTGATTATTTAAATGGTGACTGGGCAGCCATTAAGAGGTCATTTCCGGTTAATGGTGTTGAAACGCATGTGTGAATGGTGCTTTACCGGTCTAAGACGGAATATCATTCTCTGTGTGGACAGCACATTTTTGTACTTGCTGGTAAAGTCCTTCTGGTAATTTAACGACAATTTACTGCTATTAAAAATGCTAACGTCAGTATTAGTAATAGTATTATTATTATGTTTTCATATTATAAAAAGAAAACCTTTAATTTTGAATGCTACTGTTTGCAATTAATTATAGCCCAGAACTAATATTAATATTTGCGTATCAGAAAACCAGAACATGAAAGCTTGATTATTGGGATGGTGACTCATGTTCTTAGTGAAATCTAACACTTCACATGACAAAAACACAGTACGAAAGTGTTGGGTGGGGGGGGGGGATGCTTTGATGCAGGTGTGCCGTCTCTTTTCCCTCTCTTCCTCTATTCCTCTTTCCCAGGGGATGGCTGAGATGTGTTGGCTGACTGCATCAGCAAAGTAGGTGGAGTGGACCCAACGAGACAGCCTGGCGCCAGTCTGCACTCCATCTCTACTCCACTCACACACACATGTACATACACACACAGAAACCCTGATAGAGATGGCGCTGAGATAGACTGAGAGATGGAAAAACAGAGGGATGAGGGAGGTGGCAGAGATACAAGCTGAAATCCATCCACATTAGTTCCATTAGATGTGAGCATTAGGTCCAGGTTGAGTTTGTACAGCAGGAAGTAGTATCGTAGGGTACAGGCCGCCGGCTAATGTAGCCCCAGGCAGTTCTGGTGTTAAGATGCTGAGAGCAGACAGCAATAGGGTTTACTCTCCTCATAAACCCTACACAAAATCACTTCTGATTTGTCTTTCTCACAATCAACAGGAAAAGTGTTCATATACGCTGACGTGCAAGAGGAGTTTTCAACTGCGTAATCTAATAATGCCTTCTGGGAAAAAAAAACACAGTTGTACATTAGCTGAACACTAAGGGTTTCATATTAATAAGTATATCTGTTTTTATGAGATGAATGGGCAGCTGGATTTGGCCTGAATGATGTCAAGGCATGCCAGTAAGTCTGTGATGTTTGCTATTGTAATGTAAGCGGGGACGGTGATGATGTCAGCTGTGTTTTTTTGTCCAATACCACACAAGGTGACTTCTGCAAGATCAAAACAATGACACACTCGGCTAAATAAAGTCTCAAAGGAAGTGATATCAGCGCAAGACAGAGGTAAAAGTCAGATGAAGGTCAGAGGGCTGGTGACTCAAAGCAGACACAGTAGAGGAAGAAGACATGGACTACTTGTAGATGATCTCAATGAGAGAAATTGGGGGGCTTAATATAGTGCCTGCACAAATCCAGTTAAATGACCAGTTAATTTCTGAGGTTAAAACAGGCAATTATGCAACTATGCAGCATCATATTTTGACCACTAATGGATGGGCTATAAAATGAGTGTAAAGTGTGGAAGCTGGTTTCTGCTATAGAATGAATGAATGAATGAATGAAATAAAAATATATACTGTATATATATATATATATATATTTTTTTTTTTTTTCTCTATTGTGACATGTAAACAATTTTGAGTAATAATGTCAACATTATTTAGATAAAATTAAAGGGGTCATACGGCAGTACATGCACTTCTTTAAGCTGTTTGGACTGAAATGTGTGTTGGGAGTGTGTGTACACAACCACCCTACAATGATAAAGATCTACAAGTATTTTTATCAAATTAAAAGAAGAATAAGTTGCCCTTCTGAAATCAAGCCATTCTCAAATGCATGTCGGTGTGACGTCACACAGACAGAGGCCACTCCCACAATGTTTGATTGACAGCAGCGTGTCACACAGACTGAACTGGTGTCTTACCTCAGACCCCCCCCCGAGTGAGCTGTCATCAGATCAAGACGCAGAGACAAGCATGACTCCTAAGTGATTGAGGTGTTTTGTTGTTGACTACATTAATGAACAGAGCAGTAGTCATTTACTCCCGACATCTGAGTGACTGATGATTCAGAGGAGTAATGTTATGTTTGGTTCTGATGGGAAACGCGCTCTTGATCAACCAAAATGCATTTATGTTCGTTCGAGTCATTCTTGATCCAGCCTCACCTACAGAAGCAGTGAGTATGTCTTTGTCTTTAAACGAATCTTTGCAAATCACCTTTCCTAATAATGTGCTAAATAGTAAGTTGCACTATGAATACGGCTAAAAAAAGATCCTTTTAGAGCGCCTCAGAAAAGAGGGGCGGAGTCAGTGGAGCTCGTGAAGATTTAAAGGGGAAGTACACAGAACAGAGTGATCTCCAAATAAATTCTGACTTTTTTTTTTTTTTTTTTTTAAATCACAATTTTCTCACAATTATCACAAAAAAAAAAAAAATAAAGAATTGTGGGATAAAAAGGTTTATTAACTTTATTTTTATTTTTTATTTAGTGGCAGAAACAGGCTTCCATAGGAACAACCAACTTTTCACTGAAACCAATTTTACACCAAATTTAAAAAGCAGAATCGATTGGGTCGGTTAATAGATCGCACTGTTCAAAATCTACAAAGCTATACTTAAATTTCCAGTAACTCAGAATCTTGTGTCGTGCAACTTTCACTACCCTACTCTACACTAAACAATTTCACAGCATATTAATCAATTCTTCTACGGCATACAAATCTATAGCAGCATCATTCATCTCAGTAATGCTTCTATTACTCCTGAAAGACTAAGGCCTAGAACTATCAAAAAATGAGAATTTAGATGGTTTGCCCTATTTGTGTAAAATTAATTATACTGCCAAATTCTAAGTGCTGCATTTTAATCTTTAAAGCAAGTCATTTTTTGCATTTGTCAGGATCTCATCTCTCTCTCTCTCTCTCTCTCTCTCTCTCTCTCCTTGCATCCTGTCCAGATCTGTAAACCATCTGTCCCTTGGGGGCGTCCCTGCCTGGCACAGCTTGCCAGCCTGTCTGACCACATCCCCGCTGGCGAGAGTGCCAGCTGCAAGTTTGCTCTCTGCATCTCTGCTTCTCTCTCTCTACCCCGTCCACCCTCCATCACTTTTGGTGCCCACAGCCAGGCTGGTGTCTCCAGATGCCCGGGGGTTTGGGAGGGTACACCGCCTCCTAGACAGCAGATGCTGCCAATTAACTTCCCCGCCACAGGCTCTCAGAGGGAGTGTGTGTGGGTGCAGGGGCAGAGGGGAAGTTGTGGGGAGGTATGTATGTTTGGGGGTATATTGGTCATGGTGTTTACTGAATTGACCCAAGTCATCTTGTCTCAGGCAGACAGACAGCACTATGCTCTCTTTTCCCCATGAGCTCTTGGCTTGTCCCTTAGTGCCACATGCCACACGGAAGGCTGTGAAACATCTCAATTACATCCAGTGAACAACATCCCAGCCAACCGGCCATGTCCCTATGAGGGCAGGACACACAGGATTCCACCCAGCTTTACCACTCATTACAAAACAAAGTGGCACTTATCACGTAAAACTATTTGATTGTAGGAAACAGAGAAGATAAATGTACTACGTAAACGCATTGTGCACACAGATACTTCCCAATCCACTCTGACTACCTGTAAAAACTGACAATGTTTATGACATTGATGCAAATGGTGGTACAAATAGGATCAAAACAGAGGCCATTTACATATAGCAAAAACAACCTGTTTCTTAAGGCAAGAGAGATGGTAAAATGGTCCTTTGCCTTACAGTTTTTTGGTGCAGATTCATTAGCTACTTTACTACTTTTCATTAGAAACTTTAAACTGTGCCAATTAAAAATGTGAATTGAAAATAAGCCTAATGGACATGCAGCAATTTCACAAAAAACTTCTATATAATACAAAACAGTTTTTACGCTCACACAAGGTGTTTCCAGGCAATTTATTTACTCAAAAGCCATCATTTCACAATATTTTAATGAAAATAAAATATATGTTTTGTGCAAATCCGTAACCTGTAAACTTGTAATGGAAACACACCTGTTTTAAATGGATCTTAGGGAAAACATTTTTAATTAGTTTATTATTATATTATTATTAATAATATTAGTTTATTATTACATTATTATCTGTATATATCTGATGGAAAAATTGGTAAAATTTCACCACAAAATCAAAAGAAAACAAAAACCAAATATATTTTGCATTAGGAAAATAAAAAATTCCTTTTTTATCAGAAATCTAATTCTAATTTCCATAATAAATTCATGTCAATTTAAACATATTTCACACACAAATAAAAAAATCAATTTGGAAAATAATTATACCATGCTAAGTGTACCACAAATAAATTGACATATTAATGTACTTAAAAAATAACCTGCTTTTGTACTAAAATGATATACTTACAATCTGACAAATTGCAGTGCTGAAATCCAACTAAAGCTATACTGAAGTATATTTGATTGTGCTAAGGTCAAATTATTGTATCAATACTTTAAGTACACTTTAGAAATCTTGTGTTAAAAGACTGATATTATGATATTAAGTTCATACAATCGGTATCAACAGTGACATTCAAACTAATTTTAAGCTTAATACTAAGTAGTACTCCAAATAAAGTTTAATTACAGTTTTCATTTCAGTAAGTCTTAAACGATATGTCAGTAAATATGTTTATAGATTTGATCTGAATACAACAGTTGTGACAAGATCCATCAAAAATGAAAAGTGGCGTGTGAAGAAGTTTAGTGGATTTGCACTCAGGAGGAGAGAACAACATGAGGTACAAAACAAGGCAAACAATGAACCAGAGAGTCTCAGATGTCTAGTGGCACCTCAGCAAATGTGTTTGATTGACAGGTGTATGCGTGCGGAGGCAAGTGTGAAAACAGGGGCAGCTGGGTACTGGCCATGCAACCAGCTACACGCACACATGGCCAAAGCCAAACGTCTGAAGCTGACTTGGTAAAGCAACTATTAACAAAGTGCATTACAATTCAGCAGAAAATAGTAAAAACGCTCACAGAGAGAGAACAATTGAAACAGTTAACTGATAGAAAGCGATTAGTAAAGTGGATCAGTAAAGCCGATTGTAATTCTTCCTCTATGAGCTCGCCAGAGGACGTCGCGTGGGCTTTAATTTCTGCTTGAGAGATTAAAATGGCGACTTCCCTGCTTTCTGTCTCTCGTTCTTGTGTAAGGAGAGTGACAGATTACTACTTACTGAGGAGAGAGGGAGAACTTTGGCTGCAAACGGTGAAGGAGAAGCTGGAACTGCGGCATTATGCAGTAAAGGTAAATCACTCAGCGCGATGGAGCTCTACAAAGCCATTTACACATATAGCACCTCTGCATGCAAATTCATAACGGCTTCCCGCACGCTGGGCAGGTACGTGCAGGGTTTGACTGAGTATAACCTCTCCTTCTCTCCCTCCTCCGCTCCGTCTTCCGGATGTAAAGTACAGCCAAGCATCTCCTAAGAGTCTGGGCGATTGATGAAGCTGATGTGGCGGGGATCGAAACCGCTTATAAAGTCAATAATGTTGGTTTGTTGTTGGAACACGCACGAATCAGAGAATAATTGCATACGCTGCTGGTGGAGCTAAAGAATCTTTTTCTTTATGATATGTGCGATTTTTGCGAAAATGTGACGGTGTTGTGCTAATTAGCCCGTGCTAATAAGCTTTTCCCTTTGTGCTGTGAAACTGTACTTAAAGTAATTACACAGGAGGGGGAAAAAAAAGAGAGTAATTAACCTTTACTATTATTCCTGGAAATTTCGCAGAAATATTTTCGTCACCTCGCAGGTCGATACGGAAAACATTTCTCTCTAATTCAGAAAGGAAGAACGCATTTTTGAAATCACAAATAGTATAAATCATTTCTGACCTGTTGTCCCCCAAACCAAAGGCTAATTAAGCATATAAGGTCCTTCATCTCCAGCTATGGCCCTGAGCTCTGGTTGGGCTTGATAACATAGACTCCATAGTTCTAATATCCCTCATTTTTACAGGACCTATTCGTCCATTCTTCCCGTTGAACAGCTTGACGGATGGTTTGTCATCCTTGTCATTTAGCATCATTAGCAAATTAGGTGCTCATTATCAAAAGCACATACACCTATTCTCGTTCCAGCTGTGTTTTCTGCCACGCGACCGTCAAAATGGTTACCTCAGGGGCCGCAAATCACACGTAGCTGGTCTAAACTACATGCAAACAACCATTATCTCTATATAATGGTGGAGAGTTCAAAGTGCATCCTTGAGAAACTCACAAATCAATAGCGAAGGCTTTCATGGTGGGCTTTAATGAAGGCAAAGGGCCATGGGAAAGGGGAAAAAGTGACCTTTTATGTACTCCATACATGCATCCATTAGGCTAACCACAAATTAGATGTAAACGGGATATGGGGTGCATATATCAATATCTTTCCTTAAATGAAGCCTTCATGTAAAACACAGAGTGGAAGATCCACTGTATTGAGTGTATTGGCATTCGTGTTTATTTTTACATACAAGTTCAAATTTTCAGTCTGCGTCTCAGCGATCAGTGCTCTCGTTAATCTGAAAATATGTTTGGGATATGTGTTCCTGCTCCACACTTCGCTACTCAGTCCATAAGCTCCAACATGGCAGGAAATGGCATTCAGCCAGAACGGAGATAAAACATAATGCAAAAACGCCACTCTGCCTGGCCTTGTCATCCAACATGTTATCCTTCCCTTCCCTCTAGTCTGTCACTCTGTGTCCACCCCCCCCCACACATTTCTCATTTCCTTTCAGGAACGAAAGAACAGGACCCCCAAAATGAATAATGAAAGATTGGCATCAATGTTTTATGAAGTAGCCACCATATTATTTTGAAGGGAGGCAAGGATTAATGAAAATATCACTTATTTATTTGTGTCTAGAGGAGAGAAAAGAGAGAGAGAGAGGAGGAGAACCGCATTAGTGGATCCAGGGGAAGACTTCAGGCTATACGGTGACCACACGCTCCTCTCTCAAGCCTACTGAGATCTTTTACACATGCCGCAGAACCTAAATGGGCACCGGTAAGCTTTATAAAAAAATCACCCCAGGTCAACCAGATGAATTGATTCAGGGGGAGGGAAATTCAAGTTTATTAAAAAAAAAAAAAAAAAAAAAAAAAAAAGACCCAGGTCGAATGAATTATTCTTGCTGATGATAAAATGTGTTCTAGAATCTGATTTACTTTGAGTCTTAAGGAAACCTAGAGGTTAAAAAAAGACATTTAAATCAGAGGCAATGCAAAGACCCAAAGTAAAACAAAAAGCCTTAAGATTTTCTGCATTGAATATACAAGAATATATTCATATTCTTATATATATTTCAAAAATGCTTTATTTTCATTAAGATGAAGTGGGAAAACTATATTTAATTTAACTTTTTTATATTTTGATATATCTTTATATATTACTATTGATTTTTAGAGCATTTTTATTTTATATTTGTATCTCCTTATTGGTGAATAACAACAAAATAACAGAAAAAGAAAAAAGTACTCACACTTGTCAGTAGATCCATTTAAATAAAATTAAATAAAATACATTTTGTGTAAGACTTTTAAAGTTTGAAGCATTTAATTGAATTTTGTTTTAGGTACAGGACAGAGAATGGTTCCATAAAGAAAAATGGTTCTCCTATGGGATCGCTGTAAAGAACATTTTTAAGAAACTTCAGTAAATCACCACGAAGAGCTTGTTCATGCAAAAAAAAAAAAAAAAAAAAGATGTAATGAATTTTCCAAATTAAATCTGTTTATCATATAAAGTGACAATTTCGCTTCACAATACTTGGATTTAAGAGCACAACATATATGAAATAAGATGTTTATTTATATGTCATGTTATATGTCATGTTTATATTTAATGTCATGTTTGGATCATCCAAGTTTTGATTATATGAACAGATATATATATATATATATATATATATATATAATCTGGTATAACCAGATTCTTATGGGTTTGAAACAACACAAGGGTGAGTAAACCATGGCAGAATTTTTATTTCTGTCTGAACTATTATTTTAAGAACAATGGGAATTTCCAAAAACTCCAAAAAAAACCCATCACAATTCAAAAATCTTACAATGGCTTCATTTTTGTTATGCAAAATATACTTCCCTTTTTTTCTTTTTTTTTATGTTAGGGTAAAACTGGGCATGTTTTAGTGTGATTCACCCACACAGAGCCCCAGGAGAGGTGTCCATGTGTGTGGGGCTCCAGGCCTAAGATCAAACAGACGGAACATTCAAACAGAGCAGGTGCCTCTGCCACCTTCACTCAGTGTAACACACATTTCTGTAATAGCCCACACCTGAGCTTGACAAACACACGCTGAAACGAGTAAGCACACACAATGATCACAGCTGAGCCTACGCTGCCGCAGTCGCGTTTCACCCGGCTTGCTGACTACGGCTGGCCGCCATCCCGTCCCGCTCCCCAGCAGAGAGATTACAGCACTGCCATTCTTCACTGTCTGCTTATGACTTCCTGCATGCACTGGATGACTTTCATTTAAACCCACTGAGGCTGCATGGCTCCACGCCCTCCCTGCTCGGGCCCTATTGTTCATTCATGCAAGGGAGGGGCTTCGCTCCGTATTGAACTGAATGCTGGGATTGGTACTGCAGAGATATGGGTGGATTGTTACGGCAAGTTAATGCTTACTCTGTAAGAAATAACAGTTCACAACTGGAAAATGGAGAGCGGAGAGTTCGTGACCACAATTTTTCTTCGCCGGTCGAAGCCAGACACACACACAAACAGGAAAACGCTTTGGAGCATTTTCCCCTGCTCTCATAAAGCACACATACACACAATCACGCGGCAGAATTTGTGTCCTGCAGTGGTTTTAATCTTCATTCTCTGCTTGTCAGACCCTGTGTTACCGCTGCAGCTCTCTTGTTGTGTGTGTGGAAGCTTCCCTTGTGTACAACATTCTGAATTTAAGAATTCGCTGCATTTATATTCAATTGAATTTGCCACTCTTTACAGGATTTTGAAACAGAATAGATATCTAAAATAAATATTTTCAATACATTCTGTTCTGTTCTACTAACTAACTTCATTAAAGAAGCCTGAAAAATTCAATGCATCACAGTTTACACTAAAATATCAAGCGGCACAACTGTTTTACAATTTCACATGTATGAAAGTTTTATCAGGTAAAAATGACTTGACTTGAATTTGAGTTGAATTAGGAATCGCTCATTAGAGAAGTTTCATTAGTTCAAAAAGACCCAATTCATTACGGCTTTTCCCCCCTTTACAATATAGAATACATTTCCTCAAATGATTAGACAGGAGAATTTTTTCATATTTTTTTAATGAGCATAAGAGATGTAATAAAAAATCATTCAGAAATTGAACATGTACTGTATAAGTGAGTATGGGTGACACTGATGCAGTGACGTTTGAGCATGATTGAAACAGCTCTCATCATAAAGCTGTCATGGGCTGATGAAGGAGATGGACCGGGTGAGGATGCACACCTGTCTCTCTTGCTCTACTCTTTCTCCTCCCCTTTACATGCAGCTGAACGCGAGAATTTGCTTCTGTGGCCTTGAAAATGAGTTTTGAATCACAGAGTGGCAAGAACATTCAGCGCTGACCCCGAGCTCTCATAACAGCTCAACTCTGACACTGTACCAACCCAGCTTTAAAATAGTGCTCTCTATGCTACAGTGTATAATGTATAAACACACACTTATATAATAATGATATATATATATATATATAGAGAGAGAGAGAAAGAGAGAGAGAGAGTCCAGATCTGAGAGAGATTCAGCACTGGCTCTGACGTGAGCACCGGCACTATTTTGATGGAAAAGGAGTCTTTCTCTTTCTCTCTCTCTTTTCCTGCGGGCACTGGAGCATGTGAGATTTGCTGGATTCACTCCATTCACATTTCTCTTTGAGTTTTAGCCCCTCACCTTACACACACACACACACTCGACAGCAAGGAAGCAGCGTGCTGGCACTAGGAGGTCCTCTCCCTCTGGGCTCTACTCCATTTTACTTGAGATTTGAAGTGACCTTTGCGGTGCAGCTGCAGGTCTTATGATTTATGTACCCAAACAAAGAGCAGTGCAGAGAATTCTAACCAGAACTACCATATGATACCAGAGAAAAACAGAAAGCGAGAGAAAGAGATCACAAAAGTACTAAGAGAGTGAAGAGAGAAAGACAAAATGTAGAGAAATTTAACCTACAGGAGAAATCGTGCTTAATATATGGATCAAATACAACTGAAGATAAATTTGTAACATGCCTGATATTACTATATAAACATAAAAAATATTCTTTAAAAAGACGAAAATAAATCAAAATAAATATTTTGAATTACTTTGAGCACTAATAGCATGAATGTTTGAATGTTTGGAGTCAGTAAGATTTTTAAAAAAGAAATTAATACTCAGAAAACTGATGAAAATGAACAGTAAAGATATTAAAAATATATATTTTAAATAAATTCCGTTGAACGTTCTATTCAAAACCTGGAAAATGAAATGCATCACAGTTTCAACAGCACATCTGTTTTAAACATTCCAAAAATATTTGGATTTTATTTACTTTTTTGTACTATTTTTATTTTATATTTAAAACAACCTTAACCTTCTGATTAGCAGTGTAAACAAAAAAAGGAAAAATTTGGTTATACCAATTCTTACTTTTAACTTTGATTTTTGCCTCAAAAAATTTCACTTTGCTGCTTATTAATTGTCAATAAGTCAGTTGTTAAGTTTAGGTATTAGCTAGGATTAAATATGTTAAATATGGTCAGGCAGAATACATGCTTAATAATAAAACAGCCAATATGATAATATTAGGAATGCTAAATAAGTAATTAGTTAATAGCGGGACCAAGTGTTACCAAAAAATCCCACTCACAACTACCAAAACTTACAAAGCATACAATAGTTTCGGTCATCTGACCTTTGTTAGAGATTCAAAACATAGTCGACATTAATAACAAACAAAGAAGACATGACTGCAGAGACAAAGCACTTCCTTTCAAATATTGGGGTCATGTCCCCTCTGTCCCCTTCCAAATCTATGCCTACTGAGAGTCTCACGGCTGGAGATGGTGGTATTAGGCCATGTGCAAGACATCGATTAGCAGACAACTTTCAGAATTACACGCTTACCATCTGTTGACAGTCTCAAATTCAAAGCTGAAGCATATTTTGTGAGTCGCTCTGGATAAGAGCATCTGCTAAATGCTTTAAATGCAAGTTCAAAGAGTTCAGGACTGGAGCAGGCTGGCACTTAGTCTAGTCAGTTGGGGTGTCAGTTGGGCCAGGCGATGCTCGTGTGGAGCCGGCCCTCCAGGCGGGTGCCTGAGAAGGTGGTGAGGAGATGTGAAGAGGGAGATGTATTAGTAATTAGGCAGTAAGGCAATTAATTAGTATGGGCTGCAACAGTGCAGCAGGGGATCTCTGGCAGACCCGGTTATGGCAGGCTTGCTAAAAGGGAGAGGCAGAGGGCGACCCACGCGTAAGGGCTCTTGGAGACGATGGCAACACGCCATCCAGCCATCAACGAACTCAATGCGAATTAGTGAGTCAAAAGCCTAAAATTTGTTGTAGTTTCTCAAACTTTTTAGACTAAAATCCCCTTTATAAACACGTCTATGGCTTAATGCAGAGCTTATTATATGAAGTCCAAATGTCATCATACTGTAAAACAACTACACAACACAACAGACTAGATTCTGGTCATACCAAAAAACGCCAGCATACATAAAGGGAAAAGGTTCTTTTGGATATTAAAGTTTTAATCATTTTATAACATTAGAAAAAAACGTACCATGTCTCGTCTCAGTGAATCAACAGCAGCTTATGTAGGAATCCAGGAAACACAGACATGAGGCACACTTAACTTCATAGAGACTGTTCGAGTGAGCTCGCAGGCCTGAAAGCCTGATTTAACAGCCCGTTTGAGCTCAGCCTGAAGATGATGTGTGATGTGTGCCATCAGAGACTCTCAGATCAATGAATGCACCAAACACAACAGCTAGTGAATATTACAATTATACAAAGCATGCATACTTTGATACTACAGATCTTAGCTTAGTGCTTAAATAATGAAAGAAATCGAAGAATTTTTTGAAGAATTTATATGTATGTCAGCTGGAGAATGCCACTATATGTTATATCACTGCTGTTATTTATAGGCAAAGAAATAAAAAAAAGGTCAAAGGGTAAGGACACAGGTTCTGTCAGAGGTCTTTCAGCTTCCCAGAAAAACTCTGCGGTTTACCTCGGAAGCTCTTCTAATCTTAAATGGAAGAGTGCACCGAGCAGCCAAACAAAATGGGCTCATATTCAACATCCTGCGGGACAAGCGATGCTGGATCCAACCTGAATTTGACCCTCTCTAAAACGTGTCAGGATAAATGACACTCGTTCCCGTACTACACTTTTAATCAAACCCTGTTATAATTAATGCTACACTCCATTGCCCAAACAAATATCTTTGTCAAGGTGCTAGTTGCCGTACAAGATCTCCTCAATGACGTGATAACAGGGGGGCATCCTAATTGCTTCTGTCCCGAAGACGCTGCCATCTACGGGCGCAGATTTATCCTGAAAACCTCTCCTGTCCAACAAGTCCATAAAATATTTTATCACGCTGGCGCTGGCTAACTTTAATAAAGCCAGTGACCTTGAGGGATTGCCCAGGGGAGAGATGAAGCCTCTCTCTCCGAGCAGCAGATGCGGTTCTTCCACGCAGGGGTCCTTATCACAGCTCTACTTAATTACCTGCTCTAATTTCAACAGTTTTTAAAATGACCTCTGCACCAGCACATGACAGGCTGCTTTAATTAAACAAATGAATTCGGTGCTTATCTAACAAGATCAAAGCGCTCATTTGTCACTGTGATAGTTAAGAATGCTGATAATGTTATCCGGACCAGTCTGAGTTTTTGCCACACAGAAAGACTGGTGATCCCATCTTAAATGAACGCGATAATACGGTCAAGATTATGAATGCTTGTACCATCAGATTAGGAGAAAAAGACAAAAGCTGTTTATGTGCTACAGTATGTTTTTCACTGCTGGACCGATCTGCAAAGTGTGAAAAACGGCTCTGAATTTATGAAATCTGCTGGCGACACAGTGAAGGCAAGTTTTAAACGTGTCAGATTTTTCACATGCTGTTTATATAAAGTCTGTGGCCGCATATAAAATCGTTCAATCTGTTTTTCGGTCAATATATCACTCTCTTAACCAGAAGCGAAACAAGCATTCTAAAGCATGCTTCGATAGGGATATATCCAAACACTGGTAATGTCACACAAACACATGCTGATCCTGAAGTTTCTGACAATGTCATGAATCATAAATGCTGCCAAACACAGTGTGACCTCGCAAAATAAGAACTAGTGCTGAACAAATCGTCTTCTTTCACTTCCATGCACTGATTCGTAAAGCATGTGACTTGTTTTTCTTGTCTTAGATTGTGTGCGACACAGTGCAAAGAAATATCACTTCCACGCTAATCCTAGTATATTAAATATCAAACATGAAATGAAAAGAGAGCGGAAGTTTAGAAACATTGCATATAATATTATAAGCCCCCATAAGCCCTATAAGATGTCACCCCGGTTGTGGGCTTGAATTAACGCTTTGAAGGAAGATTCAATGACTCGCTTGTAATACTTGCAAAAATCTGATTTTCTGGATAAGACAAAAGCTATAGTACACTCTTAATGTAGAGATAACAAGGGCGACCATTAACCAAAATAGTTGAAAATGTATACATACAAATGAGTGTGACTTTAAGACCACAGAAGCATTCTAATGCAGTATATTCCAGCAGACACGGTGAGATGCAAACTACTGTGAATTAATTTCAAACTACGACCACATTAGTGTGTTCTCTTCTGTCTCTGTTATCTTCTGCAGCACACCCAAAACAGCTCAGCTCTACCATAACTGCATTGCCAATGGATTGCCGCCCAGAGACAACACAACATCTGTGTGATTTTACCACTAAATAGAATTAGCATTCTGTCACACAATCTAGCTAAAGATTAGAATAACTAACAACGCATAGCTATGCTGTTTTACTAGATGGTTCAAACTGGATGCTGCATGTATAGAGCATGCAAACTATTCTGTTGCAATAATTATTACAAAAAAGTGTCACGATATTGCCATAACATGCTAAGGTATTACTAGCAGGACTCAATATTCCGTTCATTTTTTATTTCATTGTGACCTCAAAATATATTTGGGAACATTGGTGCGAGTGCATGTAACTGTTGCCAATTTAATTTCTCTACAAAACGTTAACAGTATATGTGTGTTCTGTGTGATGATTGCTGATACGATAACGAGTCTATTTTTGCTGTGAATTAAAGAGCCAGTGCGTTGTTCTTGATCAAAACCGTCCAGATTAACACATATACCATAAAATCGTGTAACTGATGTGTTTTGTGTTTCACACTTACCATACAAAAAAATTAAAAATGCACAAAAACACACGTTTTTGCCCAAACCTCAAAGGTCTGTTAAATGAATAAAACTAGAGGCATTTGTTAGCTTAAGATTCGTTTTCAATTCAATTTTTCAATCCAAATACACTTTATAGTTGGAATTCTTTCTGAAATTTGACTTTTTGTTGCATGGCAAAATATAATATTTATAATAATGTAATATTTCTTATACAAAATGTGAGAAGGGTCAGACATCAGGCAATTTAACACCACATACACTATCGCCAAAGAAGAGCTCGCCTTTACTAAATTTGTTTTCAAATTAAAGAAATCTTTTAATATACAATTTGTAGTTGTGGTACTCCTTAATTTTTGGTGGGTGCTCCTAAATATTTGTTGGTGCTCCTAACTTTTTGAAGTTGGGAGCACCAGTGCTACCAAATAAAAAAAGTTTATTTCGAGCCCTGACTAGTTTTTGGCTATCATAGTGGGAAAAAATGGTTTATAACAAAATACAGTTCAGAATAAAGAGTGTAAAAAATAAAATAAAATTAAATTAAATTGGCAAACAAATAATAAATAGTTCAGAACATAAAATAAAATAGAAAATAAAATAAAAAGTACCATGATTCCAACATTTAAAAAAAAAAAAAAAAAAAAGAGTAATACCATTGTTTTTTTGGAAACTATAAATAAATAAATACAATCAAATTACTACAATACTGCAAATTACCATTAGTACTTTGTAAAACTTTGTTTAAAAAACACTATATATATATTAATACGGGTATATAATCAGCATAGCAATTTCAGTGTAAAAAAAACAAAGAATTTCAGAACTTCTTTAATATATATTAAAAAAAACTTTAAGCTGGTTTACATTGGATTTTAAATTCCTGATATATTTTCAGTGTTAAATGCTAAACCCCAGTGTAAGAAAATGCAAATTAGCAATACCATAATATAAATCAAAGCCCTATAGCATTACCATTTGATGCCAACAATGAATCATGCAACTGCCAGCTACTTTTTTTGTAATGGTGTTATCATCATCATTATGATCCAAGCGTCTCAAACAAAGAATGGAGACACATAATCTGTAGAACACCACGGCGTTATCATGTTAATAATCCACAACAGCAGCTGAGGACAGAAAAACAACAACAGCATGACAAATAATACCTGCTTGACAATGCACTCGAGACACTTTACTGCATGATCAAGAGTCTTAATGAGCTGGCCGAGGAGATACCTGTTTGGCAAATAGAGGGAGAGAGAAATGGAGAGAAAGTCAGACAGGGAGAGAAAGAGAGAAAGAGTGCCAGTTTGACTGAAGACTCCCTCTCTTCCAACTGCATGCCGGAGAGTAGAGCTGAAGTCTCTTCAGGAAGCAGCAGGCTGGATCTATGGAGGCACCTCTCTGAGACACAGACATCTGCAGGCCTGACAGCCTCTGACAAATGAGATCCAGTTAAAGCTAAACAGCTCACTCTCAGCACCCCTCATCCCAATTGAAAGAACCCCAACACACACACACACACACATGTGGGCAAGCTGTCAAGCATGCAAGAAGACTGCATGGCCTCCGGCAACAATCTCACACATTCAGTGGTGGAGGTAGCTTGGGGGCTACACCCCAACACAGCATCCATCCGTATGACCGATCAGAGACAGCAAGATGGGAGAGAGAGGAACTCTGCGCTAAGGACTGATTTCTACACATTCTTGTTGGTGGCTAAGGTGTGAGAAAAGCTGTCATAACAGAGCAGTGCAGGCTCTGTCTGTCGCTGAGCTGTCCTTGAACTTGTGAAGGTGCAGTTCCACACTCGCCAGAAACATGATGTAGCATAAGCCCTACTCGCTATGGACAGCGCATCACTGTCAGTCTTTAGTGCCACTGATTCGCACAAAGCGGAAAAACAGGAAGTGATGTCATGAGGAATCCTTCTGGAACATTATAGTAGCTGGTCTGTAGGGGTCAGGGTTCGGCTGGTTAGCATGGCACAGTTTTTACCTGCTGTGGGCCTAAAAATTTATTTCAACTTTATTAATAAGCATTAATAACTGCAGCTGTATATTATGGCAGAATAATTTTATCATACACTGCTGCTGAAAAGGATTTTTAAAATAAATTAATACTTTTATTTAGTAAGGATGCATCAAATTTATAGACTTTTACATTGCTGCTAAAAACTGTTTAAAAAAATTAAAATAAAAATAATTTAATTTAATAAAAAATAAAAAAACAAACAAAAAAGTAACATTAATAGTATTAAAACAAATATTTCTGAGCACCATATCAGCACATTAGAATGATTTCTGAATGATGTGACACTGCGAATACTGTAGCAATTGCTTTGGAATCATAGGAACAAGTAACATTTTCAAATTTGAAAAAAATAAATAAATAGAAAACTTGATTTTAAACTGTAATGATACTTCAAAATATTTTTGTTTTTACTGTACCTCAACCTTTTGAACAATATAATATATATATATATATATATACTTGCCCCACAAAGCATTTTCTTAAATAAAAAAATATTTACAAATAATAAAAAATAATAAAATGCTTCTTTTTTACAGAAATATAGCACAAGCTTTTCGAAAAATATTTCATAAAATAATGTTTGTTGGGTATCATACTATAACGGCAAAACTATGAATAACGAACAATTAAGTGTCAATCTGATATCGACTTCATACATCCATGAAAAATGACAATGAGTCTGGTTCATTTAAACATAATTGAAGTGGCTCAAAAATGTGAAGTTATGTCTGAGAAAAGCTAATTTGTTTGCAGATACCACTAAGTGAGCTATTCTGTTGTTCTGTTCTGATGTTCTGCAATTAATTTTTTTAATGTGATTTCAAAAAACGTCTCTTCAAGACTTAAAGTATGCCCAAAAGTCCCTAAATACGTTTTAAATCAGGTGTAAATCGGAGAAGCTGACTCTGATTACCAACATTAGTTAGAGGACATACAGCATTTGTGAACCAATTTAAAAAGTCTGAAGCTTTTTATCCCACCTTGATGACACATACATCCATGCATACAGATGCATTCATCCATTCAACACAAGAGGATAGAGATCCAGATGCTATGTATAAGGGGGATTAAAAGGGGGATTTAAATTGTCACCTCATCAAGCCGTGGGACGACATAGGAGGAGTCTCTTCAGTGAACTTTACCCTCTCCTCCTCCACTTCTCTCTGCTCATGTGAGCTACAAATACAGTAATTCTCAAAGACTGATCCTCACCTACCCTTTCCCTCTCTCTCAAGGGCCACTAACTGAAGGAAAATGGCCTGTGTAATGTCCTCCAATCCGGTGTGGATGGTTGATTACAGGTAAATGGAGTTTGCAAAAGCAACGGGAAGTATTCTCTGACTCATGTGGCCATTAGAAGCAAGGATTACAAATTCAGCATATCCTTGAGGACTTTATCATAATAAAATCTACCTTAAGAGGCTGTGGCGTAGTGGCTATGGCTTTGGGTTGTAGCCAAAGGTTCTTGGTTCAATGGTTGTGAGTCAACACCACTGTGCACTTAACCCAAGGTTGCCCCAATGGGAATGTCCATGATATATATCCATAGTGCTGTTCTATGGCTACACTGTTTGGATATTGTAGAAACTATGTATATGCTGGCTGGGTCATGTGCTGCCAAAGCAAGAAGACAGAATACTCTTTGATTAACATCTATAATGTTTTTGAAAGAAAATAGATGTAATACAACTGGTTTAAAGGGATAGTGAAAGTGAAGTGACTTTTGGTCAGGTATGGTGACCCATACTTGGAGTTTGTAACCCATCCAAAGCGCAAATGCACAGCAGTGAACACACTCCCGGAGCAGGGGGCAGCCAAATGCTGCAAATTGATGGTCCCCATTGACTTCCATAGTATTTTATTTCATACTATGGAAGTCAACGGGGACCATCAAGTGTTTAGTTACCCATATTCTTCAAAATAGCTTCTTTTGAGTTTTAACAGAAAGAAGAAATGCATACAGGTTTGGAATAACTTGAGGGTGAGTAAATGACAACATCATTTTTATTTTTGGAGGAACATGCTAAATAATAATAACAACAACTTGCAATCCATTAATTTACTAACTGCTTTCATACTTTCATGCTTCTTCTCTATTCTTTTTGCATTTTTTTTTTTTTGTTTCCTTTACTATACAATTAACAAAAAGCAAAAAAGGCATGTAACACTAGCTTGCCTCAATTCTATTTTTTTCTTTTTATTATATAATAATAATAAAAAACCTTGCTACCTTAATTATATATAAATACATGATAACAATAAATATAATAGATACATTATGAAAGCGCACTGGGGTCAACAGCAAACTTTTAGCTTCCAGGGAAGAGCTGTTTTTCATGCAAAGAGGATATTTTGTCGACATTTACTATATTACTTGGAAATAAACAATTCTGCCAACTAATATTGCTCATTAGACTAACTGTAGGCAGTTTATGGTTACCAAGCAACACAGCAACTTGGTGCATTAATATAGAATTCAACTGATGTGAAATGATGCCTATAGCTTCAATTTTAAGAGAACTTCTAATGCGATGCATACAATCAGAATAAGAAGTATCTGTTTTATAATGAAGATAACTGAATTGTATGGAAAATACTCTTTTTAAATGACTAAAACAGAGGCTGCCTCACAACTTAACAGTGCATACAAGACAGCTAAGGAGCTGTTACCACAGGCACATTATTTTTGAAAAACTTAAGAGTTTGAATACATTTAGGGCATCATCTCCATAACATAACAGGCCATTTGGAAAGATAAAAGACAAGTGTCTTTCATGGTGAATTTCAAAGGGAATTACTGTGCAATGTGTATCACTAATCACTCTCTCAGCCAGTTATCAACTCGCTTAAACATTACAACCGCTCTGCAAAGAGCGACTTATCACCCATCATTAACCACTGACAGAAACAGCGAGAGAGACAGTAGAATTTAATGGGAGCGACTGGATTTACAAAAACACACTTGGGGCAAATTCACAGTTGTGCTGGTATTCCGCAAACACCTGCGTCTTATTCACTAACCACATGCAAAGTCATCATTTTTAGATGATATTTGATGCAATGTGCTTGTTTCAATGCAAAATTAGGCTCATAATAAATTACTCAATTTTATTTTTTTTGGTTTGTAACCGGTGCGTGCAACAAGTGTGATATCCTCTTAACTTCGCTACGCATGAGAATATTTATGAGCGTGTACATTTGCATTTATTATTATATAAGTGCAATAACTGAAGTATGCGGCATACTGCGCTTCTACATACAGTGAGAGACACATCATTACGAAAGACATTAAGGAAACCAGGGTGCGAGCAGCTTGAGACGCTCACACACACTCGCACACAGCACATACCCACACCTACCAGGGGCCCCGCATGCCTCCACTGTAATGGGTTAATCTGCGGGCCTCTGATGGAGTGCTCTCTCACACACTCAATGGCCCAATGATCATTTTAATGGACTCGAGTCACTCTCTGTGTCCTCTAGCAAAGACATCACACAGAGCTATCTGTTCATACGGCAACATGGAGCAGCGACGGAAATAGAGGAAAAATTCCCTTCATTTTTTCACCCCTAATCACAGCCCTAACACTTCCAAAGTAATATCTTAGAGTTTCAGAAACCGTGCCTACGTGACCGCAGCTCAGATGAGGAGGGGGGTTCTGGGAGGTGTTGAACCCGGTCTAATACTCTTTGCTGGATTGGTGAATCCATCTTAATCAGCGTGGCTCTACCTTTTGCCAGAGCAAACGGTGCAGCTATTTCAGAGCCAGCGCTAAATATCGCACAGTATAATGAAATATTATCAGCTCGCAAACAAGACCAGACATTCAGCATTGACATTCAGATTTTGCATTTTTTTTTTTAGCAAATAGAGGTCCTTAAAGAAAAAAAAATAAAACAGCACTGGCTTTTAGATATTGTGTTATTTGTTGTGTGTAAAGGGTTGGGTTTCCTGAAAGCAGACTGTGTGATTACAAGAACGTTTCATCTAGTAATTTTAGCAAAGATTCAACGGAGCAAAATTTGCCTGTATTGTGAGGGAGTCACCAATCTTTCCCGCCTCTTTAATTACTTACAAAACACCCATATAATTATTTAAACACAGGTTCACAAGAAACAGTATCCTCTTTCTCCCGAACTGACTGCTATCATCGGTTTTGACATTTTATTCTGTTAAATTATATATGCCTCGGTCAAAACAACTGAAACTCAAAAGTAACCCATCTATCAGCTCTGTGTAGACAGAAGGGAAAAAAAGTTTCAGACTTTGCATAAAATTTACAACATACAGATTTTTTTTCCCCAAAAATCATATGTTAATAATTCAAATAATGACACATAACCTGGTACAGCTCTTATGGAACTGTATACACACACAAAATGACTATAATCAGATTATATAGTCAGGTTATATATATATATATATGGCTGTGCTACACACATTTCATATGAAACACGTATAATTAAACTGCCTTATTGCATTCTTTCTCACTGTTTTGTAATTTCAAAAGCAGGGGAAAAACGCACATTCTGTCCCTCCCAATCACAGCTACATTTTTTTACCAGAAAAAGGCGGAGAGACGGCAATAAAAAGCAAAAAGAATTGTTTTTCCTCCCATTCCTTTTTCATTTCCAAGGGGAAATGTAGTGAAAGACAGAAGTGCAGTACTGTAATATGTTTAAGTGGGTCTGTAGCTTTGGGCTGGCTGTGTGATCCAGCCACCGACAGAGGGTCAAGCCACTGTAATACTCATTCAGTGGAGAGGCAGAGGATGTGCTGTGCTTATAATGTTTGTTTTTGGGCTAGACAGTTACATTCTCTCTCATATGAGCTCTGGGTCCAGAGTGAAACAACACCTCATAGATATGTACCAGAGCAACTTTTTTTGATAGACAGAATGACAGATAGCTAGATAGACACTGTGGATAGAGAGAGAGATGTCCTCCACTAAAACAGCAAGTCTAACACACGCATGACCCACCTGCTGCTCTTGAACTGACAATCTCTCATTCTGTCTCTTTCTCTTTGTCTTTCTATTTCTTTTTCACACCCAGGCCTTTTGTTTCATTAGAGCACACAGATGTGCTGATGCTTACCGAATTACAGACGAGTGTTGCCAACCCAAACCAGATGGGACCAATCTATATTCAGATTAGCTATTTCTCTTCATTCATAATAATCCCCACTGTTACCCTTCGGTTCATGACAGTTGGCTCACATCGACCGCCTGACGCTCCCTTCACCTTTGAGTCCAGCCACAGCAACACAAAACAGACAAATTACGTAAGTGTTTCAGATGAAAGTCGTCTGGGCTGCCATATTTAGATATCACCGAACTTCATCAAAATCTGAAATGCAATTGGTCAACAGTAAGTTTAAAGGCTGCATTTAATTGGCATACTTCTAAAATATATACTAAAATATATAAATGCATTTAAATGTTTTTAATCTTACACAAAGAAGAGGCAAGACACTTAACTGCACATTGTCACCAAACATACAGCTTTCTGTATATGACAGGCACATTCCGTATTTGATTGATATTATTTGTCCTAAAATCAAAACGAATTAAATAAATAGATACATCTAGCTATTTGATTTAGCTTGCTATATTTTACTTATACTAATAATGATATTTATGACAAAGTAGAGGTATTAATTATTATTAAATAAATTACTTAGCAAGCTCCAGCAGTATTGTTTGTATTATTTTTACTAATCTGTTAATTTATTTACATAAGTTATTGTTAATCTTTTGGGATAAATAATGGTTGCTGTTGAAGTGCATCGTGCTCAAGCTTTAAATGATTAAATTTAGTAAAAATTGACAGTTTATGCCACTCTTCCTGACTATTTGGAATGTAGTAAAATTTGGGGACTTAATATTTCTAATCTAGAATACTATTTAGGATGCACGGCATGCAAACTAGAATGCAGTCTTTATGTATTCTCCTGGTCAGCAGCTCTCCATGATAAATTAGGCACAGAGACAAACTGAACAGATAATGTGAACTGGATGGCAGCCATTGCTTCCTCAGACATTCTGATTCCGTGTAATTTGATTGGTTGCCCGCAATAATTCAGTCAGGCTGGAGATTTTTAAGATACTCAGTCCCGCTCAGCTTCAGACTGCATTTAATGCACTTCTCTCTCAAACACGTGCAGTCGGGCATGACCGCATATCATATGATGAGACACAAACCCGTAAACAACGTTCAACTGAAAAAGGCACAGTCACAGGAAGATAAATGTGCAAGTTAGTTAGCATGCAATTTCAAGTTTCAATTATGGTTCAATTAAAACCTAAAATGTCATGATTTTTTTGTTGTTGTTTTTTTTAGATGATTGTGCAGCATTCCCTTTGACTGACATGCGATGCAGCTTGCACAATGTATTTGAAGTTCAACACTGGCAGACGTTTAATTGCTCGTTTGCTGTTATCTAGTGCAAGATATCCATCTAAATAAAAATAGCCCAATTTGAAGGTATATAGCTGCTGAAATTACTTTTATAGACGGATAGCTTCAGGGAGGTTCTCCATGCCAAGTATCAAATAAATGAATTATCAATTATCTTTGATTAGCATTCCGATATAGATACATATTTACGAGTTTCAGAGGTGCAATCAAAGGGATGCATATCCCCTTAAGCAGCAGGACCGGCAGCTAATGAGGAACAAGTCGTAAAAAACCAGCTTGCAAAGACTTGTGGTCTGAGAAAGGGTTACTCTTGGTGGAGAGCAGGAAGAGAGGAGCGATATGGGGATAGAGAGAGAGGAAAAGAGAGTCGTGAAGAGGCGGGAGATGAGAGGGGAGAGGAAGAATGGAGGGATTGGGCGTCAGCAGATGGATGCAATTAAGGGCGAGTAGCATTTCTTAAGGATGAATCTTCAAAAGCGTGTGGAAATGCATGGAGAGGTCTGCGTTCTGTAGATACAGGCCGCAGCTTTGCTCTGTGTCCCACCACTCAGCCTGTTGACATAGCAGTCTTTCTTCGCTTTTTTTTTTTTTTTAATTCGCTATGCTTTCCGTCTGTCTCTGCCGAGAAATTATCCACTCTCCGCCTGGCTTTTCCCCATCTGACAACCACGCTTTGTGGAGCCACTGCGATACTCTCAATCCCTCAGCCGAGGTCAGAGGTCACCTCACAAGCACAAGCGTTCCGTCTCCTCTCAAACTTCCACGCCAATCAACCTTGAGAAGACGATACCCATGATTCCTCTTCTCATCGCTCACCCCCTGTGGTTTATTAGATTGGAGTGGGAGGGAAGAATAAAGCAGGTAAAGAGGCAGGTACGGCTGGAGCTAATGGTGAAAGCAGCATACAGTAATCATCAGACTGTTGGCCGCAGAGACGCAACACTCAAATAGTTCATTATAAGATGACACAACCAATTTGTAGCAGGGGCGGCAGCAATCTCAAAAATCTCCCCTGACAAAAGCATTTAGATTAGACTGCTTTTCAACCAGGAGAGCACTGACACGAATCGCTACGCTCAACTGGGGGAATGGAATCTGTTTTAATTCTCCTCCAGGCAAACATAAAACTGTCCAGGTAAGTCATTTACGGAGAGGGAGAGGAACCGTTTCACCCAAAAAAAAAGATCTCTTTGTCTCGTATGCATGCTGTGCTAAGACTATTCATCTATTTGTTACATTTCCTTCCATTATTTCTCTTATAATCTTCCTTTACTGGCTCAGCTCATGAATGCTAATAGCTCTCTCGGAACAACATGGCAGTGTAGATTATTTCCGATCTGAGAGCGACTTGCTCTTTTTTTTTGTTGCCGGCGATTGTAATACACACGTGAATGAATCCTTCTAGATGAAGCTGGTGGGTGAAAATGGAGTGAGGTGCCATTTCATCTAATAAATATAATTCCGTAATTACATTCTGAAAGAAGTGCTTAGACCCCGCTGGCTCTAAAGAATCTCCCAGAGTGCAAGACCACCGCTCACATCTCAGCCAGACCTAATGAACTCCAATACTACGACATCAAATAGATTTTTTAAACTCCCTTTTTCATTTTATAGTTACTCTATTCCAACTCCAACACACACACACACACAAAATGCAAAATGCTCTGTTGCTCAGAATAAGGGCTTAGGCCTTCGTGTCTTATCACGCTACATGCAGAAGCCCCAGTCTGATTCCTCTACAGCTCGTGTTAGGAAAGCCAAACTCTACAAAGCGGCATGAAGACAAATTCAGGAAGGGCCAGGGGGAAAGGAAGCATCTAATCCTGGAACACAAACATCAGAAACAGAGAAAAGACATGTTGGTTATGTTTGGCAGGGACTGGGGAAATTCAGCAACAAAAGAAAGAGGTGTTAGTTTGCTAATAGCCCTTTAAGTGTCAGTGTAAATATTTGTGGATTTCCACACACAGAGCGTTGGTCAAGCGTCCAAATGTGAGATGCTAAATAAATGAGCTTCTCCCTGAAGAACTGAAGCATCAGTCCTCAAATGCAGGTCACCGGGGACCTGACGCGACAGGCTCCGTTCCTACGGCAGTTTCCAAGAATAGTGTATCTAAGGGACTATTTGTTTATTCCATCAAGGCTAAGGGAAAAAGCTAACGTGACTTAGTGTTAAAAAGAATTTGTGTTTGTATTTGTGTGAGTGTTTATACAATGCAAACAGCAATAATAATGCATGAGAAGTGTTTGCTCACACAGCAAGTGTATATCTAGACTTTTAACTACGCATTACAGTGATGAATAATGTGGGTGGCTGCTAGCTGGGTTGTGTTTCAATGTGATTCTTCAGTTTGAACCACACACACAGGACAAGAATTGCAATTCAAATTTGTATGTACAAATGTATGTACAATGTTAAAATGTTTGATGAGGTCAAGGATATGTGTATTTACGCTTTGATTGAACAAACAACTCATCCGTGTGGGGTGGATGACACAGAACAGAGTACGCTGCTTGTGAGCAGAGATGGTGCTACGGTGATGCTACAGTGCCGAATTAATTTTATTAATGTCATTATTTTTGTTTTCTTTCCATACAAAAAGTATTCGTTTACATTACGGTTAAACCACAGTATTCTGACGATGTCATCCATACCTTTCTGGACCTTGAC
Organism: Enteromius afrohamiltoni; assembly: GCA_034779775.1. Lineage (NCBI taxonomy): Eukaryota > Metazoa > Chordata > Actinopteri > Cypriniformes > Cyprinidae > Enteromius > Enteromius afrohamiltoni. The sequence goes on from JAUYWG010000041.1 coordinate 5,316,643, forward strand.
AGTGTTATTTACTTGGCAGTCAATGGCACAGTTACAAGCCTCCCAGTTGGCATCCAAAATATCTTAAATTGTGTTCCAAAGAATTGGATTGGAATGACATGGGCTAATCAAATGAAAAACCCTTTAAAAAGCCCACAATAAAATAACTAAATTTGCTCCAGCACCGATGATTATGAGTGTACTGCTTATTTACAGCGGTATGATGGACTGAGACGCTATTAGATCCATGTGAGAGACCGATTAAGTTTAGTAAGAGTTTAGGCCTTACTAAATCAGGGGCTCGATTTGTTTGGATATGAATCCTTAGGCTCGGTTTTATTGCTCAAATTAGCTGAGCCGGTCCTTGTCCTGTATGCCCTTAATTAACAAGCCTTCAATTCCCCTATTAATTAGAACAAGCTATTAGCTATTTTACATCACTCTTCATTTGTCGACAATTAAAAGGCCAATTATTAAAATCATGCCACACGGTTAATTGTGCGAGGGGATGGGCAGCCGCATCAGTGTGAAGATGCTGGAGACCTGAGAGAATCAGAGCGGAAGATTTCTCTGAGCTTTTCCTGTTTGAAAGAAAAAAGTTCTGCAACTTCCTGATCATGCAGGGAAGACTGTGTGAATGATGATGTAAAGAATAATGTACAATCGGATGATCGTTATCATCCTGTCAAAATATATTTTGCAGTAATGACTGACTGACTGAATGTAAATTGGAAAAAACTAACTATAGTCTATACACTAATATATGAATACCACTTACCGACTATGTGCTAAGTCAAATCCAATCGCAAACCGTAAACACTGCTGCTTTTCCCACACATACACATATGCAGCTACCAATTTGCTATACTTTGATCACTTGCTAATGTTAGCCTGAGGAAAACGAAAGGGAGTGTTAAAAGTAAGTGCATCCACAGTATGTGGAGGAGATATTCCATTTATGTTATCCACTCAGATTGTGATTGTTTGATTTTAAAGAAATATGTAAGTATACAAAGCATACAGAAGTACAGAAAGCATTATCACATTCTTGGATGCATTTTCAAGGGGCAGATATACGGTCTTTTACCTTAGGTTTTTATCTTGCACAAGGGCAGGGAACAAAAGATACACAAGACTTACAGTAAATAGTATCTTTAAAAACAGCGCTTTTAAGCTCCCTAAGGTTACCACTTATGATCATACAATACAGCAGAAACATTTTTTCTTGCATCAAGATCTACACATACTTTTCAAAAACCTAAGTGCTAAGCAATGGCAAAAATAAGATTAATCAGTCTAATGCACTGCACTGCAGCACAAATGCATTCCCATTTAGAAGCTGACCTCCTCTTGGCCACTACATTCAAAGAGCAATGTAAGCCATTACGAAATTACTTCCATCATAGTTTCCCTGCCAAGCTCTTCCATCTCACATTGGCATTCACTGTGTCAGATGTTTGGAGCGACCCTCAAAACTTTGAGCCATAAACTATGCCGACACAGAATCCAGCATCAGAGCCTTTTGGAAGGGACAGAATGGGGACACAAAACGAAATGGCTTTTCAGTCTGATGGCAAATATAAAAAAGAAACTCAACGAACCCTACGCTGTCCTTCTATCGCTCATTGCAAATTCTCATAACAAGGCAGAGGAGACTGTTTGTTTTGTGTGTGTGTGTGTGTGTGAG
>JAUYWG010000041.1:5326978-5339118 GCA_034779775.1 Enteromius afrohamiltoni
CAGATGAGTGTTTGAATGGTAATGCACCACTCTGATTGATACTGATAGGAGGCGTGGATGTGTGTGTGTGTGTGTGTACTGGTGCGGGTGCGTGGAATTTGCCAAACTTAACTTTTCCAAAAGTTGACGGGAAGTGCTCAAGGTACACTTGCATACAAGTCATTTGCACACTACAGGACTGAAACTTGTTGCAGGAACAAGTCTGTGAAAACAGCCCCAGGGCGTAGCCAACTACTAAAGCTCTTATAGCTCTTCTTCTCACTGTGTGAGAATCTGTGCAAAACCGATCACAAATCAAATCCTCCATGTTGTTGGCTGACGTGATGGAAGCTAGGGAAATAATCTAAATCTACTAATGAAAAAATGGCTTAAAGAAAAAATAAAAAATGTAATAAAAAAATTAAGCCAAGGAAACATGTGTATATGTATATATATATATATATATATATATATATATATCTATATACACACACACACACACACACACACACACACAGTAGTTACAATTTGTACAGTAGTTACATTTGTACATATAATATTTCTACAGCACCAATCAGCATATAACCATAATTTCAAGATCACGTAATGCTGAAGACTGGAGTATTGGCTGCTGAAAATTCAGCTTTGCCATCACAGAAATAAATTACATAAAAAAATATATAAATAAAAATAACACATATTATAAATTGTGATTATATTTTACAATATTAATGCTTCTACTGTATTATTCATCAAAGTAATGCAGCCTTGAAATGAATAAATTACTTTTTTTTTTTTTAATTTAAGAAAATGTTTTTACAAATTAATACATGAAAAAGATCATTGCCCCAACTTTTATTCATTTTTCTGAATTTCAAACTAATTCATTATAAATATTTATATTAATCATTCATTACAAAGCTACTTTATAAAAAATAATAATTTAGAAGCTAATTTGTGTGAAAACTAATTGCAGGATCATAAATAATAAAAGGAGCAGAATGATCTTGTAACTGACACAACTAGACTGCAATTAGTAAAGTACACAACAACAACACACTAAATAAGAAACTGTACTTGTAGTGTGAGTTTGGCTGTATAGACAAATAGATCAAATAAACCATAAAGATAAGTGAAGAATAGCAGAACCCACACTGAGCAGGAAGGATTTGATCTTATCTTCACATTGATGTACTACATGTAGCCATTTAACAGACAGCCAAAAATACACACAGCTAGGGGACTGTATTTGCCTTTCACGCATCTCCTCCTCCACGAAGGAAGATGTGTGTCTAATAAAACCATTCCTACCGCTGACAGAGTCGAGCTGATTAAAAGACACATAAAACCATGTTTAGGGAAAATGGCGCCAGTGCAATGCGCTGTAAACAGTCACGTATAAGGAGTTTGTCCTGCCCGAAGCTCACTTCCTTCTCTGGCAGTTCTCATAATTCTCCTATCAACAGCCCTGTCACTGTCCCTTTTTTCTACCCAGACGGCATCACCATGGAGACCAAACACCCCGGCAATACAACCTCTCATCTGGAACATCAAACACACCATTGTCAACTTGGAGAAGGAAGAGAAAGTGAGAAAGCGATGAATGCTTCCTTTAAGGAACACCGGCAGTGTGAAAACCCGAAGAGGTGGTAACGAAAAATCCTGTTGTTTGCAGCAGAGAGATAAGACAGTCAGATATGATGACAGTGTACACAGTCAAGTCTTATTGGCCGTGTCTGCAGGGCTCGTGTGGAACCCATGCTCAGGCCTGCATTACACAACTGGGAAGAGGCACAAGCTACACATGGAAGATAAGTCGTGGATTTGTTATTTGGAATTAAAAGCGTGGAAAGCGGGGTTGGCGAACAGCGTGTAGGTGGAGATGTGATATTTGCAGAGGGTATGAATACCATTTAGGCCGGCTGGTCGACTTCACCACGGGGGACATCCCGTCTCTGTACAGGCTCTTGGTTTTGCTGAAGTTCACAATGTTGAAAATCACCCTCTGAAACAACAAGAAATAGACATTTGTACTCAGATAGAAGCAAGGTCGTTTTATTATACATGAAAACGAATGCTAGCAGTGAAGAAAACAACAACAACAAAAAAGTTTTCGAACAAACTGAAAAAACTAACTTTTTTTGTATGTGATTTTAAGGGCAGGTTAAACAAAAAACCTAAAATCACATTTATTTTTTTTAGACAGAAGTTTTTGTGTACATAATATATGTCTGTGTACTACGTGTATTTGTTACGTATACATAAATACACACACATGCATGTATATATTTAAGAAAAATGTGGTGTTACGAACTCTAGGGGTTGATCACTAAGAAAAAATAAGAGTATTGCAAAAGCAAAGTGATGGATACAGAATTACTACCAGAGATATATCAATTCTTGCTATTTTATTGATTAAGAAGGGTAAAATCTTCAGGGGTAGACCAGGCCAAAATAACAAACAAAACGCTGCTTTGTTTGAACCTTTATCTTCCCTGTAATGGGAGAAAAAAAGTTTTAATAAATACAACCAACTTCCCTAACTCTCTGAAGGTAAGGAAAAGATGGAGAAAAACAAAAATGGCTAACCTCCTATTTCCTTTTAGGTTAAGTGAATCAATAATATACAAGAGATATTTACAATATTTACTGTACAATGGTAATAGCAAAAGCCACACAAAAAATCCAAAGTATTATACTCATTACCAATCCATGTCCCTGAACATAAAGAAATCGAAATCTCTCTGGTACGAAACTCTGCAACTACAAACAAGTAATTGAACTCTGCGACACAATATACAAAAAGTACTTCTCAAAATGAAGTAACAAGTTTAAATAACTGTTTAAATAAATAAAAAATAAATTGAACCAAGGTTATTTTATTGTATGAAAATGAATGCAGTGAAGAAAACATTCCCGCCAACAACAAAATATGTTTTCGAATAAACAGTTTTTGTTTATGTAGCATACTGTATGTGTACTGTGTATATTTGTTATGTGTATATATATATATATATATATATATACATACACATACACACACACATTTATATATTTAAGAAAAATACAGACAGACAAGGAAAGACAGGGACAGATAGATAAATGGCTAAAGCAAATAATGATGGAGTTTCGTTGAGTTGACAATGAACAGCATCCAAAACAAAACTCTTTCATATATTATTTACATTCTATGCCATGAATTTCTCATTCTTTCCCCCCCAAATCTGTCTTGCTGTCTGCTTAAGGGATCTGATCCAGCCCATTCTGCTGAATCATGAATGCCCCAGAGATGCCAAAATGAAAGTAGTTACAATTAAGTATTAACACAGAAGCAGTCAGACATTTATAGCTCATTAAAATATCTGCAAACACAATAGTACACTGTGTTATGAATTCCATGAATAAAACTTAAAACTTTAACTTGATGATACAAAGCAGCTTTTGATCATTTGTTGTGTGTCAGACAGATGGAACAATTTGTAATGCAATGTAATCAATACCATACAGAATATATGTATATATATATATATATGTAAAAAAAAACAACTTTAAAACTAACAGCTCTACTTTCAGCAAAGATCTAAAATTCTCAATCGGGCTGCTCCTCACAGTAAGTTTCAAAATTAGCAGCGCGAAAAGGAAGTGCTGTACGAGACACCAAACGTGTTAAAAGAATCTTGCAGGATCTCGCTGACTACGTAATGCGAAGATTGTGTGAACTTACAGCACATGAGCACAAACAGAACAATAGAGACAAAACTGTAGAATGATGTGAGAGTTTCTCTTCAGTTCCTCTCACACATGTAACTGAAGAAATAACAAAACACTGTCTGCTACTGAATTTGCAAAATAAACTAGACTGCAGGAAGTGAAGGTAAGGTCATGTTGAGGTGGAAAGACACGTCTCATATCGCACCGTACCGGGACCTTGAGAAAACCTTGCCTATTTGTATATAATCCATATTGTATACTGATATAGAGGCAAACGTGCCAGAGCCCAGCGTTAAAAATTGAGGGTCCCAAAGGTGACTAGATAATATTATCAGTGGGTATTGGGCTAATATTACCCTTAACCCTTTGCACCATAAAAGAAAAAGTTAATGGCTGTTTGCTTTAACTTCTTTAGGGCATACACAATGGTTAGGAATGGGAGACCAAACCTACAAAAGCAGATTTTTAATGAAAGAACCTACAAATTAAGTAATAATATTTATTTTAAAGGTACTGTAAGTAGGATTGACACCGAGTGGTTGAACTAGGTATTGCAGTTCAACTTCAAAATATTGGCAATGTTTTTTTTTCACCCGGCCCCTCCTACTCAGACCTGACGCACAAGCAGGTTGTCAAATTGAAGACAGCAACTAGAACGAGCTCAATGACGATGGAATGCGCTGTGTTTATGCAGAGCAGGCAACCTGGATGACGAAACCCTACTGACTTGATGATTGGGAGATCAGACCAAAACAAAACATGACAACATAAACATCAGCTGAGGGCTGCAACTGCGCTTTTTAAACGAGAATATCCAGGCTGTACTACTGCTGTCAGCGATATGAGTACTTGAAATGAACATGTTTTCTTAATGCCTGTTGAACATAACAGAGACATTTTATGATTATTACTTTTATTATTTCTTTTAATATAAGGGCACCAAGCAACAGCTTATTTTAACAAGCTTATTTTACATTATACGCTTTTATTTTATTTTATAAAGGCGATTTGCAAAGATTCATTAAAAGACTGCTCACTGCTTCTGTAGGTGAGGCTGGATCATGAATGACTCGCGCGAACATAAACGCATTCCAGTTGATCAAGGGGGCATTTCCCTTTAGAACCAAACGTAACGTTAATCTCCCGCGTCTTCAGTCAGATGTCGGGAGTAAATCACTACTGCTCTGTTCATTAATAAATTCAACAACAAAACACCTCAATCACTTAGGAGTCATGCTTGTCTCTGCGTCTCGGTCTGATGACAGCTCACTCAAGGCGGGTCTGAGGTAAGACACCAGTTCAGTCTGTGTGACACGCTGCTGTCAATCATCTATTGTGGGCATGACGTCACACCGACATGCATTTGAGAATGGCTTGATTTCAGAAGGGGCCACTTATTTTTATTAAATAAAAAAACACTACCTGTGGATCTTTATCATTGTAGGGTGGTTGTGTACACACACTCCCAACACACATTTCAGTCCAAACAGCTTGAAATGTGCATGTGACCCCTTTAAGAACTAGCTTGACCAACTAGCAGTTAACCAAGGGGCAATTAGTCTTATATTTTGGATTCAGCTTAGACTAATCTGTTTTTATTCAACCAAGAAAGAAAAAAAAAGTTATTAAAAAAAAAACAAAAAAAAAAACTTTTAAACAGCCTTAAAGAACAAAATTAGATGACTAACTTTTAAGACTCTAAACCACACAACCAGCTATATATATATATATACATACACACATATATATACATATATACACACACACGTGACACTGAAGCACTAAGGGTGCTAAAAATGTAGCTTTTCTTTCACAGTAAAAAAAAAAAGAAGAAAAAAAACGTACTCATATTTATTTATTTAAACTTATTATATTTTATAATATTTATGTTTATCTTATGTTTCAAATGTGACTACATAACACATTGAGTGAGCCTTTGGGCTAATTTTACCATTAACCCCTTGCACTATGAGAGGAAGAGTTTGTGACAGGTCGCTTCAACTTCTTTAGGGTATAGAAAATGGTTAAGAATGAGATACCAAATCAGATTTTTGATACCTAAACCTAAAGATTAAGGAATAATATTTATTTTAGCTAAAATGGAACCAATGCAAGTATAGCCATTACACAACAGAGGCATAATGACAGAAAACAATAGACATTATACATACTTTTACTGGATGCAGCATGGTTCAAGCTTCATTACCAACAGCTAGCGTTTCTCCATTGTCACATCCCTCCTCTCACCCACCTGTCACGAGTCCAGACCTGGGGTCACTGCAGCATGACTGGGGCAATTTGAGGGCAGGTGGATTTGTCTTCAAATCCATTTTCTAATCACGAGAGAATGACGTTTATGAAAAATGAAGTTTATAAATAGTACAGACAACTCTAATAATGATATGTCCAAACTGTAAATGACTCCTTGTGATAAACCACATCAAATTCCCAATTAGGGCCAGGTGTAGAAGTCAACAGTGTGCAAACGAAATCCAATTACATCCATTCTCTCCTTTTTTTCAGTGCCTGCTTTCTCCACCAGTCCCCCCCTCCCTATCCATCCATCCCGCTGTTCCCCTCCCATCAGTGGCTGCAGTCACAGAAGATGGGGGATTGTGGTCGGCCTGAATCAGCCAGGGCTAAAATGACATTTAACTGATGTTCAGACGCGAGGTAGCTGCTGGAACGGGTAGATAAGACCATTGCTGCTGGCATTTCAATTACACTTTTACTGCCCTACACATCTGTTGCCAGCCTACTTTCAGTCTTTTTTTTTCCCCACAGGCAAATACATCCTCATTCCACTACCTTTACATCACGCCACTCTTTCTTCTTCTTTTTTCTACCACAAAATTCAGATTGTCTGCATTGGCAGGTGGTTTCTGGGTCTAGACTGGAATGTATTGCTGCGTTTGAGGGTGGGACACGGTGGGGTCAGTTGTTTCTCCATCCCAGTGGTTCTCAACTGTTGGGTCATGACCCAGAAATGGGTCACAGGTCTGTTCTGGGTCACGTACTGCATCAGCAAGGAAAAAACAATGCTAAATGCAGCCAACAAAATACAGGTTTTAAGGGGAGTAAAAAAACATGACAGAAAAGATTATGGCGATATTTTATTAAGGCGATGTGTTGCAAGCCAGATTCGAACACTTCATCGTTCCACATTTTATCTCACTTCACTAACGCCATTTTTAAAGATGTTTTTCCATGCAAAGAGGGCAGTCGGTTGTCAGCTGTCCAGCAGAACAAAACTTTGAACAAAGTTTAAAGGTGACTCTTTTTGTTGATGTTGTCAGATTTTTATCAGTCTCATTCATTTCGGTTATATTCATAGTACTACGAGAAGCTTCTCTCTGTCATCGTTTGCTACAGTGTCTTCATCACAGTCAACAGGGGAGTTACTCAGAAGGGAGAGCTGTGGGTTAAATTGGACACACATCTTATCTTAGGCTCATTAAGAGCTTTATGTAGGAAGGAAAGACAGAATATGCACACATGCATACTGTAAGTCACTGGTGGGCTAGTTAAGCCAATGTATCCACACTGAGGAATAATTTGGAGTTGGTTCCCAAAGCTAGTTGTGGAGAAACTCTGAGAATGGTAAATTTAATTACTGATAGAGAGACAGGAACACATTACCATCTAGCCCGCCTGAGATGTCATTTCCATCAGGCATGACAAGTTCTTTCAGTGCTCTTTACACTGAAACTTATTCACACACACATGGTGTCTCATATCATGGAGTCTTACAGTACGTTTGACTTTAAGCATGGTCCACTTTAAAGCATATTCTAGTAGCTTCTCACATGAAGAAACCAATATTTTAATTATATGCATATACTAATACTAATTTATTTGCTCATTCCAACACTCAAAGTTTAGGGACATTCTATTTTTATTTTATTTTAAGTAATATACTTTTATTTTGCAAGCATGAATTAAATTGATTAAAAGTGTTTAACATACTACAAAAGACTTCTATTGTTGTTTTGAATGATCCATTTATTAAAGTTTCCACAAAAACATTAAGCAGCATTATGGTTTTCAAAATTAGTAATTCCCAAAAAATAATATCAGCTTATTAGAATGATTTCCGAAGGATCACGTGACACTGAAATTTTCCTTTGCCACTAAAGGAATAAACTACATTTTAAAAATTCAAATAGAAAACACAATTTAAGTTGAGATTTAAATGCACTAAATGCGTAAATGTAGAAAACACATCAATAATTTAAACGCTAAAAAAAAAAAAGAGAAAGAAAGAACCATTATGAGGAAAACATTATATGCATCCTTGCAGACTCTTCAATTAATAATTAAAATGATACTGCACTTTTGTGGCACCATAGTATAATAGCAACCATATCATTTATGTTAACAGCTGCTGTTGTTTTACAGTTAGTGGCTGCATAGCTGTAGTAAAGACCTCATTAAAACCTGATTCTGGGATTAAAGAAGATTCCTGTTATTTACACGAGTCACACACACTCCTTCTCCAGTGGTGAAGTTCTCCTACATCTCGACAACAAGCTGCTCTGAGCTGCACAGGTGAACTAATGATTTACACTCTGTTAAGAGACAGAGAATAAGAAACCAGCAGAAAAGTGAAAGAGAAAAAGACTGCCAACAAGCAATGACCTACCCAGTGCTCCTGAACAGAAATAGCTGGATGTCAAACAGTGTTTGGGGGCAAACGGTGTCTTTTGATACTGATCGATCTGCAGAGTCCTGCTCTGGGGAAAACACTGCTGAAATATTTAAGAGACTTGTCTAAACGGAGGGAGACATAAATAATGTACTTTGTCCTCTCTAAGTCATGTTCTTACTAAGAAAGTTCAATGTAGATATTTTAGCTTAATGACACTGAGTAATGCAGAATGCAGTAGGGCATAAAAAAGTACATAATGTATGGTGACAGGGGTTAAATACGGAGTACAGTGAGCCATATACAAAACTAACTGTAAACGACATCACTGAAGGCGCAGAGGATTAACGTTATGTTTGGGTCTGAATGGAAACACTCCCTTGATCAACCGGAATGCGTTTATGTTCACGTGAATCATTCATGATCCAGCCTCACCTACAGATGCAGTGAATATAATGTCTTTTAATGAATCTTTGCAAATCACCTTTCCTAAAAATGTGCTGATTAGCAAGTTTCACTATGAATACGGCTAAAAAAAGATCCGAAAAAGACGGGCGGAGTCGGCGAGCTCGTGAAGATTTGAAGGGGAGAGCTGTTTTTGACAGGGTAAAATGTTTTTTTACACTATCTTTGCGAAATTTTAAAATAAACTATATTACAAGCTTTCCATTAAGACCTTAAAGAATAATATAAGCTAGTGGAAAATTGGCTTTGTACAGTATGACTCCTTTAATATCGGTGGGTTACATATTAAAGGGTTTGTTACATCTGGGCACATGACCTCTAGAAAGAAGATGACAATGCCAGTACCTGTCCTCAAAGCTCAGATTTAGCACAAACACATTTTTTAAGAAAGAGAAAGAAATACACTTACTGACTAACAGCCAGCGTGTCGAGCTGCAATTTAATGTCAGCTTTTAATTTCCTTCTTAAAAAGGGATGTATTCAATAACTGTGATATCAGATAACAGAAAACTCCGGCAGGCATTTCTGAAGCAGCAGGCATGTAGACCTTTTGTTTGGTTCAGGCATTCAGAGCCTTTTGTGCAGGATTATTTAATTCCACTGGAAAACCAGGAAGTGGGTGCTTTTGCTGTATTCAGTGAAAAGGCAATCGCAATCTACCGCTCCATTGTGTGGCAGCAACACGTGATTCTAACATGTTTAATTAGGTCTCTCCATCGCCTTTGACTGACGGTCCAGCAAAACACAGACGACACAATGCAAAAGGTCACAGTCACTCACACAATGGTGCTCGGAGAGCTTTAAAAGCATTCCATTAACCTACTGATGGCTCCGTGCGCAGCTATGAGGGAAAGATCTTTGTATACGTGTTTGTAATACTTAACCCCGGTAGCTTATATGTGCAAGTCACGCTATTGTGCATGCAATAAATCAATGTTCTTGTGTGTCTACGTCAACTTACATTACCCATAATTAACAAAAATGAAGTCAAAACGTATTGTAATGCATGGATCGGTCAAACTAAATGGATTTTTACATCCTTTCTTCTCTTATTGCATTAGTTCATTTTGATGTCTAATGGTTCAAGATCTCACCCTCCATTTAAGCGACTTAAAGGGACAGTATACCCAAAAAGCACAATTCTACCATCTTTTACAATCCTGTATGATGACGTTTCATCTGTAGAACTACATTTTAAAAGTCAAGTTACTTTTATAGAGCTTCATACAGTTCAGATTGTTTGAAAGCAGCTCCGTAGTACTAAACAGGAGCATCAAATCAATTATGCAAACTTCTTCAAATATGACACAAATTTCAAAGCTGCTCTACAAAGACACCAGTGTCATCAATCAGCTTAAGTCAGTTCAATAAAACTGCATAAAAATCATCAATTATGAAATACAGAAGACAATGGTGTTGTTATTCAGCTCGAATCAGTTCAATGCTGATTCAATTCCGTTCAATAACAGTGTTGATTTTGCTGAATTAATTAATAATGAAACAAATTCGATTCTCTGAAGTGTCATCATCCAGTTTAATTCAGTTTTGTTCTCATCCGATGGTGTCAGTGCAGTCAAACTGATTACATTACTAAATATGAAGTGTCTTTTACACCCTTATGAAAGCAAACAGAGATCAGGGCCAGTCAAAATCAAAACATTGGACAAAACACCATTAAAGCTTCACAGAAGTGTGACTATAAATACTTGTGCTCTATATATCAAGTGTTCTGAAGTCATTCAGCACCTTTGTCTGAGGAACAGAATGAAATTTAAAACACTTGATATCTGTGGTCACTGTTCACTTTAAATGTACTGAACAAAGCTTTGAAATGTAGTTTGAAACAGCACCTGCCACAAAGAAATAAAGTCAACAGAGGCTAATTAATAAATAACAGAATTTTCCTTTTAAGTGAACTGTTCCTTTAAGGGACGTTTGTCTCCAGATTACATGCCTACTGTACATATTACGGATGCCAGGCCACTCGGCTCCGCTTCCAAGCACAAAACTGAACTCTAGTGCCACAATCTCTCACTCAGGATCAGACAAATACATAAACAAAATGGAACAGTGTTGCCATCCTCCTCTATAAAAAGACACTCTGTTGCTCTCTCTCCCGTTCGCTCGGGGTCTTCCGTCAAGTAAGTGGCGACAGAGAGGTGGAATTGTCAAAAGTGATGGATGACTATCAACCTTCTGCTCTCCCCCTCTTCAGTCCTGGGAGATTTACAGAGCTGCTGACTACCAGGCATGAAAACCAATCTCTTTCTCCATTTCTATCCTTCCCTATATCTCGCCAATACTCTCTCCGTGCCTTGCTTTTGCCTTCTATCTATCCATCTAACTCTATTATCTTAAGCCATTTCTTTCACCTCTGACAGATTTGGAGAACGCCGTCTATCTATGCAACCAATCAGCTCGTGCCGCTGCCGGGTAGTACGGCGGAACGCAGGTGACACGTCTGTCTCAGACGAGGACGTAAATTGCCGCGGTCTATGACAAGCGTTCCGCCTCCCGTCCTATCCTCCCAACAGGATGAGGAACGGAATGTGTGCACGTCTAAATGTCGCAATTATAACATCACAAAGGGTGGCACCGTAGGCTAATTGTGCTCTCAAAATAGTAATGGCTTTATTATCACAACTATTTTGGTGAGTGTAATGATCGTTAGGAGGCATTATGTTAATGCAATTAAGCGCTAGCATTATTGTTCCAGACCTCTCTAATTGGGGGGATCTCAAAGGGCACCCTGTTTAAATATACTCAATGATACATTTATACGGCCCTACGGTGAAAAGGCAAGGGGAATGAAGAGTTTAAAGATTAATATGCTTACAATAAAAACAAACAATAAAAAATAAACTATACAAACACTGGCACAAACAAACTCCTGTTTACTCTTGCAGCAAGGTCAGCCACGCATTACTGGCACTAAAGGCACACTAAAACACATATTATTTTTTATTTTTAACATATTTTGAACATTTTCAAATATAATACATCATAGAATAACATTTGTTAATTTGTGTCATATAAACATCAAGACAAGTAAATAAGCAGGACATTCAGTTACTTAGTAAGTCTTTCAAGTTACTGATTCTTTTTTAATTATTCATTAAAAGAATCAAAGCCATATGATTCATTTGTTCATGAATCAGACTCTATTCTTGGGTTCAGTAATGAATTTATATACAGTACAGGCCAAAGTTTGGACACACCTTCTCATTCAATGTGTTTTCTTTATTTTCATGACCATTTACATTCTGAAGGCATCAAAACTATGAATGAACACATGTGGAGTTATGTACTTAACAAAAAAAGGTGAAATAACTGAAAACAT
>JAUYWG010000041.1:5343283-5404454 GCA_034779775.1 Enteromius afrohamiltoni
TGCATGGCTAAGAAATGTAACATATGGACGACATATTTTTATATTCAAAAAGATCAGTCGGTCGTGCTCAGATGAAAGCCGAGTGCGGAGTCTATTTACGATTAGACCAGCGGTGGAAAAAACGTGCTCAGCAGGCACAGAAGTTGCAGGAACAGCCAGGTACCACTGGGCAGGGGTGATTAGCTTTGCAAGTCGAGACTCATTTATTTTTCACCACAATAAAGGTGGTTAGCGAAGTCCACGAGACCGCGGTTATTGCCTCCCACGCTGGCTTTGACAGACTGCCTTTTAATGAACAAGCACATTTTTCAGAGAGAGCATCAATCCTTGCAGTGACCGTTATGCGCGATGGGACAGTATGGTGGGGCTCAACGTAATTCATTAAACGTTTAAAACTTTCACCTTCAACAAAACTAATGCGCAGTAAGCCTTTTGCTGTCATTTCTGATATTAACTGCGTCATCTTCTCTGCCCTGTCTTTGTCGCATGTCCGATGGTGAAATCTCTTATGCTCGTCTGACTGCAGGTAGTGGCATTGGCATCATATCATCTTGCAAATAAACACAAAAAAGCACAAGGCATCAAACTCGTTGTGAAGTTGTAGACGAGTGTGGTGCAGCACATCTACACTTCACTGTTTTTTCGTCAAGTTTTCAAAGTGCTGCCAGACATCGCTGTGCGCTTTAGAAGCTATTTTTGCTCTATGCCCTGGTCTTGTCCCTTGACCGCAACTTCTCAGAGCTGTAACCAATCAAATATCAGACCACCGCCCAAATACCAGCATAACCAATCAGAAAGAACTAATGTAATTTTTTTTTTTTTATGCATTTTTAGGGCCAATCGATCTTCATTTTCATGCTCGATCGTCCCTGATGGGTTCGAGTAATCGATTAATCGAGTGCTTGTGCACATCCTTACTTTCCATGGCTTCATGGGATTGTCAAATGCCCATTAAATGCACACTTTAATCTTACTTGAATCTCACCAGAATCTCATCCAGGTACTTTTTCTCCTAGAAGTTTGTGAGTACTGTCAATTCAGAAATGTTTTCATAAACTGTTTTGGTAGGGAAATTTTGGATGCAGCCATTCCCAATTCAAAGGATTTGATTGGATAAAAAATATGGACATAAAATAATGCCATAAAGATTTGGATGTGAAGAGTAGGTGTTGTGCAAGTATACATAAGATTGCAAGCTTCCCGCCCCTAGATTTTAAACTTGCAGCAGCTAAAATCTCAATTCAATAAAACAGACATAGAATCAAGTTAACCATAAACAACTGGATTTGTCTGGTTTTCTGAGCCATACAAGTCCTATGTAATTTTCTGAAAAATATAATCCTAAGTATTCATAATAATTATCAGACGGAGCTGTTTAAGCTCATATTTGTGTGGAATTAGACAATTCTCTCTTTAACTGGAGAGGACTGAACATAGTGCACAACTTTAACAGCTGAAGTGATTCGCTCATAAATCCATGCACTACTG
This sequence comes from Enteromius afrohamiltoni, assembly GCA_034779775.1. NCBI lineage: Eukaryota > Metazoa > Chordata > Actinopteri > Cypriniformes > Cyprinidae > Enteromius > Enteromius afrohamiltoni. Next base: position 5,344,772 of record JAUYWG010000041.1, read on the forward strand.
TTTTACACCAACTCTGAGCATTTTCTATCATATATGCCTATAAAAAAGGCAGAGCCAATCAGAGCAAATATGGTTCAGTCCCGCCCCGATCTGCAGGCTGCAGACAGGTGTACTTGCAGCCACATGAAGATACAGATGTCTTCTGGTGCCCAGCACGTTAAATGAAACTATCAGATAAGGGTACATTGGCAATATGGAAACCTCATTTGATTGGATAGAAGATGAAGGTAGGTGTACAGGCTTGCAATGCATTTGTCCGTATTTTGTTTAAATAATTGTGCCAAAAGTCTAGGCGCGTAAAAATTTTGATTGAAATCGGAAGAATACAGATCATATTTATTTTGCATTAAGCTGCAGTTTCACAATACATGAATTACACTTGCAAAAAAAAGTGAAAGACTGCAAATCATGTTTTGCTTATGCTTGAATCTCGATTTGCGCCTTTACAAATCTTTTCTTACGCATGCAAATTTAATGTACGCTTGCAATCTTATGTACACTTGCACAACACGTACTCTTCACATGCAAATCTTAAAGGCATTATTATATATTAAAAAAAAAAAAAAAACTATTTTTTTTTTTTTTAAAAGTGCAGTATTCTCTCATTCTGATACCACTGGCTCTTTATGTTCCCGCCTCCTCTGGGCCAGCAGTCAATCATATGACAGGATGGCAGATGGGCAGCTGGGAGGGCAAATGTGGAGCTGGCTTCAGTGCGTGTTGGTCTTTTATGGGATGATAAGGTCATGCGCTTTTTTCCCTCAAGTCTGCCACTGTACTGAGGTTTTCTGCAATCGCGCACATGCACAAAAATTTACCACAGGCTTGCGAGAGTCAATATGTTATTCAGTTTTTTTCTCAATCTGCTATAATTACAATACAGCCCCCTGGTCAGAGCTGACACAGTGCCAAAATCCCCCACCGGCCGGAGAATGAGTCACAGAGAGATAAATATTACAGCTGAATGTGTGTGTATGTGTGTGGTTGTTTATGTGTTGGAGGTGAGACAGAGGCTATGAATACCACTCTCCGGGACAGTTCACACTGTTACTATCAGCGGGTATTCTCTCATCCTTCTAACGTCCAAATGAATATGCAGATTTTAAGGAGAAAAGGGCAAATAAATAAGAGTGCATAAATCCAGTGTTTGTTTGTGTGAACGGAGGGGTTTCCTGCAATCGTACGGACGGAGACTTTTGACCCCCACCTTTCTATAGCAGAGGATGATAGATTTAGCCTTCTGTCCTGCTGCTGCTGGCCCATCAATGCCAGCAGAAATGAGAAAATTGAAGTGGGCCTGTGTTATTGCCTCTGACCCTCTAGAGGCCGAGGCATCATGGGGTGGATAGACTGAGGAAGAAATAGTGAGATGTGCTTGTGGAGGAGGTAAAAAAAATGGCACAACATTGTTACTCACTTCCGTTGACTCCAGAAAAAAAACTGCGTCAAGAGCCTAAAAACTTCCAACGGCCCCCGACAGCAATGCTGCGTTGGCAGGAAGTGATGTCACAGGTCAGTGTTTTTAATTCGGAACGTTCCCAGGGGTACAGCGACCCCTCGGCCCTGCCGGATCAGCAGCGGTGATGGAGGGAGGCTGAGCGCGAGTGGCACACCATCTCTGTGGAATATCAATCTGCTGCGTCTAACCGTCTCGGCCCTCAGCTAACGACCTTATTAATTAATCAGCACCGAACTGACTTGCTTATTTCTTCCCTTCTCACCTGCTTGTATTTTAACCCCTCCCTCGTCCTTCCCTCGGCTCCACCGGGGAGAGTGTTTTGTAGATGTGAGGTGAGCTCTACCCCCATCTGTGGCTGCAGTACAGCTTGGCAGTGTGAGTTTTTGATTGAGGGGCTGTATAAAAGCAATCTTCCAGACCTGGGGAGGGAGAGAGAGAGAGAGAGAGAGAGAGGGAGAGAAAGAGAGCGGGTGGGCGACACTCATCTTCCTGCACATTGCACGTCTGGCTGCTTGCCTGCCGGGGCCTGCGTTTCACATAGCACATAGTTTATTATGGCGGCTGCTATCGGGCTCGCAGGCCAGTATCTGCTTGGGATGAAAACAAGAGCTAAGAAAAACCCCATTCAGGGGCATCTGGTGTCTCTGACAGACATACAAACCAAGACAGAGGAGAGCGAAGGAGGGAGACGTGAAAATGGATAATATGCTCGCCTTCGACACCTGGAAAACACGGCATAGTATTCAATGGCTTTTCGTAGCGCCTCTGCATAGCAGTGCATCAGGCCAGGTGCGATGGGAACGACCGCTCTGTTTGCTGAATGCATGAGAGCGTTAATGTGCAGGCTAACCTTTGGAAAGTCACACGGAACTGAAAACGATGGCTTTACCTGCACTTGAGCGATTAAACGCTGATAAGCATGGAAAACACCCCGCCTGCCATTGATTCATGCAAAACAAATCAATATATGCAAAACATGCAAAGAACTGTATAGAAATCTTCCTTCCTTTTAGTGAAAATATACTTAGGTGAGAATATTTATATTTCCTGGCATACAATCTTTAAGGAGAGGCTTAGGGTTCGGCAGTTATACTAAAGAACGTTCATGGAAATATCATATGATGCAGGAATTCTAAGCATAGCATCAGTTCTGCATGGGCTGTTCTCATTTCTGGAGGAATTGAATGCTTGGCAAACAGCAGGGGACAGAGGGATTTAAAGTCTTCATACTGCTGTTTGAAGGCTTTGTTTAAATGGAATACTTTAGAAAGCCTAAAAGCTATTCTTTAACTACAAAGCATAAGTCTAAGGCGCAAGAATAAAGCACCGGGTCTCTTAAAACATCCCAGTTGTTTGTTTTACTGTTTAACAGGCAGGTACCACTGCGAAACGCTATGAAATGCTAGCAATTGAACAATCTATAATTAAATTTTAAACCAAAATTTATTTGAGTCCATTAGTTCATTGACTAGGAACATTCTCAAAAATGACTGTGAACAGACTGCCCCGAGACCTTCACTTTTACACAAGAACAAATTCAATGTTAGAATCTAATATTGATTTATCTATAAAAGGAAAGGCAGGCCCGAGGTTGGATTACCTTCATCATATTACTACAGTAAGAGTTGCACATGGGATCTCTAATGGTGTCTTGCTAACACACGCTGCAGGGAGGGTCAGAGATGAGAGCTGGGATAAGAAAGAGAAACACACACTAATGTCTTTAGCTTACAGACTAGTGTTTCATCCAGCAAGTTAGAAATGGTGAATTCAATCAAAGGGTGGATGATTACAGTATCAGAAATTTCTATATTATAGAGACTACATACAGAGCAATACCGTATATGTTATCTATTAGAAGCGAACACAAGCATTGTTGAAGTGTCTGTATATGACAGCTTTCTGAAAGATTTATAAAAAGCATATAAAGCTTTCTGAGAGTACAGTAGTATGTGTACTATACAAACAATATCGAGCATGTAAACTACAAATGTTAAAACAAATACTTTTTCATGTTCATGACACACTGGTTTGTGAGATTGGAAATGACTCTATTCAAGCATGAACTAGTACTGTGTATATGCATGTGTGTGTGAGAGACAGAAGGAGAGAAATTAGAGGTCATTCAAATGCAGAGGAAAACCCATAAAGATGATCGACTGAATATTATTTCATGAGGTCAAATTAGATTAATTAATCTAGAACTTGCTGCAGACCTGATAAAACAGGAGGAACATTAGTATGTACTCAAGCAAGCTGGTTTGGAGAAAAGAAAAGATAAGAAGAAAAGAAAAGAAAAACAGAAGGGAAAAAAGGGAAGGAAAGGAAAGGCGACAGATGAAAGAAAGAAAAACAATGGGCATTATCAAAAGGAATGCTGATGTGCGAGTTGCCATAGTGACTGGAGAAGGTGTGCCAGTCATGGCCATAATCAGAGCCATCGCTAAGTGTAGCTGTCATCAGAACAGCGCCAAAGAGAAAGAACCACCGGCACAGGCATCTCTCTGACTGCTAAAGAGGACGGATGGGAAACGCACTGCCTCTAAATACAGCTGCAAACATTCAATCTTCGCCAGCCATGAGAAAATATGCTTTTTGGTGCCAAGGACTATAACCTAATGTGCTGAGAGAGAAAATGTTTATTTGTTGATTTATTTATTGAAAGATTTACATTGTCAAACTGCATCTGACTCCAAACTGGAGGCGTAGTGAAGATTTTGCCATGTCTAGCATCAGGAAGGTGAGATGTCAGTATCGGATGTGAAAGGAACCTGGGGATGTTGAGGCTGAGTTTGTAGGATCAGATTTATATGATGGGAATCATTCAAAATCAGCCCTTAAAGGGATTACAGCACAGCTGACTGCTCATTTCCTTCACACTGCCTGTATAAGTACCTATAGTCCTGAATTATAACTGCTGATCCACACACACATGCAGCAGTATGTGCTGAGTGCATGCATATACAGTATATTCAATCATTTTCTTTTAGTTTGGATTGGAGCATTGTATTGGAGTTTTTTGCAGATCATCTAGGATTTATTAAAGGAATATTCTTAACACAAGTTAAGCTCACTTGACAATGACATTGATTTAAACCGAAATAATTATAAAATCAAGGTTGAGGCACTTACAGTGAAAGAATAAGGAGCCATTATTACAAGTTTTAAAAGCAGAAAGGTAAAGTTTACCATTTTACTGTTACTATTAATTTGTTGTGTCTCATACAAGCTGTAAATGCAGTCATATTTAAAGTTGTTTTAGGGTTTTGTTCAAAAAGTCTGCTGTAAAATTTAATATAAGTTCACACAGAAAGGGTCAAAGAGTACAATCATAATATGCATATTGTTTACATCTTGTGGCTATGTCATAGGTTTTTTAATATATTAACATTTATTTGAATTAATGTTTGTTGTAATAAACATTATGCCTGATTAAGCCTAACCTGCACCAAACCTGAAATATCGCTTTAGGATCTCAATTTAAATCGAGAATGAGTGTGAACAGTAAAAAACAGGACTCCATTTTGAACGTTTGCTACATGGTCCTTTGTGGTTCAAGTTATAGTACAACTGTACTCATAGCCTTTTCATTGTGGTTTCATCTGAAAAAGAAATAAAATCATTGTATAATATGCATGTCCCTTTAAATCTAAATTTAAATGACTATGTGGATAACAAACAGCCATCAAGATATTGCTTTTCTTAATGTCAATGCAGGAGCTGCGGTTCCATTGTTTACCTGAGTAAACTGGCAAGTGCTTTTCTTTAGCAACACATTCCACTGTGGCATCTTATTTAGACTTTGCATTTCATAGCCATCCAAATGCAGCATCCAAAGTAGCCTGCAATTCCACACTTGATTCGTAAATTCAATACTTAATTAAATGAGCCAGATAAAATCATAAATACATTAGGAAAATAAATCACATCAATTTACATTAGCATTTCAAGGTCTAGTGTTTTTTTATTCCATTCTCTTCTCCAAAAACCTATTTAATTGTAAATGTAGCTTACTGTTTTTTTTAAGGTTGTGGGTAATATGTCTTCAAATTCCCCCTGCATACATTTCCCAACCAGAATTTGTTTCGCCATTATCTCTAAATGCTATTAATGTTCTGATGGGGCCCTCGGTTCATTTAAATCCAGCCTTACCTGAGGAAACTTTATGCTGGGAAAAGCTATGTGATATGAAGCTATGAAACTATGAACGCTGTGTCCTTTGGATAGCTAATTTTTTGAGGAAACAGTTGCCTCAGTCCATGTAAGTTTAGAAACCAATGGTTAGGAATACTATGAACTTATTATACTTTGTATATCACCGCATTGATTACAACCATTAAAACAAAAAACCTTCTAGTAGTCTGCTTCATCTCTTCACATAACTGTTTTCTATTAAGTGCAATGAACTTTCAGTAATATTTAAGTGAAATGAAAAACTTGTTTCATTTAGTACATTCGACTGTGATGTTTTACAGTGATCAAAGCATACATGAATGGAAGCTTCAAAGAACTGGATGAACATATTTATTCACATATACTCATTGATTCGCCACGCAAAGTGGGATGCAGATCTGAAGAACAATGCTAAATGAAAATAATTAAATAGCCACTAACCACATAATCGTGCACAGTTAGGATTGAAGTGCCACTGAAATTCACAGACCACATTGACAGGCCTGATTAGAATCGCAAAATAAACAGACTTATTAACATTTAAAAGGGAGGAGAAAATGCTTCCCGTTTCTTTAGTGCTTCTCAAATATGCATAGATGGTTTACTAAGGAAATAGAGAATGAAAAGTACTTTGCATAGCACAAGCCATTAAGAAAGAGCGCTACTGCATCTCAAAGGGCCTCATTCAAAGTAAATGGAAAAATAGAACACACAATTTCTTGGAGATTTGGTACATCGACCTTCTGATTAAAAGAAACATCTTCAGGCCAGCCCACTCAAACCCGAGAAGGTGGTAGAGATACAAGCTTCTGTTGTTCCGAGAGTTCTCCAGAGTTTGGGTCAAGGTGATCCATTGGTCAATGGAGCTGAAGAGCAGCGTGAAACGGGACCATGAGGTGCGTTTCGAGAAGAGCGACTTCACCTTTGAGAGGGGCGAACAAAAGCAGAGAGCGAGGGGGGCCGTGGCGATGGACTTTAGCTTGATTAAATGGTCAGTGAGTCGGAAAACAACCCTGATGTGATCTGTGACCTCAGGCCAAAATCTTTTTACAGAAAAGATTAAATGAAAACACCTTCAAAGGAGCCACGGGGACAAAGTCAAGTTAGCTTCTCTGAAGAGGAAAAACAGAAAAAGAGTGATGTTCTAGAACTCGCATTAACATCGCACATACTGACTGTAAGCTGCCGATGTGGACAGTCTCTTTTATATGGTTCACAACACTCTTTTTGACATTGTTATATGTTTTTTGTTTTGGCCCTCAATGTGCAACATCATGCACAAGAGCAAGCAAAAAGTCAAAGATACATACACATGTATATTACAACCTGCTCTTGGACTATCATGGAGGACGTCTCATCAAGGTTTCTGTCAGACAGAAAATATAAGCAGTGTATTTCCCACTGACAAAGAGAGAACGGAGAGAATTTATCATCAGAGGAATTTCGGCAGCTGCAGCAATTCATTTACTAATGCAAGAGTAGCAACAATCTCATTTAGTAAATCAGATTCATGAAGCCACACGCTGAAAACTCATTCATATCTGCTCTGATATGAATACAGCAAAGAACCTCTCAGAGATTTTTTCAAGACGAAAGACTTCGGTATAAAATCAAAATATGGTTTAGAATGACCTTTAAAAGCTTCACATTCTTAAAGTAACAAATAGCATGAGAGAGGTTTATCTTTAATGTTAGAGCTTATTTGTTACATTTTTGCTGTAACACCATAGCACACATTGATACATTAACTACCCAGCTGTATTTATTTAATGAATCAATTTTTTCCTTCTGGTGGCCATAACTGACCTACTTGCCTGCTGTATTTTGTAGTGAAAGACAATGGCAAAAACAAGTCACTTCTGTGCTAGTGTGACTTTAAGTTTACTTGATCTGTAAATAGCGCATAACACCTATTTCAGACACATGCAAAAATGTGCTTTTGTTCTGTGGGACTCTTACTTTTGCAATTCAACACCATTTTAATCAGTGACAATCCAATCACAGTCATTCTTATGGCAATCAGAGAGAGAATGCACAGAAGCGTGAGACACAGAGAGAGAGAATGGTAGGGCTGCAGACTTTTATATCTTCCAAGCGGCAGGGACTCAAATCATGTCTCTATGAAGTCTTGATTAAAACGACTTTACAGAGTCAACTGCCCTGTGCGCACAAAACACATAATTTAGTGTTACAATTTAAGTGAAGAACATCTTGCAGAGATGTCAAAGCTTTGTCAAGGGATTATAGCGAAAAGTGTTGACTCTCAGAATAAAGTATTCTTATCAGACACATTCAAACCAGAGCAAACTGAAGTTGAGTTCTGAATATATGAGTGCAGACTTGAAGAATACATAAAGAAATAATGAAATAAATAAGTGTCATGTAGATGGGTGGACTCACACTTGGGGTGTTTGCATGTCTCTTGGTCCCTCTCTGGACCAAACATATGTCTCTTCTTATACCAGCATGAAGCTTAATTCTCAAACGACTGCAATGTCATGTATTTTGAAGAAAAAACAGTTTATGATTTATCTTCATGAAAAACATAAAAAATATAAATATAAAAAATAAGAAATATGATTTTTCTTTATTGCTATTTTATAATATAAACATTTATAAAATTAAAAATAAAATAATGTTCTTTATGTATAATATTAACCGATGAATTATGTACCAGGAATGCTCAAGAAAATAAACAGCTCTTAGCCAACAATATGAAACTAGACACTTCTGGGCCAGAAGAAAACAAACAGCCCACACAAGCTACGGCCACCCTCATCCTCACCTTTCTAAACGGCCACACCACATGGGAAATCGTCCTGCTACACAGGCCAACATAAAAGCACAATTATTCCAATGTTATACCACCTCGCTCTTCCTCTCAAAGTCTGCTTCCCTTTCTAGTGTGAGGAGGAGAAAGGTGACTTTCATAGAACAGCAGAGAAGCTGACTCAGACAGTCCTGAGCCCCAGCAGGCCACAGGAGCGGCTGCCTCTCTCTACCCCAGTCTGAGCTCACCGTGTCTGGGTATTTTTATAAGATGACTGCCTGTGGTCCATAATGGGCTGAAGCCAGATATCATTAGGTGTGTGAGTCAGGGCAGACTGATCTACTCCTGCTGTATTGAGCTGGATAAATATAATCCATCTCTTCCATCCATTAGTTATTTATACCAGAGACCTTTTTGGAGCACATTTAGCTTGCAGTGCCAGATCCGTATCTGCAGTGGTGTGTCCGGCTGGGTTCAAAAACCACCCGCCCCTGCAGGCGAGATGTACATCTACTAGTTATCAGATACGACAGCTGGTTTATTGGTCGGGAAAGCTCTCATTGGCCAAATGAGGCATTCAGTAGCATTAAGGAAAATGAGACTGCGGCAGTTATGCACAGAAGCTGTATTTTTTGGGACGGAGGTGTTTTGATGGAATGTGGCATGAAGGTGAAAAGTCTTACCTCTGTGCAACACAGTTCAACCACACACACAAAAAAGTTCTAAATTCTGAGATTAACTGCATCTCAATCTGGAAAGTCTCTGGAAAATTCCGCATTCTCTTTTTTAAATTTTCTTTTAAATATAAAACTTTTTATTAAATATTCAAATTATTAAAATATAAAACAGTTATTTTAAATGTGATACTAGTAAGAGACTTAAACATAAAAAAAAAATCTTAGGACACCAAACAAACATTGTGAATATGAATTATATTCATATATTGTATTTCTAACCATCAAAAACTGCTTGCGCCTATAAACTATATTAACTATTTTGGATGTTAAAATATATTCTTAAAAGTACAATTCACCTAAAAATGAAAATCACCCCATGATTTATTCACCCTTAAGCTATCCATCTTCTTTCAAATGAGTATAAGTTATGCTATAAATCTAGCTTTAAAAGGGCATCAATGCATCATTAAAAAAATGCCCCACATTGATCCAGGGTAAACAAATGTCTTCCGAATCCCTAATTCAGTGGTGTTCCAATGGATGACTTGGGACGTACTGTAGGCATAGTATAAGATCCAGTAAAACCTGATGAGGAGAGAGCAATATAATACACTGGTCATGAATTACAAGTACAAAATGAGAATTTGTTTAGAAAAGTGCCAGAGGATTTCGATATTAGCCAAGAAGAGACTTGGGAAGCAAGCATATTCTCACCAAAGCTTATGCTACACCTATATCATCAGTTGGAAATTCACTGCCTCAAGAACACACAAATGACAGTGGAAGCTGCAGATTGAGGTTTAAAACGTTTTAGATCTGGATTTGTTTTTAATACACAGAGGCCTTCATAAGTGAAGTGATGCATTTATCAACTCCCCAGAGCCATTTTTAGCACTTTTCAGTTCAAAATCTCAAACGCCCATTCACTCATTGTTAAGCTAGGAAGAGCAAGACATCTTAAATATAATTTCTAATTGTATTTACGTGAAAGGGGCAGTCATGGCTGATGGTTAAAGAGTCTGAATTGTAAACCGAAGGTTGTGAACTTGAGTCTCAAGTCCAGCAAGAATTGTCAGAGGAGGGTGACCAGTGCTTTCTTCCAACATTTTATCCTACGACTGTGGTGAGACCCTTGAGCAAGGCACCAAACCCTCAACTGCTCCCCAGGTGCTACAGCAATATTGCTGCCAACTGCTCCGTGTGTGTTCATGGTAAGTGTGCACTTGGATGGGCATGGCCACATAAACTTGGCCACATGTCACTTCACTTCAAACACCCAGGAGGCACCTCATATACACCTTTTCTATAATATATATATATATATATATATATATTTATAGTAAATACATGTCACCTTATTTACGCACCAAAGCCAGTTATAGCATCACTCAAATCATAAGTCACCAAAAATGCAGGTTGGATTTGCAGAGCACCAGTTCCATTTTTGTGGAAAATGGTTCGAGAGGCCTCAGGACATTCAAGTTGCCTAGTTTTGTATTTCTGGATGTTTTTGAGACTTTCAGATAAGTATGATGCCCTGCTCGAAGTCACCTAGTGTCATCATCCATCAGTGCAGAGGAGTTTGTGTATTTTTGAAGGGTCACCCTCTTTCCTCTCTCCATCTCTCTCTCTCGTTCTCTCTCTCTCACTGGATTTGACAGGTAAAGGAAACGGAGCACCAGACCATGACAGCTAACAATGACCCTCTTCTCCCATTACACACACACATTTAACCCTTTTTTGGTCAAACCTTCTTTCATCTAGAGCAAACACTTAAGGCCAGATTAATAGGTCTACAGGCAGCCTTCCGCCCCATCGCAGCTCACAGCCTCATAAGAATGTGGGTAGGGAGATGTGTACTTCCTGCGCATGATTAAATGTGTGTGTGTGTGTGTGTTTCAGCACCTGCTGTCAGGAGTGGATGCGATGCTGACAGGTCAGTAATGTAGGATTAGGCTGGAGGGATTTCTGCTTGCTGCTGCTCTGCGGAGATGTCCTTGGAAAGGACGCAGTCCACTGCGGAGTGACTTCGCTACTTCTACTTCCACAATGCGTTTAATAGAGCAAATAATATGAAGGCAGGATGTTTGCACCGCATCTACGACTCTGGGATTCTTTACCTGCGCTATTATCTAAAAGGCCTCTTTCAGCGGCAGTCAAAGAAACACTTCCCCTAACAAACGTGTCGTACGTCCTTAAGTCACAAATAAAAGGGAAAAGAGAGGGAGAGTGTGGGCGAAAGAGAAGAGAAACAGCTCGTTTTATTTTTTATGCGTCTCTGTCGATGCAAAGACTCGCCGAGACACAAAAGAAGCCATTACTGCTTACCATTTGTTGAATTCTCTGGTGCCAGAAAACTGACAGGTCCATTTCTCTCGCCGTTCAGAAAGAAAGCGCGAGAGACAGCCATCGCATAGGACACCTAATTACCTCACATTGTGAGGGACAATACAGCCGGCGATAAGCCACCCTACTTAGGAGTGGGCCGTGTGTGAGCGTATGTGCGTGGGAGGACACGTGTGCGCCGGACAGACGTGAAGTGCATGATCTCTGCATCCGTCTCGGTCCGAGCGGCAGACAGCAATGAAAGTCGCTCAAATGACTAATGTCTTCAGTGGTGAAAAATTAATGATTTTTCTAGCCAGGGTTAATGGACATGTCAAACACAGAAAATGAGTTGTTTGAAAGTAAATTACTGTAATCTATATTTAGGCAACTCGGTTAGCCTCATCAAGAGAGCTTCAACAACACCAGCAAGACTCAACCAACCCGACGCTCTCTCCCTCTCGCAAACACGCAGAGCTTCTATTGCCGAAAAGAAGGAACATTGTACGGCCGTTGGAGGAGAAGAGAATCAGGTGATCTTTCGTAAGAACACTCTGAACAATTCATGAGAGCAGCGCAGAATGGGACGGTTCCTGCACAACGACCCGTCCTGAGGAGTACTCGGACAACAAAAGCTTGATAAATGTGTTTTGTGGCGGCTTTTGTTTATGTCCTGAAGTCTTGAAATATGAGGTTACAAAGCACATTCTGGAAGAAAAAAGGTTAGAGGAGAGAGATGAAGATGCAAACAGAACTATCAGAGATTCCATAGGGGGAGCTATTGATGTGCACAAATGCCATTGCAGCACTAAAAGCCTGTGTGTGTGTGTGTGCGTGTGTTTGAGTGTGGGACCCATCCCAATTCAGACATCGGACTGGAGAGAAAGCAGGTTTCTGTGAAGAATGATTCAGACTATTTTAAGCAAACACAAAAAGCTACTCTTTGCTAATAGGATCTGTTATCCCAAAATGGGCTCACTAAACACATTTAAAATAACAATGAACAACAAAATGTGCCATCTGTCTCTTAAATTGATATTTAAATGGCGATAGATTTTCAATATTACGTCAAGCATTATAAAACAGCTAGTAAAGCTATTTTTGTTTGTTTTGTTTGTTTTATTGCTACAGACCACAATTAATCAGCTACTATCAATAAAAGAGGAGCTCTCTGGGCAAGCTCTCTGTGTTTTTATTTTTATTTTCTGCCATAGTAAAAGCTTCATAGCATAAAGCTGAATATAAATAAGAAGTTAAAATGGTCATAAATATTGGTATTGTAATTTTAAAGTTGTTCTGCAAAAAAATGATTAATAAATAAAAATAATAGTTATTTAATCAAAACAACTTAACTGTCATTTGATTGATATAATTGGAGTGAAGGATAAAAAACATTATTTTTGAACGTTTGTAAAAAATGTTATCTGTTTTTGCAAATCAGCTCTTTATTTTTATATAGTAAAAACAACAACAATATTGAAATAATAATAAAAACATATAATTATAATTATGAATATAATTCCTACATACTAGATTTTCTTTAACAGTGAAATATCACCTAGTAATATTTCCTATTTTATTTAATATTTTTAAACAATTGAATAATACCAACTATATTTATTTACAATTATTATTATTATAGTCAAGATAAATAAATCACACATTTTGTTTATTATTGCTAAAAAAAGAGCAATTCTACAGACCAGATATTAAAAAGTTTTTAAAATTATAAAAAAAATAATAAAATATATGAAATAATCAAATCATATGTCAATAGAATGCATCAGTGGTAACAAAGCAAAATCTAAAAGTCCACACAACGCAAACTCACCCCTTCAATCCAAATCCCTTTTATTGGCTACACTGTTTACATTTCCGCAGAAATCATATTTCTCCCCCTCCTCTCTCACTCTCTCTCATTTTCTTCCACATTCACATGCCCGGTTCTTATCTCTCTATCCATACCGCACAAGGGCGAAACCCCCGAGCCTGCCCACCACATACGACCAGGCACAGAGATAACAGGTGTGTGTTTGTGAGTGGGGCGCCTCGGTGACTGACAGACTGCAAACACAAAGATATGTACCTTGGGCAGGCATTTGCTGCGGGCTCAGATTGTGTACTATTAGCTGGTGTGGTAAGTGAGTTTGACGGCAGCGAGATTGGAACAGGGAGGGCTGTGCCAGCGATTCAGAGGGCCAACAGCAGCCAACACAATACACACACAGCACAAAAAGGGCCCCATGGCACCGAGGGCAAGAGCAAAGCAATATGCCAGCGTGTGTGAACCAGAAGACATGGCACAAGATAAACAGAGGTGAGCTAGCACGAGATTGGACCCAACAACAAAAAAACTTGAAAAGAAGAAAGAGGGAATCAAGAGGTGGCATGAGCCCAAAGACCAGACCAGATCAGTCCACATGAGAAAAGACAAGGCCAGAGGCCTGATGTATAAACTATAAACAGTGCATATGCAAATGTGTATTCATGTCAGATAATCTTTTTTTGATAGTATCTGTAATAAACAATAAACTTACCAATAAATCTTAACATCTCTAGCTCCACCACTCAAATGTCTGGGGACTTATAGTAAGTTTGGTGTAACAGACTTATAGTGTAATCAAAAATATTGTTAAATTTTACAGGCTGGCTCCCAGATTAAGTTTAGTTTAGTTTAGTTTAGTTTAGTTTAGGAAAAGGCAAATAAACATATCAAATCATTTTAGCCATGCAATAGCCATCTTATCAGCATCATTAATTTTCAATATCATTACTGTTAAACACAGCAGCATCACATGTGTGGATGGAAATATGAATTTATGATGACAATATGACATTATACATAACTTAATAAATACTCCAAGGTGAATATGCACAATACTTAGGATTTACCGGATGAGATGTGAAGTGATTGCTATGGTCCTATACATGAATGACTTCTCAGCAAAAGGGCTATAAGAAGATGTGACTCCACAGCAGTCCCTCTCAACAAGACTTTTATTTTTCAAAACATATAGTGTCAATACACCACAACTGCCTCTAAAACACTGACAAATCTACAAGCAAATCTCTTCATGCTCTAGTAAGAACTACATTGTTTGTTAGTTGTGTCCAGTTGAAGATCAGGAGATGTGAACGTGGTGAAGCTTTGAGAGAGACAGCTCAGGGAGAAGGGTCTGTGCCCGCCTGTCTGCCTGGTATCCACAATCCCAGCAGTGCCTGGCCTCTTTGCCTCTATTTCAGCTCTGGTCCCCAAGCTGCCACTATCACTCGGCCTACCCCGGCACACTTAACATGCAGACCATGCTAAAACACTGCGGCGAGACAGACACACACATACACAATCTGAATATAAGACTACATGACAGAGAGGGTCTTACATAAGCAAAACAGTCAGCACTGCACTATTTTGATCTCTAGAACACACAATTTTGCACACAATGTTGTCATACTTATTTTGATCAAAGAGAGCTGACTGATCATATGTCTGATATGATTTGAACATACTGTAGATACACTTAAATATTATACATGCTAACTGGGACGATAAAAAAGAAGTTATATAACTTAGTAATATATAGTAATATAACTACTATATATCTATATATTTTTATAGAACTAAGCATAAAAAGTATTTATTTTATAAAATGTAGTTATTTTATTTTATACATTTATTGTATACATTTTATTTATTCATTTATTTATAATAAAACCCATAAAAAAATAAAACCCAATTAACTGCATTCAAAATAAAAGTTTGGTTTATATAATATATGTGTAAGTTTGTATGTGTGGTTACAAACACATGTATTATTTATATAACATTTGTTTTAAACATATACATGCATTTGAGTGTATGTATACATTGTAAATACACAAAGTACACACACATATTATGTGCCCAAAAACTATTATTTTGAATGCAATTAATTGTAATTAAACATACACACACACACACACTAACCTATAAACCTATAAAATGTATGACAAATTATACAACAACAAACTAACACACACACACATATTTAAATAATAAACATTTATTGTAAATAATTCAATTTACATAATTAAAGAATCACAATAATATAATTTAAATTCAATTACAATAATAAAATAATATAATAATATATGATATAATGATAATTTAAAATATTAAACAGTGTAAATATATTATTTTATATAACATATTTTTATATAATTAGGTACCACCTACTCACCTGTTAACAAGTGTAAAATGAATCATACACTAGGCCACACCTCCTACATGAAAACATCTGACACCAAAGACAATGAGCTACACGATGCACTGCAGTTTTTCAGATTCATAATGAAAGATAATAAATTACTATCTCCATGGCGAATAAGCTGATGGCTACATTTCCATTTCCGTTTCTTTTGTTTGTCTGCATGCCTCGTTGTCATAGTGTGCAAGAGAGGTGACCAGCGTGCTAATGAGTCCTAAGTGGCACTGTTTGTGTTTACACCTGTTTACGTGCAGGCTGTTATCAAGCTTTACATGGAGTAAACATACACACACACACAAACACAGTGAATGTGTGTTAGCTGCTCTTCTATGAGCCAACATCACTTCTGTTAGCTCCCTGCCTGCTGTTTCTGTCTATTTCTGCCCTGCATCTGTCTGCTAACAGCCATCCACATATAAAGAGAGACCCCTAACCGCCCATCTGTCACTTCCTTTCTCCTTCTCGCTCTCTCTCTTCTGATTCAATCTCTATGTGTTCTATGTGCAGTAGAGCTGGGTGCTTATGATACTGTAGATACACAGTTAAAATGCAGCAGATAGTGTATAGTGTAGAACATACAATACATTTCAACTTACTTTGACTCTGTGAATGACTTTTTTATTCTCTCTTCCTAATCCCTGATGGAATCCCTCACATCCCTACTACCACATTCTTTCTTCCCCCTAATTTTTATTTTCTGAAATATTTTTTTTGCTTAGAACAAATTACTCAATGACAAAGCTTATATTTACTTAAAATCTCCATTGAGAAAATTAATAGGAGAATTCATCTAAGCGGTCACTTGCTGGGGGTCCATGTAACTATTTTTATGTGAATTTTGAAATTGCGTGTCAGAAAACCTTAATGGAAATGCTTGGTATACTTGATTGAGGCCAAGGTGGATTTTGTTCCACAAATCAAAACATACATTAAGGTTTGTTATGAATATTGGTTTTCTTTGCATTCAAAGTAAATATGTAAATAAATGCAAATTTCACATTATATATATATCATTACATTTTCAACAAATTATTTGTTGGTTTTTCATCCAGTTGTTTAACATTTTTAATACTATTTCTGAATATTTGCCCACAGTTGACATATCAAAGTGTACTATGATGTGACAAAAAACAAATGTAAAGAAATAAAAACATTGCAAGTTAACCTCTCTAATGAAATTTGTAAATCTAAGAATGAAGATTATAATAACGGTCACACTGTCAAACCCAACTGTGCAGCATTAAATATGAGAGCTAAAAAGGTGACCGGTTATTCCTCTATAAAAAGAGATAAAGAGAGAGGGGGGGGGGCAATGCAGTGTTTGGATGGAGGTGGGTGGGGGCAGTCTGCTGTATCAGCAGAATATGAGCAGCCCTCTCTTTCCCTCCATTCACCTCTCTCTCTCGTTCTCTCAACCCCCCTCACTCCTCCCGCTCTCTGCTGGTGTCTGGGGAACTCAAGGGCAAGCACTCAGCTGTCACCTCCCCCCGCCTCTCTCTCCCTGTCCCAGCCCTTCTGCACACTTACCAGAGAACAGTCACCTTACCGCACCACACACGGGACACTCTCCCATGAAACCTCACGCTGGATCATACAACATACGGACATTAATATACCACCGGTGCAGTATAACCAGTTGACGCCTCACCATACGAAAAAAATTGTGTCACATACACATACAACGTGAACCAAAGTCATCTATAGGACACATAGAACATAGTCACCTATGGTATATATAGAATACCAGTAACCTTACCAACACCTTTACCTGTGGAACATATGAAACACACACAATACAGTCACCTTGGAGAACACAGTCACCTCACTTATCATACAATACTATGAAAGCAAAATTACCACACATCACATCCAGTCCGAGCAGTGTCCCGGTGTCAGGGTGACATTCTATGCTTTATATAAAAGTCTTTTAAGCAATTAATATATGATTATTTTAGAATTATTAGATGTGGCTTTTATTAGCTCATTCGAATTTACATGGTAATTTGTGCTTTTAAAAATTCATTGGCACATTTAAGTAAAAAGAAAACAAAATATATAAAACATTCACGTAAGAAAATAATTAAATTAATAAAAGAAATTTATTAAAATAAACAGAAATCAGTGATAATAGACAAATTATATTTGATAATAGTTCATACATGTGTGTGTGTTAACGGGTAACTTTGGTGTAGGGATATAAACAAACTTTTACTTTTTTTGTTTAAAATAATACAAAGAATTATAGTACTTAAAATTACATTTTCACTAGGTTATTTGAATGGCACTGATACATAATAATACAATTATTTTAGTTTAGTAATTTTTAAGTACAAATATTTAATATAGTCTCTCTATTAATATGCATTTATGAAATCTGAATGTTTAGAAAAAAAAAATAAAAAAAAAATATATATATATAATAATAAAAAAATAATGATGATGAAAATCAGGTTATAAAAAAAAAGTTTTAATGAAAAAAAAAAGCTTAAATTCCGAATGCTATGTTATTCATCAACTTCCCGGTTATCTATACAGTGCGCTACCGGCTGAGTACACAGACGAAAGTATTAAGCAGATGCCAAACACTTCTCACTCCACACTTCAACACACTTAACACCTCTCCAACTTTGCACAGCTACTAAACTCCTTATACAGCACTCACCTCATTTTCAAATCTGTAGCTCTCTAGGCGATCAGTTTTTTTCAAACCGTTTACACATGCAACGTAACTAAAACATGCTTAGGTCTCTTAGCATGTGATCTGATAACAACAAAAGCATATAAAAAATAAATAAACTAAATAAATAAATAAAAAGAATCACATTATGCAACATACATACGAATAAATAACATACGACCATACAACACCATAATCAAAACAGCATTCTATCAACCAGCCCAACACTGCTACAGAATACCACTGTCAATGTTACTGAGATCACCATCTTTCAACTAAGGTCTCAATCCCACGGCTTCTGTTAGCTCACGCGATCTCCAAGCTCTCCCTCCCACAGATCAGAGCACTATCGCAACAGCCCTCCCAAAAGAACATAGGCAGGGCGGAAACAAATATGTTCCCTGACTTCGGACTTTCTGACACAATACGCCACTGCTACAGAGTTTGGCAGCAGCGACACGGGAGCTCGCAGAGTGTGTGAAAACGCACGTGTGATTGTTCCTGCAATATGCCGTGCTGCTCTGAGACTGTAGACACTGACAGCACTTTCATCTCTACGTGTTTATTAGTTCTCTGTGCGACAGTCTCTGTGCCTTTTGCTTAAATGAATAAGGATTCACTTTGAATTTTAAGCACTGCAATAATTTCTGATGCTGTGTGCATCAAGGCTACGATACTAACAGCCTTTAGATATGTGCCCACCGGAGATTTATTTTTGTTATTAAAAGTAACATCAAATTACATGAACTGCAACGAACAAAATGGCACTTGTGTTGTAATTCAGAGTTGATATACAATAAAGACTCGTTTCAAAACCTATTAAATAAACAGTTTTGCTAGAAAACAATCTTGCTGAAATTAATTGAAGCATACATACACACACACAGTTCTCTTGTAATCATCTTTCTCAATGGGAGGCCTGTAGAAATAGAGCTGATTGACTATAAGAACAAGCAGGGCTACTTTAACAAGTGGTTATGTCTTTCTGAAAAGAAACAAGATGTATGAGGTCCCTTTTAATATCTTAATTGGTTCTGCAGGACAACATTGGAATTTTTTTTTGAAAAAAAAAAAAAGAGTTCAGTAACAAGTGTCTTCCAGAGTTTAGATCTCAACGTCTAAATCTTCATCCATATTTGCCAATTTATTTGCAGATTTTAGCTCAAACACTTCCGTCAATTTATCTATTATCTATTATCAATTTATCTGTTATGCTATTTATATTTATTTACAAAATCACTGATGTTGCTATGACACTGAAAATCACTGTCAATGTGAACTGCATTTTAATCAGTATTAATAATTTACTTATTTTCCATGAGATTACTACTTAACGCACTTAAACTACTGCCAGTAAACTTTTTAAGTCTGTATTTTTTTGCTATAAAGATAATACAAACCCGTAATACTATGATATATTGTTGCAATTTCAAAGAGCTATTTTCTATTTAAAATATAGCTTAATATTTTAAAGCAGATTTTTCAGCGGCCATTACTCCAGTTTTTGTGTGACATAAATCTTTCTGAAACATTCTAATATGCTGAGTGGTCATTTTTTAATATGACTAATATGTGCTGCTTAATATTTACGTTAAAACCTTGATACATTTTTTATAGATAAGTAAAAAGTTTTTATTGCCACTTTAATGCTCACTTGACATATAAAAGCAATAATTTCTTCCTTTTGCTTAATAAAATACAGATTTTTCTCAAGGGGTGGGAAACACTATTTATGGTCTTAAGCACAGTGCGTACTGATTGGCTTATTTAGCATAAGATTGGATGTAAACACACAATCTATTCTTTCTCATAAGGAATTTTGGAAAAAGTAAACCCTAAGATGAACTTAACTGAGCTATGAAAGAGTCTCCTCTGAGCAATTAAATGTTCCTCTGGTGTATTTATTACAGAAGCGTTTTATCGTTCCATCAGTCATTTTCATCAAGAGAGAAGCTTTGGACCACTTTTATTCATATCCTACAGAATTTCTCCGTCTCTGTGAGAGAGATAAGGAGAGGACGTCCATGCCACGTGAAGGTCGTGCGTCTGCAGCAGGAAGCGGGCTGAGGCAGCAGGGTGGTTCGCTCCTCTAATCTAATCTAAACGGGAAGAGGCTTCTGAGGGAGATGTAATTTCAGAGGCCCAAAAACAGCAGCTTCAAATGCGGCTGATCACATTAGCTTGCCATCACTAAATAGGATTTCTCTACTGTAACAGCAGAGCGTACCCATTACAAATGACTTAAGATCAGAGACCAGTAACTCAATAGGGGAAAAAAATCAATATATATCAGAAATAATTACACCCCCCTCTTCATCCCCCCAACAAAAAACCCTGTTATTCCACCCACCAAACATCTCCGCCAGCCTCGCCACCTCCCAAGCTCTCAGATCTGTCATTAATCACGCTGAGATTTCTGGGTTGGATAAGATAATTAAGACAGGAGAGGAAAGACAGAGAAGTGAGGTGTGGATTTTAAGGTTAGAGAAACGAGGCGTGTTTGAATGGCAGAGATAAGTACAGCAGTTAGAAGGTGACAGTTTGGAAAGAGAAAGAGAAGGAGAAAAAGAACAAGAGAAAGAGAGAGACTGTCTCACCTCTGCTGTGTGTGATCCATCAAACAAGGGAAAAACACAGGAATTCATCATAGCAGAGCATTCGGACTGTGCAAATCAACATTATGTGAAATCGCCCGTTGGCAAGAGGAGGAGGAGGAGGTATAAAATGAAAAACAAATAAATCAAAAGTAAAAAAAAAAAAAACAACAACAACACTGGCAGACTTTTATCTGTTTCTTTGTTTGTCTCAAGTTGTTTTTCAGGAAATGCAAGAGATGAAATATAAGGCTAAGTGATGATGTTTTGTATGTTCAGATTGAACATACAAATGTGTCGTGTGTACTATGATTATAAGATTATAAGGTTATAAGATTGCATTAGCAATGCATGCATGTATATGGCTGTGTTGCATCCACATGTGTTACTTCAGCTAAATGGCATTTCCATCACTCTCTGCCAGTTCCACCTGATTTCATCTACTTCTGCTGGAAGAAACAGCCAGTTGGGAGACAGCTAGCATCGGAATGGGAATGAAGAGCCTCGTACTGAGACAGAGAAACAGGCGAAAAGACAAAGCGGAGAGGAGAGAAAACTGCCGGCATCTGCTACTTCATTAGCTGGTGAGGTTAAAGAAGAATGCTTCAGCCTGGCTGACAGAGAATGAAGAAATATCCACCTGGAGTCAAACACAATGGAGAAGATGGGCCATTCGTCACTCTGAGAGGCTGGGAGTGTGGATGAGAGAGCCACTGCAGATGAGCCAAGAGCAGACGATGGAACACACACACACACGTACGTGCTCACGCATACACACACACGAACTAAACAGCATGTCTATGTTGATTTTTAGACTCTCAGTCTGTGTTAGAGGTATTCTGCTGGTTCACTGTAAAGGACTGTTCACTTTAACCTTATTTAGAGACCTCAATTGGAAGTAACAGTGATCCAAAACCAGGCAGCTGAGGGAGATTGTCAAAAAGGTAGAAGAGAAAGGGATAGAATGTTAAAACTCAAACTAGAAACCATTTTATATATTTTTTATTTATTAAACTATTAAATTTATTCAATTAAATATATTGAACATAGAAAAAAATTGTATAAAATTATTATAATACATATATAATATTTAAATATATAATATAGAAAAAATAGTCATATATTTATATAATTATTTAATTGTATTTATATATTATAATTGAATATAATTTTTACTATTAGTTAAACATATTACACCCTTTGTGTGTTTATTCATTAAATTGAATAAAAAATAATACAAAACATAAAATAACTTTTAGTTTGAGTTTTAAAAAGGGTCATCGGTTGCCTGTTTTCCACAAGTTGATATGATTCTTTAAAAGTCTTTTAAAGGCTTTTTAAAGTATATATTTTTGGTACCTTTAGACATCAGCAGCAAATTCACTGTTGGCTTAAAAAAATTTCCTGTACAGCCATGAAATGTAATAAAGATTCAGAAAATATCACACAAGTGTTTTACTAAAATCAATCATTTTGCATCTTAAACAGCTCCATAAGCTAGCCCGCAGCTCAGAGGTGACAGCTGGCATTTCCAGTTTAAGGCCTTGAGTATAACCTACTCAACCTCTAGAGGAACATTAGAGGTCAGAGGTAAAAATGAACCATAAACTGAATGGATTTTTAGTTGTAGTTGCTCATCAATTCAAAAAAGGCGAGTCACAGTGCAAAAATTGATCTGAAAACTGAATTCCTTATAGCAGAAACTCATGAAAGAGTCCAGCTGGGCTACAAGGTGATTTGAGGGTGGGAGAAAAGCATAATGACACATACGCTAAAGCAAAATATGCTAAAAAACCAAAAACAAAACAATAATATTAATTAATATTAATATTAATAATAAGTCATGTATTCCCTTAACATTAATTATTAAAGCATAAACTTGTTCCTGGAATTTATAAATCTCCTGAAAAGAAAGTGTACATGCACTCTCCATAGACAAAAAACTACAAGTCTCAGATCTAACACATGACCGTATAGATTGAATGTTTGCTTCATCAATAGCCCCCTGTGAAAGACCAAGACGTGCATGTCTGTTGCTGCTTTAAAGTGAGGAAGAGCGTCCCACGGTTCGCATTCCCTTCAGAAAGGCTGATTTGTTACATAATAAAGTGATGAGTGAGGAGGAAGATGGAAGCTCAGTGTGGTGGCACTGCGATCAGAGCTTCTTTACGGGTTATTAAGATGTACCTGGGTGTGACAGGGCATCAATAACTTCAGCACTGGCAGAGATAGCCCGCTGAGAGGCAGATGGCATACATGACTGGATATCAGTGATTATGCAGCATAATTAAAGGCAATCATAATTTCACAAAGTTTCACTTGCACTTTTGCAAGAGGCTGCAGCAGGCGCAATTAAGACGTTATATTGCAGCCTGGGCGCAATGTGCATCGCAAGAAGTAAGAGAGTGATCAAGAAAGGGTAGAGAGTAAAATAAGGAATACCTCTTATATGTATATGTTCTTTGGTATTAAAAGTTTTAGATTTTTTGAAGAAAAAGCCATCATAATGCTTGGGTGTTGGGTGCATGATGACTAATTAAATACAAAACAATGACAAGAAAAAATCTTTCTAATGTGTTGATCTCAAGGGCTGCACAAAATAACATACACCATGACCAATGTATGTGTCACGGTGTGTAGAAACATTCAGGCGAAGACGGGATCTTTTCAATAGAACATAAATTTACTGAAGCTAAGCAGACAAGAGGAGCATTACACACATCAAAGTAACCTTGACGAACGACACACAGGACAGAATACAATGGGCTTTTTAACACTGGGGAAGATGCAGGACAGGTGAGGAACACAGGTGGCAAGGGTTAACTAATCAACTTAAACAAGAACAGGAACATGACCAAATAAGGAAACACAGGAAATACTAAAACGAAACCAAAACTAAACTGTGACATAGAACAAAGACATGGGCGTGACAGTATGAGTCATAAACAAATAACTCTAAGTAACTAGTTCTTTATAGTGAATCAATAACATACTGCTAAACCAAAGTAGTTTAAGTCATAAATAAAGACTGTTAATAATGTCCTAATAACACTTTCCCCACATCATCAGTTTGTAAAAATGTAGTGCAACCTCAGGCATCGATGGTTGAGTCCAAAACGTCAAGTGGAAGATGACATTACTACACACACTGTGGGGGAAACCATCATTCTCCATGGACCACTAACAATAAATGTGTGCATTAAACTTGACAGGTAGAGGGACAGGGTCAGCGTGGAAACCAATAGTGTTGTCACACACATCATAAATAAAACGTGTGGCCTCCTTACCCTCTCATCATGCATATCACACAATGCCTTACAGGCAGCCATATAGCGCTGTATGGAACTACAAACACTTATGCTTGCATGCTGTAACACAAATTGGGATTAAAGTTTTTTTAAATAAAATCACTAGTCACTGCGGTGGCAGACTTTCAGTGTACTAATGTATGACCCTAAACCACAAAACCGGTCATAAGGTTAGTTTGTGAACTGAATAAATAAGCTCTCAACTGATAGAAGAATATTTGGCTGAGATACAACTATTAGAGGGAGCAAAAAACTTCAATATGAACAAAAACACCTTAAATTCAATTCCATTCAATTTAATTCACTTTACTGTGCCCAATGGGGATATTTGTCTTGGAGTCTGGAGCCCACACACACAGTGTTCAACATTGTATTGCATAATAAAAATCCATATAAACATAGATAAAAACCAACATTCCAAGACACAATACAATAAGGGGTAATATGTATATGTTACACGTTTAAAAACATGTTCATGAAAAAATGCAACAAATATACTTGTGCAGGGTCACTTATGCAATGTTGAAGTACTAATATGCACCTTTGAGGTAAATAAAATTTTAGCTTTCGTACAGCCCCAGGAACAATTTTGTACATCTTTTCTGAGAAAGAAGGGAAATAAAAAATACTGCATTTAAACTGTATAAGCAGAGGAAATAGTTTTAATTTAAGCCACATTAGCATATAAAATACTTTGAAAACATATGTAATGACTTTTTACCCACATATTAGCTATCTGAAAGCACACTAGCTAATGAGGGTACTACTGTCAAGCTGAGAGGACATATTGAGTGTGTGTGATTCCTTATCTAGAGAGCACACAGTCTCACAGGATGATGGCCTCTCATTGCTGTCCTTGTGTGGACAGCGGTGATGGGAAAGCAGATGGAGGGTTGGAGTGTGTTTCTGTGTCTGTGTGTGTGTGTGTGCGTCCCTCTTGGATAATAGACTATTGGGATTAAATATTGGCTAGTGCTTCAGGTGGAGGGCAGTGGACTGGCTTGTAATGCATCACACTCAAGGCCTCTCCTCCTCCACCCTCCCTCTCTCTTTCCATCCATCTCTCTTTCTCTGTCACTACAATCCTCTGTATGGTTTATTTATGATAAGACCCCCGCTCCTCCCAGACGAATTTGCCTCGTCCAAACAAGACGGGCTGAGAAAGCGTTTAAAATAAATGACAAACAGGATTCAATCTGACTTGCATTTCAAGACAGATATAATTACCTCCCATTTCAATCAACTTCATTGCTATTTTTGTCCACTAAATATCATCTTCAAGCTATCTGCTCCCCAAACCTTCAATTTCACATAATCACTTCCGTGCATAAAGTTTGACCGGAATTTCAGATATCTAAATGTTGGAGTGACTTTGCCTCGCCCGGGTGCTGTTGCGCGTGAATAAATGTGACATTTCGCCACTAAATTAGCATAATCACATTGACGACCGTGGAATCGTATTGACTGCAGTACAATGGATTTGATTAGTTGAGGGGGAGCAAACAGCAGCATTATAATCAAGCTGGAAAAGTCACAGGTATTTTTCTCTGTTTTGTTGGAGGCTATCTGTGGCAACACTCCTGTCTGACATTATGCATCCTCGCTAATGCAGGCTGGAAGCGGCTAACAAGCAGCATGCTAACTGCTGTTAGTGGCGTTGTCCGTACATTAGTGAAGCTTGGTTGGTTTGTTTCGCATCATCTGCGGTGATAAATGTCGGTCTCCTTTTGCAGCAATGACATTCATTTTCTGCTCAGCACTTTGAAGGTAGTTCATTGCTAACTTCGTAGAACATTCAATCACATTAAATAGCCTTCATTTCGGAAGAAAAAAAAGTGTATATTTTAAAACACAACACATTCATAATGTGATCATAACATGTTAGCATTAGCTGAATTAGCATGTCTTTAACGGCCCAGGGCTTATTTAAAACGAAATCTGCTAGTCAGGGTTATTTTATCATGACTTTGTATGTTTATCTAGTCAGTTCGACCTTGACCGTCATTAACATGAATCTGCTCAGCACAATCTTCTAAAGCTTTACATAAGCAAGTCCATGAAAAACAAGCAGGGCTTGCCTTTGTGCAAGAGAGATGCTAATTCCTCTTTACCACCCCTCTGTTGTAAATAAAACACTATTTCAGATGTTCAATTACAATAAGTACCTTTCATTTAAGAGCTCAGACTATGTTGTGGCCTTATCATTGAGAAAAGAGAGAGGGAAACGAGAGAGATAGAGACAAACAGAAGGAGAAATAAAGAGAGAGGGCTTTTATTTAGATCGCATACAATTACTCACAGTCGTTTTGTAAGTGCAGCAAACTGCAGCGGGTTTCTGCACCGCTCATTTGCTTAACAAGGTAAAAGCCAGAGAGGCCAGTCACAGAATCAAGACAGATGTCTTCACGAAGGCAGAGGATCCAAAAAGAGACCAAACAAGTGTGTAAAGCATCACTATTAATACTGCTCAGATGGCTTAAGTTAACAATTTGAACAAATGAAACGTGCTGCATGATTAAGATCCCTCAAAATCATGCGACTTTACTTTTTAAAGCAATCAGACGTAGAATTTTATATTGTGGTGTGGGCTCTTTTGACTTGGGCTGGCAAGTAAATGGCCTGAACGCCCTAAACACCACCTAACAATGCATTTTAATGTTACTGCAGGATTTATTATAAATTTATGTAAAACGCACAACAACAATTTTTTACATCCAAAAACAGCTAGTTATTATACAGGGTTTCCAAAAAGGAATAGTTGAAGTCATCATTTCGTCAACTTCATTTAATTCCAAACCAGTATGACTTACTTCAGAAGTCAGTTAGGTATAAACAATTTTCATTGTACGTACAAAGAAAAAAAAGACTTCTTAGACAATTTCAGAATACCTTCTTTTGTGTCGTACATGTTTGGAATGACATGAGGGTGAGTAAATGATAGAATTCTCATTTTGGGTAAATTTCACTTAAGCCCGATTTATAAAACGTAGCACACAACGCAAAAAAAAGGACAAGAAAAATGTAGCTTTTCTGTATGTAATGGAAGCATGCGACTGGAGGTAATTAGGTCTTCTCAGCCTCCCATACATACATGGAGTCCTTGAGGAGGGGAAAAAATCTGCCTTGCAAGCTCCCCATCTGATCTCAGGACTTTGTGTTTGTACTTCGTTACAGTGGCTGATACAAGATTAGATAGACGCTGGCATATCGCAGACGTGGATCTCAATGGCTCGCAGAGTGCACTTTCCAATTCCAGAGATGACCTTCTGAAAGAGCGGAGCGAAACGAAAGTGAGAGAGGGAGAAAAGGGGGGGGGTTTCAGGAAGGGCACAGGAAGCTGATACCAACTCTCCTATAATCACAGAAATCGGCATCCCGGCTGCCTAGGATGGTCCTTAATGAAAAGAGATATTCACAGTGTAGCAAGCGGTAAATGCTTATTATCTTAGATGTTCTACCGATCGTCTGGTTAATTCACCTTTGCTGAATGGGCAGGGGGGTGGTTGAGGGGGTGTGAACTAATTACAAAGCATTGATGGCTTTGATTGAATCTGTTTGAGATGACTGACTCAGCAATGGGATTTCAATGCACCTCATCCCAGGGTGAGCATTGCAAATCAATGTAGCTTAGTAAGCGTTTTGCTACTATGACTCAAAACATACAAGATTTATTTCCAGAAATTAGTCTAAGAAATTATTAAAATATGAGAGTGCACTACGGGGAGCTACAGGTCCATGATCATTTAAGCTATAAAGCTTCTGCGTTTTGAGCTCTGAGCACCTACAGTATAGAAAGCAAATCATTTGGCTGCAGAGCACCTATTATGTAAGCTAAAAATAGAACAGATCTCAGCTAAAAACCTATGGTCTGAGCTATTAAGCTATTTTAACATCAAAATGCAGACTGCGCATCTCACCCTCTCCAAAACAAACTCTCCAAAATCCATCGCTCTCAGGATGAGTAGATGTCAATCAGTGTTCACCGCTGATCAATCTGGGGAATTGCAACAGTATGATTTCTAACAGCAGAGATCAATGAGTCACAATGAGCCTTTGTTCCACAGGACTGTTTATTTGGATGGGATATACTGATTCATTGTGGGGCCTTTTTTTATTTAAGCACATGTTGACAGCAAATGCAACAGTGAGTGATAAGAAGTCCATGGACAATGCAAAGTTGCATCATATATTATACTACGTTCCTAATTGCAAAACACAGTTTGCATAACTTTTATAACTTTCAGAGTTTGTTGCACACAGCTGTAAATCTGTTATCTACAGATGTTAGGCTGGCAATGACCTTAAATCACCAGACTAAACCACCACAACACATCTTGAGTTACTTTTTCCAGCAGTCTTATAACTCGTCAGAAGCATACTGTATCAAATTTATTGGATTTGTCTTACCTCCTCCTATAACACGAAGAATAAGGATATGTAATCTATAGAGGTTATGTAATATGAGCACAGCTTTCGAAGTCGACATGAAACTTGCAACCCGTTTTACTTTTGGAATCTGACATAATTCAACTGAAACAGGATCTTCAATGCCAGAATAAAACTGGCAGACAAAAAGTTTTTTAGGGTCATGAAGATTGTTTTTTTGATGTATTAATGCATACAATTTTTACAATGATACATTAAAAAAAAAAAAAAAAAAAAACTTTCTAGTCAATATAAACACAGAAATAAAAAAATAGCATGGTTTCAACCAAAATATTAAACAAAACAAAAAGTATACATTAAACACTAAATAAGCATATTGCAATGATTTCTGGCAGATGAAAATTTTTAGATTTGCCATAAATAAATCACATTTTAAAATAAATTTAAAGCATAATTAGTTTTAACTGTAATAATATTTAGACATTTTATTTTTAAACAAATAAATGCAGCCTATAAGTATATGTGATACTTCAGTAACTCTTACAGATTAGGGAAAATATGTATGCAAGATGTGAGCGTATGTGTGCGTGAGAGAGAAAAAGGAAAGACTTCCACAACACAACAGGTTTCAATTCTGTAATGACTGGGAGAGTGAACTGCACCGGACTTGACATCAAGCTGATTTGAAAAGCTTGTCGCTTATTTGGAGAAGAAAAAAAAAGCAGCTGCTTGTGAAAACTCACAGGTTTATTTCTGTTCCAGTATTCTCACCTCCGCTTCTTTATCTCCTGTTAATTAGCATCGCTGCTAACAAGAACTCTAGCACATATGCAAACCACATGCATCTCATCCTGTTCTCCTGTAGAGTGTATGTGGGGGAGAGAAGACATAATCTCTAATTCTGCAAGCTTTACAGAGAGGAAACTAATTAACTTGGGCAGGCTCTTAAAATCCAATTGGGTTTTCACCCGATTCAGATTATTTTTAATTAATCTGGTATGAAATGAAATGAGCGACTAACAGAGAAGCTGGACTTTGTCTATGTTTTGTTTTATAAACATCAGACACAATGCTGACATGCTCTCTGCTGTAAACAAAAGGCAAAATACTGCCTAAAAAAACTTGGGATGGGGGAGAGAAAGACAGAGACTGTCTGTAAATGCTGTGACAGTAAAAGGCCTCTTTAAAATCACTGCTCACCTGATTGGCAGGGTCACTCAGTGCCTGTCTACCCATCACTCACAAGGCACCTCTCACCTCTTTAATATTCCTGACATCTAATGGGGGCTTTTTCTTCCTCCTCTTTGCCTTTTGAGGGCGAGTTGGCAAAATATGAGGCAACCTGTCAGTTTCAGTCTACATGGCACCAAACAGTCAATATAATTATATTTCCATAACCAATTCATTATTAAAGGTGGCTAATTTAACATTCATATACTTTAAAAAAAATTATATGATCAATAAGCAAAGTCAACATGTGTTTTTTCCTTTCTTACTTTTTTTAGTTTTTAAGTTTATTATAATGGAAGTTGAAATGACTTGTCCAGTCAGGTTAATTAGAATTAAACATTTAATGCAGCAACTGAACTCAAGTTACAGTGAAGTAGAAATTAAAATGTACACGCATACATCTTGTTTACATAATATATGCATGTTTACTGTGCATATTTATTTTGTATATATAAAGACCCACACATGCATGCATATATGTAAAAATAAATTATGTTTATATATTAAATATATTTATATATTATATAACTTACATGAAAAGTGATATATTGATATACAATATGTGTGCTGTATGTGTATCATTATATACACAATAAATTTACACACACGTATGTGTAAACAAAAAGTGTAAATAATTATATTAGATAAATATAAATAAATGCAGACACTGGAGACACTAAGGTTCTAATCTAAGGTTACACTAATTAAAACGTTTAGTAAGGTTAATTAAAAATATTTTTTATAAAAAAAAAAATTAAAATTAAAAAAATATTATTTTAAATTATTAAATTACTTTGGTAATTAAAGACACTGAAGACCCAAACTAAATGTTACATTAACTGATGGTTATTTTATACTTTATTAAATTAATAAATTAATATTTAATATGAACTTAAATAAAACAAACATCCAAAATGCATATGAATAATTAATGAAAAGAACAAAATAAAATAAAATAATAACATTAATTGAGAACTTCTCAACAGTGACTCATCTACCTCTAATTCACCAGAAAGAAACATTTTTATGCACACAACCATAGTGGATTTTTATTGAAGTCTCTGATTCGTGCAAATTTGTATTTTTAAGGCAATAACAGCATCTACAGACGGTGCTGTTATTATTCCTGCCCCCACTGTTCTTTTCGCGACTTTAATTTCCTTTTTAAATATTCCATTATCAGAAGGTTAAAGGAAAGACAAAACTCAATATGTGCCATCTCCCATCTTGAACAGTTACTGACATACTATGAGAACAAACAGTCCTCTTCTTGAGAAATATGGTATTACAGCAACTGCTAAATTCTGTTCATTTTAAGATACGTCAAACTCTATCAATTTCTCTATGTCTGAAAATAATTCCACTAATAATCTAACATGCAACAGATGTTGAGATTAGACATGCTGCTTGTTCTTTCAAATACTTTTCTGTATCTTTATAGCAACAGATTTACAGGTGCAGATAACTATGTGTTTTATTAGTGACCCTCAAGTTTGGAAAAAGATTACAAAAAATCCTACAAGAACTCATTTTTCAGTACGTGTCGGCTCTGATGGAGGCTAGGGTATTGTGAGTGTGTGAGAAAGGAGGGTGGACTGAAATTTCCACTTTAATCACTGCCCCATGCTGTTTCTTTTATTAATGCAGCGTTGGGAGGAACATTCCTGTTGAGGATTGTCAAGTGCTTGACTGATTCGTATGTATATATATATATATATATATATATATTTTTTTTTTTTTTTTTTTTTTTTTATCTGTCACCTTTTCAAATACTGTGACTGGGAGACATGAGAGTGTGCATACATAAACACACATTCACACACAATGAGATACCATGTTCAACGTACGATTTTCAATCTATGGCACATGGGGAAAAAATAAAACAAGGCAGATATTCAATTTAGATAGGGAACAAGGCCAAATCTTCTCGTACACTGGAGACAATGCTCCATTTGCCTCAGCAGGCTTAAAAAGAGCATGCAGGGAGCACACGGTGCGAGAAACTGACATCTCAGGAGTGGAAATTTCCAATTATGGATCTGAAGAAACAAAAATACAGAGAATGAAAAGCAAAAGGTACATAATTCTGTGTGAAGAGCCAGACCTGTGTGTTGCTTCCTTTATGATTTCACTTGAAAGTTTGGACAGAGCTCTCTGAGACAGAGAAGCAGAGAGAAAGAAAGACGTAAAGGCCGATCGAAATCAGCTATTCATATATCACAAATATCACCAGGACTAAACTAAAAATGAAAATGTCTTTATCTTCAAATCAATGTAATGTAAACCTTCCTCAATAAAAAGCAATAACATTCTATAATAACCTACTTATTTTTCTTTAGGGTTGCTACTGCTTTCTTTTTAGCAAAAAAAGGAAAGGAAAGGAACAATCTTTGTTTAAACTATCCCTTAAACAATATTACCTTGCTAATGAGCCTTTTTTGGTTTTTACAACTTGCACTGAATATTCCAGCCCTTTTGTAAGCTTTTTGTAAACATATAACAACTACTCAACAAATCAACTATAAATGAAACATAAAACTTAGTATCATGACATATCATGTCATACAGCAGTTTAAACAAACAAGGTGCCTGCTAATGGATACTTGTTGCATCAAGCCTGGTGTAACAGGAAAAAAAAAAAAAAAGCTAGAGCACACAGTCACACTCCACTAGACTCAACTCAGTTAAACCCAAGTTTCTAAGCAAAGTTTGTAATTTCTACCTGATCTGTTTTGGCACTCAGAGTGTACATTTGTACTGTGGAAGAGCACGGCTACACATCCAACTCCTCCTCTCCATCTCAGCCAAGCATTACATGAAGGCTGATTGACAGCTCTTGGAATTGTATCAAAGACAAGCGCCAAACTGAGTGTGTGTGTGTGGAAAAAAAATAAATATAAAAGTGGCTGGCGGCAGAGTGTGCCGAGGAGGCAGTGGCTGGGTATCTTTGCAACATGCAGTGTGTCACATTCTTTTCCCACGCTATACGCATCTCAGAGAAGAAAATATCAGCTAAAGAGGCAGAAGCCTCTTTGAAAAGGGCCCTTGAAGCCTTTTCACTCAGACCTACAGTGCTTAGTAGTGTCTTATTTACGTTTGTGGCATAAACAAAGGTAAAGAAACCCTCTGTTTGACCTGTCTCACCTTTTCTCACTTATAATTTTATCAGGTGCCAGAATTGTCACGAGGCTGAAATTAGACTCCCCAAAGGGTAAACTGATCTCCAGATGAATTCATTTGCAAACAGCCCAGCAGAGAGCTTCTTGCTGTGTGGCGGGGGTGGTGATTTCATGATTTCAGGACCACGGACAGCTCATCTCTCTGTCTTGGCTACAGCAGTAGCTGGGAGGCCAGGCAGAGCGCCAGCCTTCAACTTTTCCTCCTTTACTTGTTTCAATTTCCTTCTAATTTCTTTAAGTACTCTGTGCTACATGCTTTTTTTTTGCATGAGCTACACTAAACACGAAATCGTTGAAGAAATTCTACAGGAAAGTGCAGTTTTTTTTATTAGATTAGAACTGTCCTCGGGCGACATGGGATGGGGGAGGTGAAAGCTGGTCTGGAAGCCCGAGGGAGGAGATGAGATTTTAATGGGCCATGTGGTCCTGCTCTAAAGAAAGCTCTCTTTAAGACCCGAGCTGACCCAGACATGGCTCTATCCGCTGTAGGAGGCACTTCATGAGAGGGGCAAGGTGCTGATCCCAGATCAGGCCTGCTATGGGACTGCACATGCACTCGTGGCAGCGAGCTGAAAATAAAGACTGCTCCGGGAAGAGTTTAATTACATGAGGTTGCTGCTGGCGGATAATGATGGGCATTGATTGGCTTGTGTGTGGCAGCTGGGAATAAGACTGGAGAGTGTTGACCGGGGTGTCAATTTCATTCACATCAATTAACAAAAGCAATTCTCCCTCTGCACAAGCTCCCACCTTATTTCAGACCTACAAACATTACAAGAACACAAACAGGATTTTTCTATGTCTACTTCTTTCTCTGTCCATCCCTGTCTCTCTCTCTGTGTAGCAAACAGAGATGCTCAGTACTTGAAAGAGTCAATGCAAAGTTGACTTTTTTCAGTGGAACAGAGAAATAAGTGGTCATGCTGCTGTTTACCATACTGTATATACAAAGACCATGTGCTATCAAGCTACAAAAAGGTCAAAAAAGCACAGCAAAAGAAATATAAAAGTAGTTAATATAACTTAATGGCACAAGGAAATGTTGTGAACAACAGACAGACATTTAAGTCAAATATTCATTATAAAATTCTCTGTGATCGGTTCACTGGGGTTGAACAGAAAAGATCCAACTCACAAAAACAATTTATTCATGACATTATTTCTCTCCTGAATGTGTCAAGGAACTGTTTTTTTGTGAGTGTTGACCTACATTTTGGTCTGTTCCTTAGAAAAAACTATATTACTACTTCAGAAAATATTTTATGTTGCAGGCCATGCTGAGATTCAGACCAACAGCATAACAGTGAGTTTGATGTTATTTTTATACAATGTTAAATCAAGATGGACATTTGGAGTAATTTTGCATTTTATATTGATAGCTTCTTAGTCTACTTTGTCTACAAAAATAATTCACAAACAAAAAAATATTTTTTAATCTAAAACTTGCAGCCTTGAGGAGTATAACATACATAATTCAAATTGTACAGACCCTTAAGTTTTGAATTGTATTGTATGCTATTTAAAATTCTCCCACTCACTTGTTCTGGTGATTTTCAACAAGTCAGTTAAATGCATGTTTTAAGTACTCATTTATAGATCTGTGGACTGGAGCTAAAAGTGCATATACCTCACCACATCTGTATGAAGTGCATTGAGAACACAGGTGAACACAGTGACTTCACTTCCTCCAGAGAATAAAGATTGTGGTCCTCAGGGCTACTGGTAAGTAAGATAGCTGTCTGTGCAGAGGGGTGAGACAGCTGTCACTGCCAATTCAAACGCACACAAAGATGAGGTGAGGGCAGGGCAATGCATGATGGGAGGGAATGGAAGAGAATGCAAAGATCTGTAAAGCTTCACATACACACATTCACAGCGGTACACAGAAACACACACTTAATGGCCTAAGATGAGAGGGTGAGACCAGGTGCTGTAGAGATCAAGTTAGCTGCAGTAGAACCATAATTGAAGGCTTACAGGATGAGGTCAACCTCTATAAATAATACATCAACAGAGGGACATACAGGCACGTAAAGTAACACATACAGCCACATTTTTACATTGTCTAAATGGTGGTTGCGCATGGAAAAGTCATGTCACTATGCTGCTGTAGGATGTAGGAAGGTCATCAAAGCATTGCTTTGCAGTTAGTGTTTTTAGCTCATTACTATCAAGCAGCTAAAGTGATTTCAGTGGTTGCTAGGTGGTTAATTACAAGCCCAAGTCAACAGAACTCATATACAGATCTTCATGATACTTTGCTTTCTAGATGTTAGAGATGGATTAAATGTTTAGACGGGTTTAACTTTCTCCATAAAAGTAAAAAAAAAAAAAGAAAAGAAAAGAATAATAATACAGGGGTATTATGATGTGATTTTAAGTTTTCCTTTCACTTTGGAGTTGCACAGATATAAAAAGCGATATTCTTTATAAAAGTTATGACTTGTGTAACGTTTCTGCCAGACACTTCACAATCACTACACACTGGATAGCTGGCCAATCAGAGCAGAACTCGCTTTTTTAGAACAATTAGTTTTGTACAAATTGACAAGTTTCAAGAAGGCAGGACTTGGAAGAAACAATGTACAGTATGTGGAAAATAATGTTTTTTGAAACTTAAACCACATAAAAACTGCATTACACTAAATACACAAATAATGTTATTTTTAGCATAGTACCCCTTTAATCTCTACACCTTTGTATTTAAAAAAAATGAAAAGAAAGAAAGAAAGAAAATAATTGCCTAACAAAATTAAAACGATATATCAAATGCTCAAATTATAAAATAATAAATTATCTCAAAATGGCAGCTCAAGTAATGAATGAAATGTTAAATGGAATTTAATTTCCTCATTTGCTGAAGCATAAACCATAACAAAAATAACAAAAAACATTATTTGATACTTGTCAGTTTAAGCATTTAACTTATGATTTGTGATGTTAGGTTGATTGTTTGTTTTGTCTTTTGCCACTTCAATTTGAGCATTTCATTCTTCATTTGTGATGTTGATTTTAACATTTGATTTATATCATTTATATATTAACTTTGACTTTACTGATGAATACGATATATGATTCCCCAAATGCCGAAATAGAATTACATTTAAGCCTCTGAGTTATTATTTGAGAGGGCGACTAAATCTTATTTATTTATTATTTGATTTTATTTTCAAAATGAAGGAAGTTCCATACACAAATTATTGTAAACGCATCCTAAAAACACCCCAACTGAACTGTAGCTGTTTTTGAAAACATGTAGTTCAGCACAGTTTTGATTAATGATATTAATGACAAAATTTGACAGTCAATCAGAATACAAATTACTTTAAACAGCTCATTTTCATCAAGTGATCATTTGATTTAGCAGACAATATAACTGCAACATGCATTATAGGTATTCTTGTTTTGAACAGCTAGATATTATAAGCGCACACAACTCACAACTGACATGCTGCATGATTTGAAATACAGTATAATCCATGTCCACACCCAATTAGGTGAAGGATAAGCAATTTACTTAGGGTTCGGGGCTTGTTCAAACACGAGCACTACTAATTATATATACAACATGCAACATACAACAACCATCATCTCTATAACACTGCGCCTTAGTAAACATCATACTGGTACATGAAATCCTTACTAGTAATCTACAGAAAGAACAGCCCACGCCTTTAAACCATTGTCCACTAGAAGAATCACAAAGGTAGAGGGGGTGTTTGTTGATAAAATCTGGCCACATACATTAACAGCGGTGCTTTATGATCAAGAGCGTGAAGACTGGATATAGAGTAAATGCTCCTTTTGAAACTGAATCTGACCTCTGGTATACCTACTATGGACTGCTGCACACCTAGTATGGAACACCAGAGCCTGGATCTTTCTTCATACCTATTATCTACTGTTTGTTTCCCTCAGGAGAACCAGAGAGAAAGACAAAGGGACGAAAAAGAGAAAGATGAAACAAATGTACTACTTTATAACTGTTTTTACAGATGATACCGCTTCAGATGAGACGACAGTACTTGGTGTAAAGTTGGTGTAAGATGAGCTCTACCAGGCCCAGAACTACTATAATTAACAATCTTTCTTTCAGACACACACACACGCACAGTCTCTGCATGTGGCAAAGCAGATCTAAGTGTCAGAGCTTGTTTTGGTGGCGTGTGGGTTTCAATATGATTCCACTAAATGCCAGGCAGGATCTCTAAAAGAAGTAATAAATCATCATATGGGAGCAGCGCTCCTCAATATGCACACGAAACACTGCCATCTCCCCAGGCGACAGCCGCACACACATACACTTCACACTCTCACTCACATACAAACCTCTCAGTTTCACCTACATGCACACACACGAATACAACAATGTGGCATAATAAAAATGATCAAGTGAATTCCAAAGAACATCTCAAGCATATGTTGATCACTCACTGCCTAAGTAACACATATTCATAACGCAAGACATCATAACCCACTGATACAGAAAGAAACTAATGTATTTATCTTCATACCGTTTTATAATACACTACGAATCACACCTGGATACACCTCAACATTCTTTATGTTACTACTTGTGTTTATATTTTGGAATAATAATAAACAAAATGGAAGCATGTGACCAAAAAAATTGATCAAAAGTGAATAAAATGATAAAAAATAAACAAAAATATAAAAAAAAAAAAAAAAAAAACTTACTGACCCCATTAGTCAGTATTATATTTTATGTATCACAAAGACATTAATAGAAGTACAGCAAAAATGTAAAGCAAATAGGTCTTATTCTTATTGTTTCCAGAGAACCAAATTTTTTTTTTTATTGGTATTTACTGGCAACATCACTGCATAGTACAGATTAAACTCTGTCGGATTCAATATCTTATCCAGTTGTAGGAACCTCAGAAGGTTCTTCTTCAAAGCAGAGGTAAGAGAGGAGAAGAAGGAGGGTTTTAAACTCTAAACTCACAGCTAATGAATCCATATGATTGAGGGAGGAGACAGAAAAGAGGAACAGGCCTTGGGGAAATAGCAGATGAAAATGGCTGACAAGGTTCTGCGTGTGCATTGTGCTTTAACAGAAAAAAATGAAGACACCCAGTGCTGACAGGAAATTAAACATGTTCGTTCTGGGTGACACGTGCCTGCTCGTCAGACGATGAGCAAAGGAGAAAGGGAAAGGGGGTGCATTTTTCACAGAAAGCAACACAATTGGGCCTGTAAAGCACACATACGCAACCAAACCAGACCTGTCAATTATTCCTCTTGCTTCTATGAGTAAAGTAAATCATATTCATACAAACGCATGCACTATTGCACCTACATGCATCTATTTACTTGGATATCTTTGACTGCAAGAACAATGAACCACATGACTCAAATATGACAATGTGTACATAAATGACAAGCAGAATTCACATGGGTACTTTTTTGTGGACTTTAAAGGAGTTATACAAAGCCAATTTTCCACTAGCTTATATGATTCTTTAGGGTCTCAATGGAAAGTTTGTAATATAGTTTATTTTAAAATTCCTCAAAGATAGTGTAAAAAACATTTTACCCTGTCAAAAACAGCTCTTTTGAAATCACTCTGTTCACTTCCCCTTTAAATCTTCATGAGCTCCGCTGACCCCGCCCCTCTTTTCTGAGGCACTCTCAGAGGATTTTTTTTTGCCATATTCATAGTGAAACTTGCTAATTAGCACATTTTTAGGAAAGGTGATTTGCAAAGATTCATTAAAAGACAAAGACATACTCACTGCTTCTGTAGGTGAGGCTGGATCAAGAATGATTCACGTGAACATAAACGCATTTTTGGTTGATCAAGAGCGCGTTTCCCATCAGAACCAAACGTAACATTACTCCTCTGCGTCTTCAGTCACTCAGATGTCGGGGATAAAAGAGTACTGCTCTGTTCATTAATACAGTCAACAACAAAACACCTAAATCACTTAGGAGTCATGCTTGTCTCTGCGTTTCGGTCTGATGACGGCTCACTCAGGGTGGGTCTGAGGTAAGACACCAGTTCAGTCTGTGTGACACGCTGCTGTCAATCAACTATTGTGACACCACACCGACATGCATTTGAGAATGGCTTGATTTCAGAAGGGGCAAATTATTTTCATTAAATTTAAAGAAAACTATTAGGATGGCCTGAGGGCGAGTAAATTTCAGCAAATTTTAATTTTTGGATAAACTATTCCTTTAAGCTCACATCTAATTCAAACACTCCTAACACAGATCTTATTTGAACAGAAATGAGAGTTAAATAGAAAATACTGTACCACTATAGTAATGGTGACTGAAAGAAGCAATAGGCAGTAGCCTTTGCTTTAGCAATACTTGATGTGTGTGTGTGTTTCTTGTCCTCTCTTTCTTCTTCATTCTCACGTCTCAGAGGATGTGGGCTGCAGCGAAAGCCAGCAGCATGTACAGTCAGACGCCTGTCTCTCACTGGAATTCCCATCCTGTAGGAATCTCATTATGAACAAATGCTGGCAGATCAGAGACAAAGAGAAAGTAAGTGAGATGGAAAGAGCTTAACGTGAAGAATATTTCACTGTAAAATCCATAAGAACATGTAAGCTTCAGCCATCTCAGTCCTAAATGAACATTTACTGAACTACCCACAATCCCTTCAGGGAGGTGTCAGTGTTACACTTCCTGTGTGAGACAATCCAAGCCTTGGTTCTCAACCTCAGAACCCTCTACTGTAAAGAAACCTGTGGAGCAAAATCACATCTGGAGGTGGTGCAGAGGTCAGAAGATTATTGTGCTGGTTGCGCAGAGAACGATCACACTTTGGCAAAAAAAAAGTGACTTCTGGTCAATAAATTATTAGATTTTTTTTTCTCTTTCTGAATTAGGTTTCAGAAACTTCAGGGAATATACTGTAAGTGGCTACCACACAGTAGCATCTATACACAACACAACTGCAACTACATTAAACACCTTAGCAACTGCATAGCAACACCCTGGCAATCATTCCATCATCTAGGCAGTGACTTTTGCATGGCTAAGCATCACTCACATTTGCCTCAGGAAATGTAAAAATCTAGTTAGCATTAGCAGGCGTCCAATGCCCCATCTTTACCCGAGTCAGTGGCAGGAATCAAAGGGTTTTTTTTAGCCAGTGAAGCGGCTCTGTGATCAACAGAGTGTTAGCTGTCATAACAGGATTATTGGGAATTCATCTGATGATAAGGAGATTATGCTGAGCTTTGTGTTGCCAGAGAAATCACCCGTAATCCCACTAAACACACACCCAACTTGGCAACCTCTTACACAAACAATGACCTGTTTTATAAGATGGCCTCATACGAACATACAAACAGCCAACACAGTTGAGAATAAAATAAAACTGTAACAATTCCATTAACCGACAGATTTCATTCCCAAACACTAATTGGCCTGTTTAGTCATGGGACCTCATTCAATCAAAATCAGTTCAATCAATTATGCTAACACAACAAAGCAGTAAAGGAACCTAAATTAGAAAAATACTTGCAAATATTAACAAGACTGTTTTTTCTGAGAAAACACACCATGTCGGCTAACATATGGAATTAAACTACAATAAAGCAGCTGAGAGTACAGAAAGTCAATAATTTCAATTCAATTCAATTCAATTCAGCATTTATTGGCCAGGTATGTTGTACAAAAGTACATTTCAAAATGACAATATTATGAAGTTCAAAATAAAATATCAAGGTGAAAGTCATCATAGCTTGCATCGTATAGACCCAGCTCTCAACCCAACTTTGTGAATAGATTAATGGCGATAATTTTTTTTTTTTAAGAGTCTCACGTTAACGCTGATAACGGCCCACCACTAAACAACTAAACAATTGTAAATAAAATGTACCTATTGGTATATAAATGTTTTCAAAACAATTATATGGCAAATAACTAAAATTAATGAATATGGCATGATGAAATGTTGATAAAATGTAAAGGATATTTTTATAAAAACAAAAACTAAGATTAAAAATCAAATCAAACGAAAATCAACACTGAGGTAAGAAAGAAAAGCAGCGTTGCATCTCATGCCGCACAATCAGAAAGCTCAAGTGTACTGTGCGTTTGTGTCACTGCATTTTAAAATTACACAGACTAGCTTACATTTCAAGGCAACACAGAACATTTTTCAGCAAATTACCCTGCTGGCATGAAAAAAAGAAAATAAAATAAGAGTAGCAACTGTAATGTTCTTGAAAATACGGTTGTGCACTGCTGTGGCTCGCGGGTAGACTAAATTGAACTCTGTTGTAATTGATGACTTTATTAAAATGACCTGCACGCAAATGCCATTAAGCCCAGGAAACCTATCGCCACACACGGCTGAACATATCTTCACCCGCGTAGGAATGTGTTTTGGAAATATTAATTGGGAGGTGAGAATTAGTTAGGCGATTTAAAAAAAATCTCTGTTAACTGCAAAGAGAGTCTGATAAGCCTGTGTTGAGATTAAACTGACCTTTTCTTTCACCAGATGAAAAAAAGTGTTGCCGGATAACATGCAGACTTACCGCCCCCTCCTTCTTTGTGTGTGTGTCGGGGTGTATGTACAGACATTAGGCTGAAATAGGTAAGACAGCGAGCATTTTCCCCTCCCTGTATCATAAAGCTATTAAGTTACTATCAGCTCACCAGCAGCCGTTGCTTCCTGTGATACATAGCCACATTTCCCTCGCAGCTATGGCTCTGAGCCTTCACTGCACACATCTTATCACACACAGCTTATCTCCAACAGACAGTTAGTAAAGAGCAGAGACTAGCCACAGGTGATCAGGCCTCTGAAATCCTGAGCTCGGGTCTGAATCGCAGCCCCCAAGGCCAGTCCTGTCACGAGTCATGACTTGAGGAGAAGAGATCTCAACTTTGAACCCAGACTCACACAAGGCCTCTGAGAAATTGCTAGTTTAGCTCCAGTCAAACTTTAATGAAATTTTCATATCAATGGGGATTTTTCAGAGACTAATGCAATGTAGACAGAAGATTACAAAGCATAAAGGAGGCAACAGAACAAAAGATTGCCAAAACAGCGCGTCACTGCCTGCCAAAACAAAAACGCTGCAAGAAACATTAGAAAGGAGAAGACTAATTTAATTAGATCTTCATGATACATTTCTTTGCAAAAGGAAATTTAGACGTCTAACTCGACTCTCCCAATTTAATGAATTACTAAACTGAAATGTAGTATTCATTGGAGTTTTTCCCTAAGACATTAAATAGACAATATTAAATAAACTGTTTGCATAAACAGTCTCAGTAGTGTTGCAAGTTTGCTTGACCTAATAACAAAGCATCCTTGATGCTGTCCACTGACAAATGTAATAATACATAAATACGGTAAGTAAGGTCATTACATACATACTTAAAAAAAAAAATCCATTTCAAATAAATGTTGTTTTGAATTTTCTATTTTTCAAAGGAATGTTATGGTTATGGTTTTTGCAAAATATTAAGCAGCACAATTGTGTTTAACATTGATAATGATTTGAGCTACAATGATTTCTGAAGGAAAATGTTAAATTTAATACTGGAGTAAATGGCAGAAAAATTACATTTCAAAACATAATAAACGAAAACTGTTTCAAAACTTCTTTCAAAATCTTGTATGTGATAATGTCATAATAATGTCATAAGTAGCACTGGCATGTTTGTAGCAATAGCCTTAATAGGATATTAAGTAAAGATAAGTTGGTATGCATTGCTATAAAAACCTTTTTGCATTCTAAGATTCCAGATTTTCAAATAGTTGCATCGTGGCCAAATATGTTTTTGGTTATGTATAAATGCCGATTTAAAATTTTTTACCATTTTGACTTATGGTCCAGAGTCACATTTACTTATATACTCTAAAAAGATATCATGTACATAAAACAAACAAAGATAAGAGATCAAGGTTGAGCTGCCAAGTGCTGATTGTAATATCTAATGAAGGCTCAATCACCCTGCTCATGGTTAACCACATTCAAAAGGAATAGATTTTGTAATTAAAAGAAGGCAAATTAGAGTTTGTTTGCCAAAGTTCAAAGCAATTTGTGAGGTGCATATCTAAAAGTACCCAAATCTACAAACCCCATACTAGCAGTGACATATGGTGGGTGCAATATCATGCTGATTGAAAAATCTAATAAATTAGGCAACTTATTAAATTCAAGTTTGGAATGGCTCAGGAATTCTCAAGATGAAACCATACACTAGTCTAGTTAAATTTGGCAGGAAACACTATGAGATCCAAACACGTTCTTTATCTTTGGTATCATGTGTGAATGAATGTGAGCACAGTTTGCATGCTGCTTAATGCACTAATTCTTGTTTTCTTTGGGGTTTAACATTGACCTTGTGGCAAACTTAGTTTGGGAGGGATTTTAAAAGCAGCACTAGAAAGAAATCACTAGAGTTAAAAAAAAAAAAGAGAAAAGGAAACAAAATGAGAGAGAAAAAATATAAACAGCTGTAACAAATATACTGTATATGTGGAGACACAGATATAAAAAGATAGAGGCTGAGTGTAAAGAAATAAGAGGGATAAAAAAAAAAAACAAAACTGAATGACAGAGAAAGAGAATACCGTGGTTGAGGTGAAAGGGGAGGGCTGCAGCACAGGGCTGATTTATTTTGTGTGTATCTGTAAAGAAGCTTCCATCTGGCACGGCACAAAACCATCAACACTGTAATTAAAATGCAATTACCACCTCTCTGCTCCCCCAGCCACACTGTAATCCCAGAGAAGTCATTCCATCTGTGTCACACATATACACGGCCATCATTTTTCCTGCATCCCTCT
Source organism: Enteromius afrohamiltoni (assembly GCA_034779775.1). Lineage (NCBI taxonomy): Eukaryota > Metazoa > Chordata > Actinopteri > Cypriniformes > Cyprinidae > Enteromius > Enteromius afrohamiltoni. The sequence goes on from JAUYWG010000041.1 coordinate 5,388,586, forward strand.
CCTCGGTGTGTCCGTCTCTTTTAACAAGCTTATGGACTCCAGAGCATCTATGAATGGGCTGTAGATGCCATAAAAAGAACATGGACTTCACAATCGCTGCTTAACAAGAGCCCATCCACAGGCAGAACTCTGTCACTCATCGAGGGGTGAGATGTTATTGTTGCTGCCTTCAACTTTCCAACTCAATGAAAAGCGGCTCATGCACTGAACAACATCTAGAGGATATGAGCTACATATGCACCATACAGATGCACCACTTAAACAAAACTCTACAATAAGAACCAGCTGATTTCTGGCCTGCTAAAGGATCATTTCTGACTTTTCACTACATCTTACAAACAATGTTTGAAGATGTATGATGAATGATACAAGAATGAACAATTTGGAAAAAAAAGGTTAGTTTAAAACAAAATAAAGATCATTGCAACACGCAATAAATTCAAAATTTGCAAAGCTTATATTATATATATTTTAAATAATTGTAATGCAACTTCATTACATTCTCACCAATATATGAAAAAATAAAACAGCTGTTGAGCCTTGTTGAAACGAAAAAAAGTTTTCTGATCCTACTTTATATCAGTTGGTTTTAACTACTATGTACTTACATATAATATAAGCACCATTTTCTTATTGTTATTTTCTTATATTGTAGCTTAACAGCTAATAAAGTTGGATACGGTCAAGGTTAGGAATAGGTTTTGTAAATATGAGAATGTGGTATGAGTAGGTTTAATGTTGGATATATATAGATGTATAGATTTAAATCTGCATCATTGATTTTATCCCCAAATTTTTCAACAAATAATGTCCTCTCTTTGGAAGCGTCTTCTCTACTAACCACAACTGGCAAAACATAAAAACAACATTTTAAAAATAATCTGTATGCAAAGTGTTGATGCATAAAACCCATTTGTTTTCAGTAGAATCAAATATCACCTGTCCTTATTATTAAGTCTCTGTCCTTGAAAAAGTAAAGTTCACAGGAATCAAGAAAAGCATTTTGTTCCAGAGAGCTGCAGAAACTAAATGAGGTGAAACATTTGCCAGACTTCAGATAAACGTCCAAAGAAAGCAAAACAGCCTTGCAGGTTTGTGCCTGAACTGTATCGGTAGCCTTCAGTGTGTGTGTGTGTGTGTGTACAGATCTATTGTTGTATAGAATAGAGGGGAGTATTGAGCTGTCCCTTCTGATATAAAAGCTTAATTACTTCTGACTAAATCTGTAATTAAAATATATCCCAGCAGCAGCCCTACCTGTCGGAGAGAGAGAGAGAGAAATCACTGATAAATCACACGCACACACAGTCTCTGAGCGGAGATGGGGGAATGGGAGAGAGATTAGAGAAGAGGAGAACGAGAACATGAGGGAGAGAAAGAGACAAAGAGGAGATAAAGATAGAAAGAACTAGTTTCTGCAGGGATGAGGAGTTAGAAGGTCAACTGAGAGAAGAGAGAACTTATGAAGTATGGCAGCAGACACAGAGGGAGTTTTTACTATACAGATGTTTACAAAACACTTATTTTATGTAAATTGTGTAAAATGCAAATATGTGTGTTGCTAGATCACACTTCTAAATCTAAAACTTCATTTATGCATGTAAATGAATGCATAATAATTTTAATTAAAATTAGTATGTGTAAAATAAAGTCATGATTAATACAGTAATAATAATAATTAAATTATATCATATTTAAAATAAAAAATGAAAAGTTTGAGAGTACTAGGGAAAATGCTTTACAGTTTTGCCCTAATTAATATACTAATAAATACTATTATACTATAAGTAACACAAATATTATATTATAATATAAGTGCACAAATACTTGTTTTAATGATTTCACAAATTCCACATTGAAACTGCATCTTGTGCTTCAATAGAAAAAAACTAAATCTGACCTTTTGGGAAAATGATTACATGAATTAGTGCTGCATTTTCCATATATACATCTTAAAAATCTTAACATTTTCTGTTTAAACTCCATTTAACTCACTCTTGTTGTAATTAATAATTACAAAATAATAACAGGTTAGAAGGGAAGATACAATGTGTCTAACAAAACAGACTTACTGTGGAGGCGGAGAGGAATTTCCAGGGGGCCCTGTGCGGAGGAATGGATTGGGAATGAGAAATGGCAGCACACTGAAGCCACTGGGTTTAAGTATAATTGTTGTTGCCAAAAAAAAAACAGAAAGAAACAACATTATGGGAAATGGCTCTGCAACCGTAAGTACCGGGCGGAATGGCTTCTGCCTCACTGCGGACCCCGATGAATTTCAGCAACTTCCTTCAAACCATTCCATCAGGGCTAAGGCAATATTCTGTCCCCAAATCTGTTCCTGCTCCCCAATTGCACATATGATTAGGGGTCTGATATTGACGCTCTAAATCTTCACAGCCAGATCCGACGCTAACGCTATGTGAGAAATGAAAATTTTAAAAGGGAGAACTCTGTTAGGTGGAAAGTACGGTGAGCATAGAAGAACTGACAACGTGTTGATCTCACGGTAATTTGTGTGAAGGCAAAGTCGTACGCAGCTGTCAGCATGGCGGGGGCAGAACCACACCACAACACTGTTAATTATAAGTGGGAAAACTATCAGGTTACCCAGCTCAGGGAGCCCATGCTGCTAGATGCTCTAATTCTGCTCTGTATTCAACACAATCCTGCAGTCTATTCATAAATGTTTGAAATCTGGAACAAGACTTGGAACACTCCAGGAAAGAAAGACAACTGCAATGAATTCTTCGACAGTCCCTAATTTGACCTCCAGCATTGACTGGCGTCTTTTCAGGGAGTTAGTTTGTTGTGGCGGAGCCTGGAGTGCTGATGAAATGGCTCGTATTCCCTGTAGCCCCGAAAGGCCTTGTTTTAACTGAAGAGTTTGAAAGAATGACGAAGAATTAGTAAAAATCAGAGTCCTTCCAAACTGGCTGTCAAATAATGCAGACAGATTAAGAGAGTTTTTATTATTATTTTGATTGGATGCCTCATGAATAGAGAAAAGCTTCAACAGGAAAATCCCTCTTGACTTTGGCCAATTTCTGAGTGACAATAGCACACTTGAGGCTTGGACTGATTAGCCTGTTGATTAGAGTGAACAGGGTGGTGTTTCATTCAGTCTCATTCACTGATAGCATAATGACAAAGCCCAGAGTTACTCCAACAGGAACACTTATGCATCCGTAAACCTGGAGGGAAACCTAACAACAATGACCTATTCACAGAAGTCTGCAATCAAATGCTACATGTAAAAATATAACAGACAACACCATATTTGTAACAGGAATATGTTCTGAAATTAGTTCACAAACTTTTTGCATTTTACTTGAATATCAACACTTGTGCATCTCATAGATGACAAAAAATGACAAGTGAACAGAATGACATAGATAAAATAACAGACAAAGAGTTAAAAGGACAGGAAAACAGCATTTATATTATGCATACAGAATGACTAAGGCTGGCAGATAACAAACACAGGTAGACCGACCAACCGGTCTATACATATCTATATATAGATATAGACAGACCAGCAGACCAACAGACAGACAGAAAGAGAAATTGTGAAATGCTCACATGGCAGGTTAAGAGTGTCCCAAGCAGTGATTTCAACTTCAAGTCAAGGTCATGGGCAAATAACAGCTCAGTCATGCTCACCACATCTGGTCTAATGAAAAACATCCCCCACAAGTGCATAAAACATGCCATATGCTTATTGCACAGAGAAGTGTAATAAATGGGGCTACCATCCTCTGTGGCTCCACCTCGACTGCCGCATAATTCTGACCTGATTAAGTGACTGACAGTAAGAGTGGCGACGATGAGGAGATGGAAATGGATTGAGCCCGGTGCCTGGAGTCACTGATCCATCTCAGGTAGAACTCCAGCCAGCGCTTCCCCCAAATCATCAATCACCTCGAGTGTTCCTCTGTCCCAGATTAAAAGGCCTGTCTGCTACTTCCTCAGGCCAGAGCCTTCATCACAGCACAGGTTCACTGAATGGACTGCACAAGCCGTCTTGTGGAGGTGCCTATGCTACAAGACTGGAGTATAAATGGATCAGTCAAACCACCACCTTTGTCATCTAACCTGCAGGTAGTGGAATTTTGTGTGAATTTTTTGATGTACTCTGTTTAAAACTATTGAATGTATTATTGGAGAATGAGTACTCATGATGAAATATCTAAAATATTAGCTCTTTCATTTCAACATATGTTTCACAGCATGCTCATATTTAGCTAATGTGATTCTGTGAGTCCGTTTCTGCTCTGAAAATCTGTTGTGAGAAGTTTTTTGTGAAGACGAGTGAGGATGCTCCGCATTTCCTAAGTGAAGACACAGCCTGGACCATTAATTTGTTTACTAAAAGTGAATGGATGCAGCAGACTGGCTCTTGGCTCTCTGGCTGGCCAGCCTATTGAATAATCAATATAATTTTTTGTTCTTTTCGGGCAATAAAGACACTGCTGATTCCGATCTGCTGGACACATAAGACAGGAGAAAGCTGAACCTTTTAGCAAAATCCCCAGCTTCTGGGAAGGAAGACAGACTGAAAATGATAGCCACAAAAGATTCTGGTGTTGTTTACAAGGTGAAGTATTGAATAAGACTTAATGCCCTTCAAATGAAACTTTGTTGCCTCTGAGAGAACAATTGTAGGAATTTTATGAGAACCACACATAAAATGAAGAAACAAAAAACAAAACAAGAAACTCGCTTTGCAGGAAATCCCAAGCATACAAATGGAATACAGATGGAGCAAGAGTAAGTCTTAGTATTATCACTCAGGTTTCTATTCTATGGCCTATTGCACACAGTTAACAAGAAACAAAACTAGATCACTCCCATAATGATCAACCAAGCAGTCAAACTATGCAAGACAATATTTTTAATCCCTGTTGTGAGCCTGCATTTAATAAGACAGACTGGGTACAGGGAAACAAAGAAACTAAATTACAATTACAAATTACATGCCTTTGTATTTGTGATACCTTCATTGTCACTTTTTACTATGCCAACTTAATATGCAAAAACAACTATAAGTGTAATAGGGCATAGAGTGTGCACAAAAATCCTCAGAAAAACACTGATAATGTAGATAGCTAAGTGTAATTCTACCTTTGAAGTTTCATAAGTCAAAGGGTCAACCTTAAGCATCTGCATACTGAACGAATGAGTACTTTCTCATCTGTTCCGGTAAGAAGAGGATGGTGCGTGGTGCAGATGGAGTGATAGAGACATTGATCTAATTGAGTCTGACTTCCCACCACCACCCACCGCCACTGTCCATCTGTACAACACCCCAGCCATGAGCACACACAATCTCTCCCTCTTTAAAAATCTCCTATCCAGTCACCCCTGTCTGTGCCACAACATCTGGACAAGTTTCAGGCAGACCGAACCTGATGCCAACCTGCCTAATAGCCTATGGAGTCAATTATAAAAGAGAAAACGTTGCAGCCTAATTGTTAATGGCACCATCTGGATAATGGCACTTTTCAGGGAGAAGACTCCTTACCTGGTCATCAGGGATTTTCCATTCCAACGGCCTCCAAAAGCAATGGAGGAGAACCAAAAGAGAAACTGTTTTTCATACCTAATGAAGTTCCCTTTTAACAGTGCTCGTTGTGCACGATATAGTGCATTTTTGTGTGTGTGCGTGCACATGTGTGTGTTCTTCGGCGGCAACAAAGTGTTTCTCAATCTTCATTTCGATGTGAAAGCAACTGGGGGCAGTCAACAAATTAAATGCCGCATTCTATCTAATGGCTTATAACAAATGTTCTCCAGAGCAGTGTCTTTTCAAATATTATTTTCTCTTTCCTTTTTTTTATTTATGAGATGTGGTTCAAATGTGCCAGAGGGAAAACGCCTGTGTCATAACTATTAATTATAGCTGCACTTTTACAAAACAATGTAAGCTTTTAAGGTGTATTTTGTGTGTTGAAGTAATTTTATTTACCATAGATATACTAATAACATGTTACAGTATACTGACAGTTCCCCCAAACAAGTATTTTAAGAAATATAGAACAAGCACTTTGAAATGTTTCACTAATTAATGTTGAAGTTTTAAAAATAATAAATTATAAATCTATTAGAACCAAAGACGTATAGCCATGTTAGTCATGAGAACCTTTCAGCATCATTCTTGTGCAGATGTCACTTGGTTTAAGATTTTATATCTAATACAATGAAATTCAGACAATCTTAAGTATGACGGAAGACAAGCAAAAGTGTTCATATAATATTGGGTGGCGCTATATCATGTTTTTTGAATAATTACTGCACTCATCTTGAGAAAAAAAAAAAAACATAGTCATCACAGTCTGTTCCTTAAATTGGCACCTCTTTTTAAAGACCAGTCTCTTCCTGTGAAAGCACATCACAGGTTCTCATGGAAATGAGCAGGCATAGAATAAAGTACTGGAATTCCCTGGAAGAACACGTCACAACTCATAGACCAGGATGCTGGGATATCTGGCCCTTCACTCACTGGCAATGCAACAGAGTACACCCAAACCTATTCAGAACATTATAAACCATAAACCATTTCAATTATTGCACTAATTCTAATTAATATTATGTCGAGTGATAAAACTCGACATTCAGGGATTTTTTAATATTTTGTATTTATATTTAATCTATTTAATTTCTGTATTTCCACTCATTTGAGGTTTTTTTTTTGACATTTTGTTCTCTGGACCGTTGTCATTATCATAATGAAAATAAATGCCTCTCCAAGGCCTGATGCCAAAACAAGTGTGTCAGTCTTCACTCACCCCAGTGCATTATATACAATGGCAGTTAACTCTAAGTTAATAAATTATTAATTCTCATTATTCTAAGAATATCATAGTATCACCAAAATAATGACATGTTACTTCTTTTTAAATGTGCAGAGAATACTAAGCTCAATTCACCTCTCTCTCTTACTGCTGCAAGGAACAAAAACATAATTTTCTCAGTACAGGTCATGCTTAAACAAATGTGACTGGACAAACAAAGTGTGTTTGTATGAGTGTATGATGTGAGCTATCTATCCAGACCAGCCAAAAACAACAGAGTGTGAAGAAATGACGACAGAAGAGAGAGAGACAATATCATATAAACCAGACAGGTATAGGATCCTAAAAGGAGGAAATGGTAGGACGGAGGAAAGGAGAGGAAGAGGAGGAGGGGGTAGATTGAAAAACACATTTACTTAGCGTTTGGCACACGGCTCACAAATTCAGCGCAGCATGAAGGACAATTTGCAGCTGAGAAAGGCAACACTCCATATAAAGGACACTGGCATGAGAAAGCAAAGGAATGTTAGTGTGTGTGTGCTGGAGAAGCCTAATGAGATAATTCCATCTCCATCTAAAGTTCTCAAACTCAAAACATGAGCCTTCAGTTTCTCTCCATTCTTACATGGCAGCAGCAATCTGTACAGTTACTGCCGTGACCAGTTCATAAACACGCTACCACATATGTAAGAGTTTTCCAGTTGTGTTTGAGCAGAATTCCCCCTTCACCAAACAAGCCGTCCCATTATAGGAGATCAAACACAAACTAAAACCTATTCCCACAGCAGCAGCGGAGCCGGCGTCGAGTCTTGCTCGCACACCCTGCTCTAATTGAAACAGTAGCGTTGGCAGTGAGCTGTCAGCCATGAGCTGAAACAAATGTGCGTTTGATTTGTTATGGTTTGTAAAGGAAGGGGTTAAAGAGAAAAAGCAGGTGCACTAACGGCCGGCTGACAAATGGCGAGTGAGCTATATGAACCATGAAATGAACAATCAGGCAATAGAAGGCAGCAGGCCTTTCAGCACCATGGTCAGCAACAAAGTGCCTGCAACAGCTCACTGCCTGAGCGATGGTATTCATGAAGACAGAGAGAGTAAAAGAGAGAGAATGGGGAATGATAGAGAGAGGATCCTTCTGCAGAGAGATTACAGGCTGTGTTTGGATTTCAAAACAATGATTGGAAGAAAGTATCCCATCACAAAAGTAATCAGAAAGAGTAAACATCCTCATCCTGATAGGCAAAAGACGGTTTCAGACTCCACCTCCAGCATCTCCTGATCTTATACATTTTCATGCATGACACTGTATAGTCAATATATAGTCACATATAATCAAGTTTTGTTTTGTATAACTATTATGTGGTCTACAGCTGCAGAAATATTATCATCTTAAATTATGTGCAGATGAAAACTACAATACGTGAAGTCAAATGGGGCATGTAAACAAAGAAGTAATTAGAAAGCATTTGACTGATAACCATTAAGAGCTTTGTCTCTTTAAAAACTCAAAAAAAAAAAAAAATGTGCCAATTAAATTTTGTCTCCTGCAAATTATCATGAAAAAGCATGGGGGTTAGTGAGCGATCATACATCCACACTTTTAAGGTGCTTTTATGAACCTGATTTAGAGCTTTGGTCCAGTATAAGGTCCATAGCATTAAAAAAGCCATTTAAAGCGTTAAGAAAGAAGCTGTCCTCACATATACCCAGAGTCTTAAACACACAGGCAAGTAATATCACCTATGACAGCTATATGTTCAAGCACACACACACAAATAAATATACGCCTCCGCATGTATGCTCCATCACATTCTCACAATCTCTATGTGTGCATGTGAGAAAAAATTACAGCCATTTCCTTATAACAAGGTGACCTGCAGTTACTAAGCCATGAAATTCACTTAGGTGCTGTCTGTGGCACAGTTTGAATTAATGGCAATAAGTTATGATGGTTTGACCACTTCCATTATGTCCTAAAGCTTAGCTCTGCATTATGTCCTCTTTAAGCAAAAAAGAAAAAACCTAAAAATAGCCTTTTTCCTATCTGTGCAAGAAGTATTGCTAGCTGACTGTCTTTCAATTTCATTTCAAATTCGGTTACATAAACTGTATTTTCTTTTTATTATGTGAAGACAATATCAGCCTGCATCTGAAGTGATTTCCTTCATTCGTCTGTATGCATTCGATGTAATAAACGTGTTTTGAAAATAAACATAGAAATAAATAAACAAACAAGCAAAAATAGGTACTGCTAAGAATGAGTACAACCTAATATGGGTTATTGTGTACCCTGTTGCTCAATAACTGGACTCGAAATGGAGGCCAAACAGTGCTCATTTCTTTGCTATTTTTCATTTGTGATTCGTTCATATATAATGAACTCTGCTAAGCCCTCTCCAAGCAGCAACATAAAACTTCAACATTGTAGTCTATTGCACACTTGATGTGGTTACAATATTTTTTAAATTTAAATTTACTCTAGGGTGATCTACAGAGATGAGGTTGTCAAAAAAGCAAGGAACATCAATAAGTTAAGTTTACAAATGACAAAACAAATCAGTAGATTTGCATCATATTCTATTGCTTTCCTGCAAAAGTGTGTTATTGAATATATTTAATATTCATAAACACAATTATTCAGAAGCTAGCTCTCATTTTCAGCTATTACCGATAATTAAAACCCTACATTTTAGATGTAGCTTTGTAAAGAATATACATTTATACATATGTGGTGGAACCAGTTTTGGACATAGCGAAGCATCTGAACTTTGAAATGCTTTGAAACCCAAAAATGACAAAATGGTGTCATTGTAATGGGGGTGTAATTAAAAACTGCCTCATCAAACTGCAGAGCAGATGAACATTCTTTGTCTTCCTCTCGATGAATGTGTGAATACAGAGAGTATGAAATCATTCTTAATTACACATTTGTCAGAAGAGAAGCATTCAGTCTCCTCTCTCTGTGTTTTAATGGCACCTTCTTTGCTAGCTGATTAATTTCGAAAAAGCCTCGTCCTGATGCCTCATTACATTAGAAAACTTCTCCTGCGTCTTTCATGTGTGCATTAATTTTTTTCCCCCTCACTCTCGCTTTCCCACACTCCTCATTTGTCTCTCCCCAACTTAAAATGTTTATTCAATTTTCAATTCAACGGTTTCAAACGCTGGCGATCTCTAGGGACCAAAGGTTTGACAATACAGAAAGCCCATCACACGTTAACATGGGATAACAAATCAGGCAGAGATATGAAACAGGATTTCAATTACTTATATTTACTCCCCGTTCCATATCATACATGGGTGTTTCTATGTTAAGGCGTACATTAAAATTCATCTGTTAACTGGAGTGACGCCTTCCACAAACTACTCAGTAGTCTGTAAAAACCTGCAACATTATGGATGTCATTTGCTGGTTTAATTAATGTAATGTTAATCTTTTATTAAATCAGGGGATGTTCTCTCAATTACTCAGTCTGACTGTGAGGGATAAATTAATAACTCACTGATATTTAAATGCAAACCTTTTTTGTTAGAGATTCTGCAGATTACCAAAAATCCATTGTTCCTGAAATCACATGAAATTAGATTTAGTTGAAAGTCAACTGCAAAAAGCACAGCCCGAGATTAGGGTTGATATGGAGGATGAAAGATATAGGCTACCAAATTCCTACTCTCTCGTATCACAACATGACATGTAACCGTTCACAGAACACTACGACTTTCTATGACTCGCTCGGTCATGGACCACCCCAGATTGTTCTGGCATTTTATAATATTACAATAATATAGTATGTGTTTACTGATTTCTGGGTTTTAATTTGGGGCTGGGAAGCGTTATAGGCTGTTAATCAGGGTCCTTCAGGTACGTCCTAACTGTGTTACATCTGGCCGCTGAGCCGCCTGGAGCAGCAGCTAGCACCGCTGATCAAATTCCCCACTAGTCTCCTGATGAAAACATCATTTGTTTTGCATCCCGGCGCTGAAAAACAGGCCTGGCTGTGACTCTCTTTGTGGGCTCAGCATACCGCAATTTACACTGAATGAAAATGACAGCAACTGAACAGCGGCATAAGCAATTACGGAATGCATGGAAAGAGCAAACGTGTGTGCATTTGAATCACTATAATACAATCTGCACAATCAAAGGCGCTGCATATATTTCAGCTATTAAAGACATGTGAACTCAACCTGCTCTCGACATAAACGTGGCATTAAAGCGATTCCTGGGTGAGATTGATTCGACGGTATTATCAGGATTCGCTTGACAAATTTAAGAGGATATTTCGGTTTATTTCTTCTCTGGAGAGACTGGACATTCTACATCCAGAAGACAAACAGCAGATGTTTACTCTATGCAAACATTCTTTGGTGTACCTGTGAGTATATGCACCTCTGAGAATATGAGAGCGAATACAACATCCATCTCAATGCAAAGTTTTATTTTACTACTTAATAACTAGACACAAAGATTGTAATTCTGGTTCCCTCACAGATTAAAGGGTTGGCTTCCTTGAAAAAAAGGCTAAATCTAGTATCAGACTTACAAAAAAAACAAATTCAACAGGAAATCACCACTGACAGTGTAATTTAGCCTGGAACTAGACATAATCTCTATCTGAAAAACCGTCAGCGAGGAAACTGCTGTGAACGAAAATTTCCTTCTCACCTCTACTTTAACTGAACTTTACATCAGAATCTTAAAGAAAAGTGGCATATCTATCATTTTAAGACCAACTATCATTTTCTTTTCTGCAGTAATAAACAACCTAGTTTCAAAATAATAACAAAAATTATGCTTTTTGCATTCGACTGGATTGCTCTTTCTGTGAGGTAAAAATAGCAAGGTAAATCTCAGACTAAATGCCATAGTTGCTGACAAATGTCTGCTTAACTTCCACTAATCGTGTGCTTTAAGGGATCAGTTCTCTGTACAGAGTTAAGCCTTGTCTGTTGTGGGTCCATGTATGTTAGTCCCCACACATTCCATGACACAGATCTTTATGTACGTTATGTGTTCCTGTCTGCTGTTTGAATCAGTGTGCCTGCATGCATGCGCTAGGTCATTTAGTTTTGCAGATAAAGTAGCGTTATGAAAGATTCATGAAGTTAGAGGTGGGGCATGACGTAGGAGGCCTTAAAAAGCTGCTGGCGGCAGTAAGAGCCTTATCTCCCTTGGGGTACATGGGCAGCTCGGAGCCCTGTGGGTAGTACACTGTGGGTAAGAGCTGCTTTGTTTCACTTTTACCCTGCCTAATTCACTTTAACTGCAGTTATGGCAACACAGAACACAAACTTTTGGGTCCAATTCTTGATTTATTAATCTGTGGTACTCGAGAGTTCTGTGGACACAGGCCACCAACAATCATGAGCAGTCTTCTCAACTCACGTTTCTACAGATGTTACAATCACACAAAGTGGACATCATAGGTCAGCATTATTCGTCTTACTGTAAGGAACACTTGGAATCTTCAGCTTCAGTCTGAGGGGCATTACAAATACTGTACATAGAGTACAAGTGTACACAGTTAAGAGGAAAATTATACTTAATATTGCTGTATTCTTATAAATAGAAACAAATTATATTACACAAACATTACATTAAATATTCCGATTTATAATGATATTGGTTTAATATAACTTAAATTGCAAATTAGATATACAATGAAATGAATATCTAAACACAGATAGACAAAAATATATATATAATAGATTTGTATAAATAAATAAAAAATGTATTCTAATAAAAACTACTGCTAATGTTACAAATTGATATATATACAAATGTGATAATGTGATACGTGAGATTTATAAAAAAAAAAAAAACTAAAATATAACATGGTCCTAAGTATTCACACCCTTTGCTGTGACACTAATATATTTAACTCAAGTGCTGTCCATTTATTCTGATCATCCTTGACATGGTTCTACACCTTCATTTGAGTCCAGCTGTGTTTGATTTTACTGATTTGACTTGATTAAGAAAGCCACACACCTGTCTATTAGACCTTACAGCTCACAATGTATGTCAGACCAAATGAGAATCATGAGGTCAAAAGAACTGGCTAAAGAGCTTTGTGTGAGAATTGTAAGGCACAGATCTGGCCAAGGTTACAAAAAAATTCTGTTGTACTTAAGGTTCCAAAGAACACAGTGGCCTGCATAATCCTTAAATGGAAGACGTTTGGGATGATCAGAACCCTTCCCTATAGCTGGCCATCCAGTCAAACTGAGCTATCGGGGGAGAAGAGCCTTGGGGAGAGAGATAAAAAAGAACGCAAATATCTCTGTGGCTGAGCTCCAGAGATGCAGTCGAGAGATGGGAAAAAGTTGAAGAAAGTCAACCATCACTGCTGACCTCCACCAGTCGGGGCTTTATGGCAGAGTGGCCCGACGGAAGCCTCTCCTCGGTGCAAGACACATGAAAGGCTCCATGGAGTTTGCTAACAAAACACCTGAAGGACTGCAAGATGGTGAGAAATAAGATTTTTTAGTCTGATGAGACCAACTTTTTGACCTTAATTCTATGTGTGGAGAAAACCAGGCACTGCTCATCACCTGTCCGATACATTCCCAACAGTGAAGCATGGTGGTGGCAGCATCATGCTGTGGGAGTTTTTTTTGCAAGAGAGCTGTTGGTTCCAGGAAGCAGGATTGTGGGACGCCAGGCAGTGGAGAGCTTGTTCAAGATCCTAATTGGCTAGCTTACATTGTCCATTAATTTGGGGGTGATATCCTGATGACAGACTCGTGGAGGCCTCGAACTGTCGCCAAACTCTTGCCCGAAACGAGAGACAAACTTGGGGACCCCTATCAGAGACCATGTTAACCGGAGGGCCGTGGATCCGAAAGACGTGGTCAATGACCAGTTGCGCTGTCTCCTTGGCAGAGGGGAATTTGGATAAAGGAATGAAATGGACAGCTTTAGAGAAGCAGTCCACCACTGTCAAAAAGTACAGTGTAACCCTTGGAGGGGGGCAAACCAGAGACAAAATCCAAGGCAATGTGTGACCAGGGACGAGAAGGGAAGCTCTCAATTGTCAATGTCATAGTTGCGTTCGGCAGGATTGAGGAGGATCCCCAAATAAACTTGTTGCATCTTTCCCAAAAAGACTCATGGCTGTATTAGATCAAAAGGGTGCTTCTACTGAATACTTAGGACCATGTGATATTTCAGTTTTTCTTTTTTAATAAATCTGCAAAACTGTCCACAATTATGTGTTTTTCTGTCAATATGGGGTGCTGTGTGTACAATAATGAGGATAAAAATTAACTTAAAATGATTTTAGCAAATTGCTGCAATAGAGTGAAAAATTTGAGAGGGTCTCAATACTTTCCGTACCCATAAATATACATATACACACACATTCAAACTGTCCATAAACTGAATTTCAGCTTCTTGAAAGTAACTATATGCAAACAATAACACTGGTGATGTGTAAAATTTTTAATCACATTGTATAAAAATTGTCAGAATAGATGACATATCTGAATATACTGTAAAGAATTTTCTGAGTTACTATGTAGCTATTTATTTATTCAGAAACCCTGACTGTGTAAGCAATATACATATGGGCTAGCTTGTCCAAGGGGCAAATCTGCTTATTAATCCATCCCAGAAACACACCCAGTCAAACCTATCTGCTAAATTCAGATTCAAACCAAAATAACATGTAACCTATTTATCTGGCAAATTACACACAGCATTAATTAATTAATACCTTGCCAGGCAACACGTAAGATAAACAGAGAACACGGCATCTCTCTTATTTCTCTCTATCTCTCTTGGCCAAGTCGCCAGCCGGCCCCCTGTTCACGACACCACGCATTGAAAACAACCATATTGGCTTTACTTAACCACATTAGCCATGAACACAGATTGACAGCACCTCTCTGCGCTGCCTCCACATCAAATAATACAGAGCAAATGGCATTCAATACAGCCTCATAACCACAGAATTGGAGATTCAAAAACAATTTTAGAGCAATAAGTGGAAGCCACTGAATGGGATGAAAATGCAAATGCGGACAGCTCTCCGGCACATGTCTCGTTCTAGGCCTCGGTCTGCCTTTCATAATATCCACATTCAATGCATTAAGAGTGTCATACAAAGGCAGAGCATGTTTGCATTTTGTAATTTGTGCCTTTTCATAACCACCAATAAACGTGGAGCTGTTTAGAGAGACGTCTAATGGATGGCAGTACCCGTGAGCGACAGCAGCACTCGGTAAGATCCTGCTCGTTTGGACGCTGGTGTCTGCACACGCCACTAATTCTGACACACAATTTCTATGAGCTCATATAGTGAGCAATAACATTCATCTACTGCAAATACAACCAGCGTAAGTGAGAACAGACAGAGAAAAGGGGTACGCATTACAGATTATGGGATAAAGGTCACAAAAGGTGCACTGTGGGTGTAAAAATGAGTAATTAACTGATATATCAGGAGCTGTCAGCGGTTTTGCTTCCGTATCAAGACAAAAGCATGTAACAATTGTTCAAGTAAACAACAATGTAATATAAAACCAGACAGGCCAAGTAAATTATACAACTTCGTTGAAGAGTTAATTTGCAAAAACAGATAACTCATTTTCAAAAATCATGGTAATCAATCTGAAGGGCTATAGCAATGCACGCATACAGAGCGTGTGATCTCTGTGACGGCCAGATGTACAAAACTCTCTAACGTCTGTAATAAACACGGAGGTGTTAGTCCCGTCAGAAATGGTACATGAAAATCACGGACGACAGGGGATAAGAATTAAAGCTCACATGTACAGTAGTTTAGAAAACTAGTCCCATCCAAATAGGGCTGCAGTGCAATTTGGCTAGGTATACATCCGTGCTAAAATATCAAGGTGAAAGTCATCATAGCTTGCGTAGTATAGACCCAGATACCAACCGAACTTTGTGAATAGATTAACGGCGATATTTTTTTTTTTTCCGCACGATAAGAGTCTTACATTAACACCGATAACGGCCCACCACTTTTATATATATAAAAAAATAAATAAATAAATAATATATATATTAATATATAAATATATATATATATATATATATATATATATAAA
>JAUYWG010000041.1:5404554-5425517 GCA_034779775.1 Enteromius afrohamiltoni
AGATTGAGAAACTCAGTATAGTGTTGGTTACTTACGCATTACTTTAACAAAAGAAAACGGTTTCAACGTGCACTTACTGCATTTAAAAGTAGACACTTCAAGCTTTCTATAGATATATTTCTTATGTCTGTGAGTCATGTTTTTGCGGAGTTACAGTTCATTTAAGTAAAGGCTTTTTAAAAACTGTTAGTGGAGAGAACAGTTCCTTATTTTGCAAAAGCACACACTTTTGTTGTTACTGAGAGTGAATTAAAAAAAAAAGTAGACATTTAACAGATTTGAATGGTATATAACACTTACTTGTGTCACCAAAATCAACAGAGCTATATTAGTGTCTTTTACATTGATAAGAAAAAAAGACCCAAATCACGCCGGCGTGACGGCCGACCTCAGAGGGTTAAACCGATGAAAAATGGACTCTTCTTCTATTCATCAGAAAAACCAGAGGAAAAAAATCTTTTTCACTGTTTTCACAAAAACATTAAGCAGCTCAACTATTTGTTGAGCTAAAACTAATGTTTCCAGGACACCAAATCAGCATATCAGAATGATTTCTATCTCTAACTCAAAAATACTACAGTTTTTGCTGCATTTGTGATTAAATAAATGCTATCATGTTGATCTCACACAACAACCTTGGTCGTCAGATGAAGACTTGCATCCAAGCTCAATCAATTAATTGTGTTTCATCTGGACTGTGCCAGGGAATCGAATTTGGGAGAAAAAAAATAACACGACTTCTCTAGCTAGCAGCAGTCAGCACTAAGCGGTTGGTATGCAGTGATAAACTCAGAGTTGAGTCCCATAGCAGTAGCATGCAGTAACTAGTGCACATCTGGTCTGCACTGTCATGTTGTGCGGCAGTGTGATAAAACCACAGCTGAATCAATGGCATGCAGCCATTGTGGACCAAGATGGCTGCAAAATGCTAGCAAGGCTTCTTTGCCATCCTGAGCTACAGACACAGAAATCTCTCAACGTGCAAAAGCTTTTCAGAACAGGGAATTACATAAAGTGATGCTACTGTCAATGGCCTGATAGACTCAAATGGAAAAAAAAACGAACGGAGGGGTTCAACTGCAAGCTGTTCAGAAATCTTGGCAGAAAATCAGTGCTCCTTCTCACCTCCCTTTGCACAAGCACTCTAGCAAACTACACCCACTGCGGTGTAATTACTTAAGAGAATTAAGCAACAGTGCTCTAAATATATAGTAAGAGAAAAAAACAAACAAATACAAAAGTAGAGAAGCTCACTAGGGGGGAAAGCAACAATTTTCTGATTTCTGCAAGGCAGCAAAACTATTTCAGCTACACTGCTAGTCAATGTTTGGGACTGACAGCAATATTTACTAACTGAGACACTCAAACTGTTGTTACGCAAGCCCTTTTGTATACTATGTATGATTTATTTATTTATTTAGGTACTGTCATGTCAACGTCTAAACATAACTTCTAGGTAAATAAATACATATATACACAAGTAAAAGTCCTCGGTTAAATTGCTTAAAAGAGATAAACATACTGATTAAAATATCTGAAAGAAGATATAGAAACAGACAAGATGGATAAATAATGTACATTCACAGAGAGAAACAGCTTGAGATAAATGTGGGTATGTGTATATTTGTTTATAAAATGCAGTTGTCGCTTCAGTTTAATCGAACTATGTGTCAATGGAACCATATTTAGCATTATAGATCTGAACGGACTGCTGTATTTTACTGCTGTGTGAATGTAGACTATGAGGCATTCAATTTACATTCCATATTTATTCTGAATGTCTCATATTTCACTGCAAAAATAAAGCAGGGACGGTCATTTTTGGCTGCATGGCAGGAGGCATTGGAATCAGCGGTGGCTGCCAAGAGCAAGGAAGCTTCTTGAACCCTCTTCAAAGGACAGATGCAAAGTTTTTATTCTAATTAAGGGCGAAGTATTTGCGCACTTAAAATGTTCCCGATTCAAAGATGGTGGGCGGACTAGAATTTGTTTTCTGCTAGAAGCTTGCCTTTTTAGACTGTCTCAAAGAATCTTTTTTCGACAAAAAAATCTTCCCCGACACACTCCTCACAGCGACAGATGAAAGGCTATAGATTTCGCTACTAAAGTTACCATCCACCACGCCAAATTTAGACTGAATAATATTCTTACATGATGAATATCACCTTTACAGATCAATACCATTCACTCTGAATTAGAAATGATATGTTGTGTTCACAGAGATATCACAGAGCCGAGAATGCAAACAAGAGGTGCTGTTAGCAAAACAGTAAATCTAGATGCACTACGGCACTTTGTGATTTTACGTAACACTGAAATGTTTGAATACAATCTCAGCAGAGAGCAACAATCAGAGCTTTTATCTTTGTAGGGGGGATTGTGCTCAAATGATGTAGAATAACAGTCAACAAGTTTGAGGACGGCACACAGGAAGCAGTTATCTGCTTGCAAAACATTCGTTATATATCCTGGAGTAGTACAGTACGTACATGCAAAAAGCTGCAGATTTCAGCAGTGGCACAACCTGACGAACAGGTTTTGGTTCAGTCTCAAGAAGCTGTCGGAATCCAAACAGATGGTATTTCTATTAAAATTCCTCTCTGTTCTTATGCATTGGTTTACAAACATACCCGGGGTATACAAATGTGTGATATCAAACGCAACCTGACACATCAATGAACTTCATCTCAAAGAAAATGTTTTAAATAAATCAGCAATATAAACAGAGGTGGTGTAAAATAAGAAAAAGGAAAAACACCGAGCACTAAAGCGTTACAAATCTCCAGCGTTTTCCCAAACTGCATGTCCTTGCCTAGAATGAGGAATGACATGTCCGCCCAGCGCCTGTGTTTATGGCATCAGGAGAGCTGCTGGGGAAATGGATTACTCCATCATCGCGGAGCAGCGTGTTCATGCGGCAACTCATCGCAACACGGCTCTGTGTGTAGTCATTTTCACCTGCGAGACACTCTCCCTGCTCGCTGCGCCGTTTCCGATCTTTGCTTTTAAATGCACAAAAACGTCATGTTTTTGATCAAGAGCTTTAGCAGCAAACAATGGCCCGACAGGCAGCCACGGGTCCTTGAAGCGTTAAATACAAAAGAAGTATTTAAACAAAACCTGAACTGCGGAAACAAGTCGAAATGACTTTACTACACAAAGTGGAACGGAGCCAATGGTGATACTTACTCGATCACTTGACCTAGTATATTAAACACTCTCTACACAAGAGTGGCGGCTTAGAGAGGGGGTTAAAGAGCTCATTGAGAAAAACACACACATACGGCATGACCCCGTGCAGACAGTCAGAAAAGCCGTCGTTCGTTGGAAGCTCTCCTAATAGGGGTCAGTGTCCGGCTAAAACCGCACACATTCCGTTTGCTTTAAAGAAGAGGCAGTTGTGCTCTGAGTTAACCTTCTGCTAATAACTGTAAAATAGAAAACGCTGAGCCCGTGAGTGTTATGCTAGTCTTCATACCGCCCATTATAATGTGCTGGTGAGAGCATGTGAAGGGTGCTAATTGAAGTATGTGTCACGTTCGCAAGTAAAACACATGGCAGGAATTAGTTTCTAAACTGAGTGGCTGAAAGTGGGAACGTGTTGTACGGTTTGAAAACTGGTTCCTCGCTGTGTCTAATTTGATAGCACTGAAGCAATTTAACATTCACTAACGAAACATCTTTTGTGTTCTTCTGGAGGAAATTCGGCATGGAGGACATGTGTTAGCATCACAATACTTCATTGAAGAACAAACAAAAAAAAATAGGATTGGTGGTTAACCACAAGGCAAGACTTCAAAACTTCTCTCTAAAAAAAAAAAAAAAAATTACACTTGTGTTTCGCTATGATAAGATAACATTTAGGCTCATTTGATTGATGTTTTTTACATTTTCTGAATTTTGATTCACTCCAGTGAACTGAACCTAGTGAAAGCAATACACAGAGCATGGGTTTAGATCCCGTGGAACACATGAACTTGCACATGCATACCTTGGATGCTTAAAGCATCTGCCAAATACATAAATGTGGGTAAGATTAAATTTGTGGACCAACCAAATACAACAAATGCCAAAAAATAGTTAAAATTAAAATGGAAATATGATTCACGCTACAAACTGTGCAAATTTTAGAATAGGTAAAAACAAAGATCCCCAAAGCATACAAAAGACCACAAAACACATTCACAGAGCAATATAAGAGGAAAAACCTTAAAGAACACGTCAATAAAATATGCGCAACCACACATGTGCACTCCATGACATTCCCATGCAAGTATCTCGACAGCCATCAATAGCCTAAGAGCTGATGTTTCATTTCAGGTCTCTCCAGGCTGCAGGGCTCTGATCAAACATAACCAAGGCTGATGGTGGGAATGTCAGGCAGGATTATCACCTGTTTCATTTGCTTGTGCACATTTGAGATATCTGCTCGCCCAGCTCGTTCCTCAGCCACGGACACACACTCTATAACCGAGCACTCTAGGGGTGGGTAAATATTACAGCATGACTGTGTGCAGACCACTGTGCACTTCTGCTCTGAGAAGCAGTTGCTATGCAGGCAGGAAGAGTGAAGACCAATTCAAATTATAGTTCAGCTATGTGGTTCATCTCTGTGCATGAGACAGTAGGATGTAGTACAGACATGCAAAGTTCAAAGCGCAAACACAACTGCTTGTTCTTTCATGTTAAATTACATTGAAAAAATTTTATTTCGTCTAAGGGTACGAAATAATGCGTTTAAAAATTTGAGACACAGGCCAGCGAAAAAACAAATATGCTTATGTTTTTGTTTTTTAGAATTCTGTAATGTTTACCACCTCTGAAACAAACTATACATACTTCTGACCTCATCAACGCCACAAAGACAAAGTGAAAAAATATTAACAATTAAACATCAAATCCTAAAGTACAGTTCTATACGGTTATTTCTGCCACAGAATAGAAAAATAAAAGGTGATTGTGATACATGCATTTCCTAGTTCAAGAGTTTCTTTAACTGTGAGATACAAACTTTTGTATTGTGAAAAATAGTCAAAACTATCAGAAAGGCTCCAATTACCTTTTCTTTTTTTGTGGCAGAAATAACTTAAATAATCCTACTTAAATTGGTTTTACTCAAAAAAAATATGCAGCGAATTACAGAGGCTTAATGGTTTGCAATCGTTGTTTAATGTCCTTTTTTACAACAATCTAGTGGCTAGAAAAAGAACATTATATTCTGACAGAAAACAAACTGCTCCGACCACTTTGTGAAATAACTGTAAATTTTACAGCTGTTTAGCTTTGTGCATTGACTGAGTGATATATGAGAAAATAGCCACAAAAAGTAAGGATGTGTTACAGTAAAACTCAAGAAGCGAGGCTGTTAACCTTGTGGTTTAGGAGGGGGAGAGAGTGAAACCCCTTCCACACATGTCTGAGTGTCTGAGTGCAGGGATATTTTCTTCAGGGTCAGAGCTGTATAACACCACAAGCCTGAGTATCAGTTAGTGGAATGAAAGAGATAAAGCTGCAAAATTGTCAAAGGCTAGCTTCAACTAGCAAGATGGAGGACAAAAAAGCTTGATAAAAACAATAAATCAGAAACCTGCTTTGGGTTCTTCTCACAAAACAGCCCAAATCAATTCAATCCTCCTTAAAACCACAAGGAAAAAAATAGACAGAAAACCATAAGACACTGGACAGTGATGTAGTCTTCTAAGTAGGAGCATGACTCTTCTGCTAAACACCAAGGCGTTTACAAGCAAAACTTTCATCTTCTAAGTGCTAAGCACAAAATCTGTGACTAATATCCCTTCCACTTGTCTTTTTATGCTTGCCCATGTTGTTATGTTTCGTTGAAGACAGAAATACATTTATAGTAGCCTAATGTTGGTCTAAGTACCCTTCATCCTCCCTGTAAGCCCTTCTGTCTCCTGCAGGCACTTGTGCTGAGCATAAAGCCTGATTGTTAGAATGTTTCCACTTCTTTAATCAATGGGGATCTGACTGAGTCCTGATTCAGCGTACATCTGAAGTATATAAATATCCACTGGCAAGCCCGGCTGCTTTTTGTCCCCTTTGCCTCATCGCATTTATTTTTTCCTCCATCCCCCTCTTGTCTTTCTGGGGTGTTAAATATAATCATTTATCCACTAGATGCACTCTGCAAGAGTGACATGAAGCATGAGGACTTTTGAGAGAAGATAAAAACAGACAGAGAAACTCTACAGAAAGGCGAGGGGGGCGCAAAACAATTAAAGCCCCATCAGCAGAGAGATTTTTCCCTACTGTTTATCCTCATTAGCAAACGTGCGGCTGAGGCCTTGTCCCCTTTCCGAACACATTTCTTTTGTTCGCTGAATCGAAGGAGTTTTTCATCTATTATGATTACAATGGATAATTTAAAATCCCCAGTGCAAATCCGTTAAATGCTTAGGGGGTACCGCACATCTCGGATTGTCATTGGTGGATATGTTATATTCTGCCCTTGGTAGGAATCGAATCATTATGTAGACACACATACGCATATATATGCACTTCTGTAGACTCACACACACCTTCTTCCTCTGCCTCTAGCTGTCACCAGATTTAATCAGCAGCTACAGTCAATAAGTTTTATCACTCAAAGCCTCTGATAAGCATCAGCATGTGGAGAATTTTTTTGACATAATTTCCCCCCAGAATGAATTAGGAAACTGATGTGAGAACATCTACACGAATGAAAGAGAGGGTGTGAGGTAATAAATGACGTGCGCTTTAAAAGATTTCTTCAAAATGCAAAAAGGTTTACGATAAATGTACTTTTATTCTTGATTCTGGCAGGCTAAATTCGAATGCTTTTATCCAGAGGCCATAGATTAATGCAAGACTATCAATCCTCTCAATGTCTGTTATCATAAAAAAGTAAATACAAAAAGTCAGCCACTCCAAAAGAAAAAAAGGCATAAACAAATGTTTCTAAACTAGAACAAAACCACATCGGTTTATTAAAAACCTCAGATAATATCACAAGATTAAAGTGCTAATTATAATCATTAAAGCTCTTTTAAATTCAAGAATCTATGGAATTTACATAATGCGGCAAACGTAACTATATCTATAGAGCCATCAATACCATTTTAATGACGCCTTCAGGAAATATTCATTATGTTTTTTACTATCAAACTGTGCATAATGGGGGTTATTTTAATAAGTTACGCTAAAAAAAAAGACAGAGATACAGAGGGGAGAGAGAATTTGAAACCTGTAGGCCCAAATGCCTAAGAAAAGATATACCACTGACCTAATCTGCATATGGCTGACAAGAAAATGAGTTACATCTCATCTAAATGTAAATTAAGTGTTTTATGCCTTCAGTAAACAGTTTACGTATCCATGGTCTGTTTTAATTAACCAATTAGAATTTATTACCCGGATACTAAAGATAAGAGCCATTTTTCTGACTTTTTTTTATTATTCATGACAGCTGTCTAAGGGGAGAAAGAAAACAAGAAACAAATGTTCTGGCAGAGAAAAGGAAATTGACTGATATCTTGGCTATTAAGTAAGACACATTTGCTTGAAGTCCCTTTGGTAGTGTGATCCTGGATTGAAAGCTTGAATGTAGGAGCCTCAGTGTACATATCAGCGCTGGAGAAGCTACACTAAAACTGTTGCTTAACAAGCTACAAGATAATAATAATTTGAAGTATATCATATATATATATATATATATATATATATATATAGAGAGAGAGAGAGAGAGAGAGAGAGAGAGAGATTTTCCTAAATGCAGCACTGCACTGTCACAGTTGTATCCTTATCTCGAACAGTTAGAAAGCCACAGAATTGTTTTCATTTTGCATAAAGGCAAGTCCTGAAAGCTAGCAAACTTCACAGGCTTTACTGAATAAATGTGATGTGTACATGTGAGTCAAACAGACAGCAAACAAAACAATAGGATTACGTTTTCACAAATATTTCTTGTTAGACATTAAACATAGGTTTAAAATTCTACACGAACACAAGTAATTGTGTTTTTATGAGAACAGTAACAGCAAGGAACTTAAAGGGAGTTAATGGATGCAAATGTACAGTAATATACTTATGTTCAGATGAGCAGGAACTCCTCATACGAGTTAACATTTAGTCCGTGCTTTTGTTTTTATAACCATTTTTAATTTGTTTTTTAAAGAATGGAATGTTTGTATTTAACCCAATCAGCACAATGAAAAACAAAGCCTACATAATTATATTCGCTATACTTGCTTTACTAAATATTCCATTACAATGATACCATTTTAATAAATATATTTTTAATTAATTAATTTTAAATTAATTTCATGTTCAGATTATAGATTTTGCTCAGGTTAACAAATAATTACAGATTAATCAACTATCAAAATAATCATTTACGTTAACTTCCTAAACAAAAGTTTTATTAATCAGTATATACTGTATATAAACTGAATAATAATCTACTGGCGGCACAGTCATTCATTTTGAAAAAAAGAGTTTTCTCAAAAAAACTGAGCAAGTGCATTATGCATTAATGCATTTATGCTATTATTGTCATTTTTTACGAGCTACCCGAGGGATATTTTATCCTTTGACTGTGTATTACATATCATTTCCATTTCCAAGGTGCTGACTTTGACCGTAACAAAAGAGAGGCTGCGAATGGTGAAAAGTTATCACTTGCTGACAGGTGGTTTTCTGACAAATGAGCCCACATCACCACAAACCTTTACATTTCCACATCTTCTTCAACATAAAGAGAAGAGCGTTTGATTAATGACCAAATGTGCCTAGCTCCGAAAACTTTGCTGAACTATTGCATCTTA
Organism: Enteromius afrohamiltoni; assembly: GCA_034779775.1. Lineage (NCBI taxonomy): Eukaryota > Metazoa > Chordata > Actinopteri > Cypriniformes > Cyprinidae > Enteromius > Enteromius afrohamiltoni. The sequence goes on from JAUYWG010000041.1 coordinate 5,413,359, forward strand.
AGTCCTTCAATTGACACGGGGGCTTCAGCTCTCAAAGTCACTTACGTCAAAAGCCCTGATTGTTGCCAAGAAAGTGCCGCTTCCCTTTTGTCAGTGTGTAAGTGGTTAACATCATTTCACTGCAGTGTTGCTTTGCTGAAACAGCAACAGGACATTAATTTGACATTAGCGCTGTAACATCAATTCCTCTCCATTTTCCAACTTGGATAATGCGTTTACTGGAAGCAGATTAATATCTATTCCATAAATCATTCAGAGAATTTGCCGAGCCAGAGACATGGGGGTAATGTCATATATGTTAGCTGATCCTGGTCTTGTGGCTGGATGTTCATTAATCAGTGCCTCTGGGTCCTCGGGGGCAGTCAGAGGGGAAAACAGTGAAACTTATAAAACGTCCTGATTATTTATTTATATTGACTTTGGCTCTGTAACTTATGTTAATATTACATGTCCTTTTATTGCCGCAAAACATCATACACTCTTAGCTCACAAACATGGCTACCATCAACATTCTTGCGAGGAACGTCATTGTTTTGATAACAGTAATAAACATCTGTATAGTGACAGATGGCTTAACCGCTAAAGCATGATGTGAACAGTGTTTATTATTAGTTCTGGTAGAGTTACTCAGAATCATATTGATTCATCAAGTTACTCTGGAATTGATTCGAAGCGGTCAGTCTCACATTTCAGACACTGGCTCCATAACCAACTGCTTTCTTTCAGCTTAACATTCAACTCAAACTCACAAGCAACAACCTGATAATACCAGAAAGACTGGCTCCATCTAAAAATTGTACTATTACAGAATATTTCCAAGACCAAAAAAATCTATACAAAAAATACTCCCCACAGGGAGTCTAGCCACAGGCGAGCTCTTTCCCCGCAGAGGGGTGAATTGGTTGGCTGTCAAGAATATGAAAGCTGAGTCTCATCTGCTGGAGACCCTGAACCTAATCTCCCAGCAAAGAATGATATTGTGCCTGTTCCAGCCATACTGATTCACTGTCAATCTGGCCCAAAGCTGCTCTCAGCTGCCCACTTGACCTTGTCACTGCAAAAGCACTTTATTTTCATTACATCACTGCTCGTTCAGACAGGCAAAAAGTGCCAAACAAAGGCCATTTACTCAAAGCATTCTTCAAAATATCATAACTTGCTTTAATTACAGTTTTCAGCGAGGTAGACCGACAAGAGCAGTCACTTTCAATTGAAACACTTCAATTTTTACCCCCTCCATTTAAAAGGGAGATAATTATCCATTACAAGCCCTGCTCGCACGGACAAAAGTCTCTATCAGGCTGTGCTGCCATATGCTAAAATAGTATGGTTAAACAAAAGACACTGCCAATGATTTTTGTACAAACATGTTTGATGACAGAGATCTACTCTTCTGGGAATTCAATGGTGTATTACATTTGTAGAGACATAGATGGTTATTCTAGCTGTTCACCGTATACATCTTTCTAAATCTTTAATTAACTGCCATGTTAACATATTGCTTTTAATTAATATTCTGTTTGTACACCTGATACATTAGATCAATACTTACTGTATTTAGCAAGGATGCATTAAATTGATCACAAGTGACAGTAAAGACATTTATTTCAACATATTTCGAATAAATGCTGTTCTTGTTATGTGAACAGTAGTGTTCACATAACAGCATACAAATACACAGATCTCTCACCACTCTCAAAGCAGGCGTCGAAGATGATATGACCTTTCTTGGGAGGTCCAGTGTATCCTGGAGGGGTGACCATCAGTTTGTTCACATTCCCCACCAAAGCATCCTCTCCCCCCGCTTCATTATCTGCCACACAAAATTCAGAAATAGGTGGTGACTGGATATACAATTTCTAAAACATGATTGAAATAAATATTTCAGTGACGATAAACTGCCTGTTATGCAATTAAAACTTGATAACCAAACAGGGTTGTGGTCTGTGTGCATGAAAGAAAACGATGCAATTTCTTTTTAAATGAGTTGAAATAAGACAACAGAAACAAAACCTAAAATAATACAATCGAAACAATTAAAGAAATAGTTCCAAAATTTCCAATCCCATATTATTTTCCTTCTATGAGATCTTGTGCAGAATGACAGACACCATTCACTTCCACAGTACGTGAAAAAAAAAAAAAAGATTAAAAAAATGAAAGTGACTAAGGCACTCATTCTGCCGAAGATTATTTAGGATTAACTAACAATTTAAGTAGTGAATATCCAAAAGGCAAACAAATTTGATCATTTATTAAACAATTAGTGGTATTATTTTCAAGCATATTATTAAGACATGTGTTTGCAGAGATATATAAATCGATAGATAATATCTATACAAATATATATAGACAGGATGAATACCTTATACTGAATTTATTATTATACATGTTACACATGAATATATGATATAGTCTAGATGCTGAATTCTGAAAATTCTCAAATAAAGGCAATCATATTACTATTTACCTAGCTTGTTTATTAGTAAAGTAGGACGCAGTCCAGCTAGTAAATACTAGCATAAATAGTAAATGTCTGTGACCTTCCAGATATACATATTTCATCAAGAAATGCACAGCAAACCTAGTACAATGTTGTAAATATGTAGTAGAGTCAGTAAGTGTAAATATATCCGTAACCGTTTGTGGAAATGTCCACCTTAACAAGGTTGAACTACAAACACACGTGGTGTACCGTTACATTACTTATGCAGCTGTAAGTGAATATCTATAACACTACATAGACGCTTTGTAATATTTTGACACTCCAAGTGCCAGAAAGTCACATAAATAACGTTTATTCGGCTAACGTTAGCAAACAGTCACAGTGTTTACATGGGCGAAGCGCTCATATCATGCACCTAACAGCGAAATGTCCTCAGTATACAAGCACAGACAGTACCCAACGAGTGTCTGTGGATAGAAAACGGTAAAAAAATAAATCTGTATTGATTCGTTTTCATTTTACACACCAGTATCGAGATGTTCTCTGCTTTTTTCTTCCATCATCCGTCCATACAACCTCACACAGGCTTGCGACGCTGAAGCAGCGTTTCCAAGACGACGGCGTGCTGCCGCTCTAGAGGACGCATGTGACGTAACCAGCAGGTGTAAGCGCGCGAAAGGCGCACAGCTCCCCCAGCCACACGGATGTCTTCTCACAACGCGCCAAAAAAATGTGCAGCCCTATCAGGCATCCCAATGGAGAGGAAATGTCAGCAGTGTTTACATAGACCAAGCCCTTTATTAGCTGCTAATGATAAAACATTCACTATAACATCTACTATATTATGCGTTCATGGATGAAAAAGAAATAAGTTGTGGGATTTGTGTCTGTAAGTCCATGTCTATTTGATTTGAAGCCATCTATTTGCAAGAGTATGTCTAAAAGTTTAATTTTCTCTTCTGGGGAAAACAGTTCAAGAATATTCATCCTGTAGGCTATACACATATTACACATTCCAGTGAACAAAAAATATTAGATATATTAGAACTATTCATGTCTAACACACCTACAGACTACTGGCAAGGAAAAAAACTTTCCTTCCTACCTAAACTTCCTGTTCTTATGGAAAACAATAGAACACAATCAGAACACAAAGCTATGTTGTAAAACATTTCAAAAGATCTTAAAATTATAAGGATGTGGATCAGCATTGTAGTATGGTTCATTTGGAGTTTGAGTCAATTATTTTCACGATCTTGGTCTTGTAATTGACCTTGACTTTGGATCATTTGGTCTTGGTCTTGTCTCGGATTCAGCCATCTTTGACACAGACTCAACCTACTCAGTTTACAACCACAATAATGATGTGGATGCTATTTGCAGGTTCATTCCAAAATAAACTGAGCAATTGAATCCCTTCATGGGACCTATTAGCCAAGGGTGAATTCTGTAGTCACGTCAAGAAAGTAATTTTATTGCTTATCGAGTGACACATCTTCACAATTCATTTTGAAGTAATTTCTCACAGATATTATGGGATTCCACTGGAATATTTGTGAAACATTTGTCTTGTACAACCAAGCACCGCAGAACCAGCCAGTTAAAATAAAGTAAAAAATAAATAAATAACATTTATTATAATGACAGACAGAGGCCATATATAATTCACATATTTATTTACCACAGCAGTATTAAAGGGGTTGTATGGTGTTGCTAAAAATAACATTATTTTATGTATTTGGAGTAATGCAATGGGTTTATGTGGTTTGAAATAATAGAAAACATATTATTTTTCACATGCTGTCCTTTATTGGTTCTCCATTAAGGCTTACCTTTCTTTAATGTAATTTTTACAAAGCTCATCTTTCTGCGAATATGTGCTCTGATTGGCCAGCTATCCAGTGCATTGTGATTGGCCAAATACTTCAAGGGTGTGATAAATATTATGCCCCTTACCATAACGTGAGATTGTGTCTCGGCGCGGTGACACAAAAACAATAATTATTGATCATACTGACTTACTGTCATGACCATGTCTGCATTCGTGATCAGAAAAATTACAAACAAGCACTACTCTACACTGCTCAAAATTTGCATTTGAATACGAAATAGCAGATTCTTTTAATAAGAAAAAATAACTTACTTACAGGTTGTGAGTTAGAAGCACCAGACTGTCCTTGCAGAGTTGGAATTGCCCCGCTTTATAGCCTCTATGCATAGCCAGCATACAGTAGACTACTATGTCAGGGTCATGAATCATTTCTCTGCAAAATGCACTGAACACAACTGGAACTGGTTGAACTGTTCTGGAACAGTGTTGTAAATACTATTTAACTACCAATTTCTTGTTGTGTCCTCTTTTTGGAAGCACAAACAAAGTAGTTACACTTTCACAATGAAACGCAGCATCTCCAGAACATGGCGCCAGCAACAACACTACAATGAGAATAATAGTTCCACTTTCATTCTTTGCATAAACATCTGGGCGGTGTTATAAAAATGATCCCACAAAGTGATGTAGAAAATGTTCAACTTTTAAAAAGTTGGTTTTGGTTTTGAGTCTTTAGTCTTTGCAACTTTAGGGATATTATCTATGCACCAAAAACTTGCAATACCCCAAAGAGAAAGGCAAACTTGAAATCGCATCATATGACCCCTTTAATTTATAAACATCAAATCTGCGATTATGGTATGTCATAATATTCAGATTCACAATAAAGTGGCAGGAAAGTATGGCTTTTGTGTAGGATGTTTCAAATGGTCACATACAGTATTAGACTTCAATTGCTCTGCCCTTTGCAGTGACTAGGATAGAGTAATGCTCACTTTTGAATGGAATTCACCCTCAGAGACTAAATGAGAAATAAAGAAGGTAAGCCCACATAATTTGGCCCTTATATAAATATGAAGAAATATTGCAATCTCTTGCTACCTTGAACCTGCTTTTTCTTATATTGTGAGAATAAAGATTGCAGTCATCAACAGACCCTTCAAGTGTCTCATATTTAAAATTGCAATGCCCCTCACAACCGGCACTGGCTGTCTCTCAATATAGATTGATTAAAGTGTATGGATTCCAGGACAATTGGAGCATAGCCTATGCCATCAACCACAATCAAATCCGACCTCATTCATTTTCCATTAATAGTGCAGCTTTCTGATTAGCCTGCAAATGAACAACCATATGACTTGCGTTTCAGGAGGACACAGGCATTGAGACCCTCAGACGTTAATTTTCAGGTTATGAGCGTAGCGGCGAGTGTCAGAAGCACATGAAGAGAGCGGTTTCGTCTTTAATAAGACAAAATTGGCAATGATTTTTTTCCTTGCGATCATATTTGATGGCAAACTACAACCAGCAGGACAGCCAGGGTAGTTTGATTGTTTTTAAATAATGAGGAATTGTGCTGCACGGTACACCCTTCAAACTGAAAATTGAAAAGCTGTCCTTCATGGTATGTCATTCCCTAACATCACCAATTATCTGGCTCCATGCCTCCCTGTTTATTTATTGAGACTGTCAATTCGTATTATGAATCAGGCGACAAAAATATAGATCCCCTCCTCGTTCTTTTGTCTGCGCATGCTTCAGGATGCATGCGATCTCCATCCGTATGCACGTATCTGTGAACAAGAAAGCAGGAAATAAAACTGTAGGGGAAACGGAATCACAGCAGATATTCCTATGACAATTATGACGTCCCTGCAAAAGCAGAATTTCTTCTCCGCACGATGGTCCTGTCATGCGGTCTGCCAAGTGAACAGATGATTTAATGAACCCATCAATCATAGAATACAAAAGCGAAGTATAGTCCACTTCTTGATCCTCTGATTTTTTAATTGGTTCCCACGAGACGCAATGTTTTTCCACATCAAAATAAGTTTTATCCCACAATTATAACTGACTCTGCTGCTAACAATCATGCGAGACGGGTGTGACGCCAATGACTGAGATGGCAAAACTGGATTGAGTTAAACAAAGATGAGACTTTCTTTTTGGGCTGGATGTATTTGAAGCAAGGGCTATAAGATGAGTCAACTTGTTTGTAAGTGTGGGTGCGCGTTTTCAATGTGCCCAACATGTTTTTAGTGGTGTACAGGGAAACCCTTTTTAGGCGGACCATGTTGGGACCCCACGCATGAGTCCCTTGCAGTGAATGGCAGGTCATCTGCATGGAACAGACAGCACACAGGAGAAGCGGTAGGCTCTGAACAGGCTTTATGAAGACACATAGAGTCACTATGGAGACAGCAATCAGAATCCCCCTGGGACCCTAGCGGACAGAAGAGGGAGAATGAGAGGCAGATGACTCGGGAATCAAGCGGTAGACTCTATGATTCAAGTGACAGACCATCCCAGTACATGTGCACGTACACATACCCTCTCCTGAATGGTTTTCAATCAGGTTTGTTATATATGATAAAATCCGGAATAGGCTATGGTTCTTGACAAACAGAAAATCTGGCAACATCAATAACGCAATTACAGCCAGAGTGAGAAAACGGTTCTCTTTACATGATCCCTCAGTAGCATGCAACACACTGGGTGGATTCTGGACTTCATAAGATTTGCCTATAATGTTATTATTCTAAATGGATTTAGCATTAAAAGTTGCAGTGTTGACTCTGTGGAGGTGCACACTGTTCTTTAATAGCATAAAACAAATGTGATGCAGTTTTAAGAAATGGCTTATACGCACACATAAACACCCTCTATGACGTAAAAATTGTAACATTCTCTCTCGTTCTCCAATGCTCTCTCCATCTCCCTATTTTTAGTTGGCTTCAGTCCACCCCAACAGATGGTTCAGTGTCAATAGGCTGCTATTAACTGGACACACGCCTCTCATGGGGCCTGAAGTCCAGATCATACTGTACCATACGCAGTTTTTGAAAAGAGAAGAAAGAAAGAAACAGCTCATTTTCCTGCAGTCATACCCACTTTCAGCTAACCTCTGCTTTTCACACTCTCTAGAAACAAAACAGGCTGAAAATGACTTATTCTTGCCTGCTTTGTTATTTTGAGAGAAAAACATATGGTTTTGTGGTTTGTGAGTTTAGCCGCGTCAGTTGGCATGAAGATGATGATTAGGCTTTGTCGTAGGCAACATTATATTTTATATTAGACAATTAATAGTTAATTGTTTAGCACAAAACATCATAATGAATCTAGACTAATTTTATCCACTCTTCTTAATAACAGCTAAACATTAAATTAAACGTTAAATTAAACATCTTGTAAAAGTGTAATTTAGTATGCATGTTGAATATTTTTTGTAATGGTAAGATTACAGTTTTATGTAGTCATTGGCTGATGGGAATACGTCTTTGAGTCTATGACTAAATCAATGAATAACAATGACCTCATGATTGCTCATACTTTTTAAAGTTTGTCTATATAAAATAATTATATAGATATAAAACAACACATTTTAAAATCTAAAGCCCACAATAACAGTCACTAAAACCAGTAATTTATAAATTAAGTTGCATTTATTTAAAAAGAAAAAGGGCTTTACAGAAAAAAAACTCACAAATGTTTAACAAGAGTCAGGTTATCTCTTATTCTATGCCATTCTCAAACAAAATTAAAGGGCTTTGTTGTTGACATTTACTGCAATTAATTAGAGGACAGGTTTCTGATATTATGAATCAGCGTTTTAAATTTCCATATTATTATTGTAATATATTCTTTTCTGTTTTTTAAAATACTTCTGATGTATTATAATGGCAATATGTGAACATATGTGTCTTTGCAATAATCTACATTCTTCACATATATCAATTCATAAGGTAATTGAACACCTTAGCCACAACGTATAAATTTCACTGCATGCAACACAGTATCAAACTACGCAGCATAAGTGCACAAATGATGCTAGTTCTTACAAAACTAACCACCAACAACACAGGTGATGCTAGCAGAGTAACCACAGGTGTATTGCTTTACATTAACTATGGATACGCTCAACAACTCCAGTCCTCTTTTTTTAGTGGCATTTATATATTGACATTCATACATATGCACTTTGGGGCCAATGAAGCTATGTAAACAGTGAATTGAAAGCATTGAATTGTATACAATTACACCAATGTCTTGCTCTAATGCTATTCTCCGGGAATAATACGCCGACATCTCAGCCAGGGTTTTGTCCGGCTAGGCGCCACTGGTGAGATTTTCTTAATGCTATTGGTTTATAAATCAACCCCGTTCCCATACATCAAATGCGGCTGTCGCAAGGCAACTGAGACATTGGGGGAGGCGAGAGAGAGAAGAACGGAGGTGAGCGGGTGCCAAAGCGATCATGTGTTCCCCACAAGCAGCAGGAGGAGAGCCGTGAAGCCAAACGGAGAGGAAAAGATGAGCCAGGAAAGGCAGATGTGCCTGTGTCATGTCTGTTATGAACAGTCTTCCCACCTTGTGGTAACACTGTGAACTGTAACTGCAGGAGAGCGTGATCGAGAAATCGAGAGAGGGAGCGAGTGGAGGGTGGGGTGGGGGTAAAGAGAGTTAGAGAGAGAGAGAGAGAAAGAGAGAGAGGGGGGGGGAGTGTGAGGAAGGGAGGGAGCAAGGAAGGAGAGAGAAAGAGAAAGGGTGAGGATGGAGAGAGAAAGAGAGAGAGAGGAGTTTAAACTAAGAGCTATGTTTTGGGACGAACTAATCTGCTAGAGAGCAGTGTGAGGATCGGAACGCATTGTGCGAGCGAGTGTGTGGAGGACAGATAAGGGAAGAAGCCCGGCAGACCGACTGCTTGTTTTAATGTGCTGACTCTGGGGAGCTAAAAAAAAAAAAAAAAAAAAATATTGACTCTTCAGTCGTGCGGCGTGAGCCAGGGCACAAGCGCCACATTTAACAGAGGTGCACCAGAAAACACGGGCGCGAGAGAGGAGAAAATACATCCAGCCAGACAGCACATATAGAGGATTTCTCCTTCCTTTTCTTCTTTTTTTTTAATCTGTTCATTTTTCTTTCTTTTTTTTCTCGGGACTGATTCCCATTTCCAGTAGAGAAAAAGGAGCCGTAGAGCCACGAGAACGCAAAAAAAGCCCTACCAAAAAGCGCCAAGAAACGAAACACCGCCAACAAGATGTTTGAAATCAGCCGAACACTGAATGCTGCTTTGTTGAGCAATGAGGTAAAGGAATTGGATTTTTTCTTCTGTCACCTCACTTCTCTTAAGTGTGTGTTCATTATTCCGTTGTGCGTAACGTTTCTATGTTTTATCAGTGTATCCATGCTTCTAAATGTGGCAGCTGACAGGTCTAAATGAATGTGCAGGGATTGAGCATTTAGGTCCAGTTAAACGGCTGCTAGCTAAAGGCAGAACCTCTTTGCTCTCCGGGCGTACTGTAATGGATGAGAGACTAGACTCGCTCTCTCTCCCTCTCCCACGCACAATCATTTCATTTTCTCATTTACTCAAAGCAAGATAGCTGTAACTGCTGAGCTTGCTTGATGACTTGCCCATCTGGGGCTTGCACTGACTGTGTGCGTGCGTGTTTGTGTGTGTGTGTAGTGTGAATGTGAACGTAAGCACACGGTGCTCTATCACTGTGGCAGTCCAGTTTTCTCTTTCCTTTTCCGCCTCTTGCTTTTTTCTTTAGCCTGTGTATTTCGTTACCACCTTGGTTAGCATTCTGTTCTCTTCCTCTTCTCTTCTTTTCTCCTCTTCCTGTAAACGCGCACCTCGCGAGCAGTGTCTGAAGATGATGGTAAGATGTTCACAGAACTCAGCAGTAGCCCAGGCGGAAGGCTCCTTCCCAGGCATGGGCTCGCTGCTTTTCCCCCGAGATCCATCCAGCCAACTGGGGGCCAGGGCGCTGGGGGTAAGAGGATAGACGGATCCGTCAGACAAATGAATGAGAAAATAGACGGCACAGTAGAATAAGAATACTAACTTTATTTAGGTAAATGTGTGCAGCCCTTAAGCTTGAATTAGCCAATGTTTTCATGCCTCATTGTGTGATGATACGGCCGCCCACTCCAACTAGATCTTTCTATCAGTTAGCCAGAGAGAAAGAGAAAGAGAAAGACAGACTGCGAGAGAAAAAGCAGCTTGTGTTAGTGTATTGTTTGTGTATTCCTGCTCAGAATGTGTTTGTGCTGTGGTGTACTGATGCCTGAAATCGAAAGTGTGCCGCGCGTGTGTGTGTGTGTGTGTGTGAGAGAGAGAGAGAGAGAGAGTGTGTATGCTAAGTCATTTGAGCATAGTGAAGTTACATGGCTAAAGGACAGCTTTTTTGTATGTACATTTTGTTTCAGGCATCATTTTGAATTTCAAACAACTTTTCGAATGTGTTGTGTTGGTGGTCTCAAAAACATGTGAAATAGAAAGCATGTCTCTTATTAGTATTATGTTACCAACCTACCTCAATATATGAGTGATTATTTAAATTTGTAGCACATCAAAATAAAGCTGTTTTATTTCTCCACTGATAGGTGCCCATAATTGAGCATACTAGTAGATAAATAGCTGGCTAAGGCTTTTCCTGATTATAATGAATGTGTCTGGAGCTAAGAAAGTGGATAACCATCCTTTACGTTCTCATTCAGTCATTTCTGATCTTCTACTATAGTCTTGGGGGGGAAGAGAGATGGTGGTATGGGAAAGCCCTGGCTGGCTGGCTGGCTGGCTGGTGCTGTAAGCGCCGGTCGGTTAAGAATAAATCCCTGACTTGGTGCATTAAATCGACACGAAACTGTGGGTGTCTAATCTGTGATGGGCTCTCGTTCCTCGTCTCCACAAAACAGGATCAGCCTGCCTGCCTGGAGCCGCACCACATTCTCACACAAATCAGACTCATACTGACAGCACTGGAGCTCCTCTGCCAGTGCACAAACACACACACACACACACACATACGCAAGTGTACATACACACACTGCGATCGCATGCAGCTGGGTGCTCATCGGCAGAGAGAGCAGATTTTTAAACCCTTCTTTGCAACCTTTTTGAGGTGTGTGTACACACTTGCCTTAAAATCCTCCGCAGCTCAGGGATTTGAAATATTTTGCATATTCATCCTGGTGATTCTCCAGCTCTAAGAAGATAGAAAAAGAAACAAGGCATGTAAAGTCACAACCACAAATATTCTCATTTGAACTACAACATTTTTACAAGTTAATCAGGAAAATCATTGCCATCTAGCAATCGGTCACTATTTGGCTTGGGAAAGCGGAAAATCTATGCAACAGTTAATATATAATGAAAACTATGCGTCACTAGTCGTTGGGAACATGTGATTGCGCAAAGCGTTGTTCTAGATTTCTCACATTGGCAGAACAGTGATTCAGTTCAGAACGGTATATATTTTTTAAAATGGTTTAATGAGAAGTGGTTTCTCTCTGTTTCTCTTTTCACCTCAAGACAGTGTCAACAACTGTTTTCATGTTCTGCATCTGCATTTTCATGTTAAAGATAGAATTAATAGAATATATAAATTGTTTTGCTGCTACTGTATGTCTGGCATCATTTCATCTATTTTCTTTTTGTACTGTTATGAAATTATTTGTTTTATTTCTGGATGTAAAATATACCCTTTGCTGATGTTCTGGGGTTTTTTTTCGCTTCATTTGGATAATAAATTTAGCTGTTTATTCATTTGGGAGCAGAAAAATATGTCTCTATCTTTGCTGGACTGTTTCTTCTCGTAAAAATCTGCATTTGTGACTCACATTTATCCGCAAACACACAACTCACATTTTAGATTGT
>JAUYWG010000041.1:5425617-5462627 GCA_034779775.1 Enteromius afrohamiltoni
GGACTGTTTCTTCTCGTAAAAATCTGCATTTGTGACTCACATTTATCCGCAAACACACAACTCACATTTTAGATTGTCATCGTTACAGTGATTAATTGTGCCTTCATTAACTGAAGCCAGATAATTTGCATACATTAAATCATTGTACAGGGAAGAGGTAGAGATCTGTCTAGGCATTTTTTTGTGAGAGAGAGATTTTATTCTTTTCCAGTTCTCTGTCAGTTTTTTTTTTTTTTTTTACATGCATTAGGTTGCTCTCAGACATCTTGCCGAGCAAAACGACTAGAACGTTCCATCTGGATGCAGCTTTTTCAATTATATTTCTATATGCACAGCATGTGTAGAATTCATATATCAAAGTAATGATTGTATTTTATGATTAAGTAAATCAATCAATGAAGATGTTTTTACAAACATGAACTGACATTAAAAGCCAAGCGCAATAATGTGAAGCAATGGATCTCTAACACAGATCACGTATCTATCAGTGCATATCCCTTTTAATGATCTGGAATAATTTAATAAAACTGTATTTTATTTGTTAAAGTAGCAAAATAGATACAGCACATAACAGTAGTTATGTCTGATTTTGGTATTCTGGTGCCAAGCACTCTCATGGGTTCTCAAACATCCAGAAGACACTGAAAATGATTTCTAATCACGGTTAATAACCGCAGTGTTTTTTTTAATTAAGCATGACACATTGCCACTCAAGATACTGCGCTAAGCAGGATGCGGTGTGATTTCCAATTATAAAACATTTTTCAGCATTCAGCACAAATGATGGAAACCTCTGAAATAGCACAATAGTACAAATGCAGGAAAAACGGCACGTTCCGACGAAACTAGATTGGATTTGGTAGGGTTGTGGGTATTAATCCAAACACATGCAGACTTGCTAGATGAAAAATTTCCAATTGCTGATTGGAGATGTGCACATGCACTCTCCAGCAGTCCATGGTTACAGCTGCTCTATGTCAGACAGCAGCGTGCTCGCTTTCTAACTTCATTTTTTTCGCCATTTTTGAAGGTTACGTTTGCTCCTAAATTCGTTGGAGGGAGCTGAGAAACAAACAGAGAAGAGGGGGAGAGGAGAGGGAATTGAAGAGCGATTGGCAAATGTCTGTTGGCAGTGCGAGAGATAGGCAGGGTCATCTCTATTTCACAACAATGATTAGCTCTGCCCATCTGCCGGCTCGACAGGCTCCTCCTGCTGTGATTGCAGTGTTCTCTGTTCAATGTAGCACTGGAAATTAGTTCATTTGTGCTGCTCAACCCCAGCCTAACTGTACTGAGAACAGGTGCAGCATTCTACCCCCGCACAAAGCCGTAGCAAACGTGTAAGCGCGCGCGTGTGTGAATCCTCTACGAGAGCAGCCGAGCAGCAAGTAAAGCAGACTCATCAACTGTGAAAAGATTCACATCTCGCAACACAATGGCAGTAGATTGCAGTGGATCAACTTCCTGTTCAAAAATAAGAACCTTTTGCTCCTTCTAAAAGGACTTCTCTCCTTATTAGCGTTCACCTCAGAATTCCGACATCAATACCTTTTTACTTCTGTGTATATTTAGCCTGCCACAAAAGCTAGACCTAATATGACACTAGCACTTTATTCTTTCTGCTGAGAATTTTAAATAGTTCCCATCATCATTCTATCCCGATTTAATTTCAGACCGCTTCAGTCAAGGACAGCTTCAGTCTGTGATTCTGTGCTAATGTGGAAATGGCAGAGCCATCACACAGAAAGATCTGGAGCCCAGAGCCTTGCAGCTTCAGAGGCCACAGCTATTGTCAGGGTGCTTTGCCATTTTGGAAGAAAAGGCTGCAAGAATGAGCTATTTAACCTGTGGGTCACTCAACGGTCACTGCACACACACCGAAGGCATTCAGGAGAGAATTAGCCACCTTACACTGCTCAGACTTGTGTGTGTGCATGTGTAAATGAAAGAGTGCAGAAACACAGACTCCTGTTTCGTAAACTAGTGATGCAGGACCACCTGTTTTTAACAGACATACGCCAAATGTTACACAGAACTGCATCCAAATACTGTGTGAGCATTATGGTGACGCTCTGAGCTCATATGGAATGCAAATAGATGTGAAATTAGGAGAAACTAAACAGCATATTCTGAACTGTGGGAAAAACAAAGTAAAAGTAGTTGTTGCTGTATTTTAGCAATCTGATGATGGTAAACACTGTCATTTTTTTTTTTACCACAATACCAGTGGCATTAACAGAGACAGCATCTATCTATCTATGGGTTAAACATAGAGGTAACTGAAAATTCTTGCCCTTATGCTAAAACATATTATATTCAAATGCATTCCATTTTAAAAATGTACAAAAAAAAACCCAACAAGATGGTACACTCAGGATAAATTTGTTTCCACCAGCCTACATTGTGGCATTAAAAAAATTACATCTGTTTGTAGATTTCTGTTTTGTCCTTTTCAGGAAAGTATGCTCAGGAATAATTTGACTGGAATAATTGCCAAGTTGACTACCGAGTTTGGATCTAACTAAAGGAGCAAACCCCAGCTTCAATACACAGGGGACCTGAAATATCCTATGAAACGTGTCTAAGGACGCATTAGCTCAAGCAATCTGGCTGCAGAGCCATAAACGCTGGCAGTTTTGTGTATTTGGGCATAAGCATGTTAAGCAGAAAAAGAGGATGAGAGTGCTCATTAGGAAACAAATGTAATGAAATTAAGTTTGCACTGTCATCACAAGAGTGCATTTGTGTGTACATCTCACATAAACATCACACCTCACTTACATATATCCACTAGCACACCCGCAGTGCTTCAGGATGCTTGTGCATGTGAAAGTAGCTGAAAAAGCTCCACTGGGGGCCGTCACCAGTGAGGCGAGGAGCAGGTGTCTCCAGCCAGGCAGAGAGATAGAACCAGGGCAGCCTGCCTCAGCTGAGTCTTAGCCCCACCAGTGCTCCAATCGCCTGGGAGGACAGGTGACATCTGGCCCCTGTGCCTATGTAGTGGAAGACTCTTCCTCCAGGGATGACAGTTACCACTGAATCTCTGAGCCCTGAGCCAGTATGGAAAGAAGTGATTTTTTTTTTCCCCCCACTGTCCTTACTTTTTGATGATTTCACAGGGACTGGGTGTTGATGAAGAGAGCGGCAGATTGGAGGTCTTGAAAGCTCTCCCCTTTTTCTCTTTGAAAAGAGAGCAAAAAAAAGAGTCAGCGAAGAGAAGGGTCAGTGTGAGTGATACAGGCACCATGACCTGGAAGTAAAAAGCCTGTGATTTCAGCAGCAGGGGGCGAGTGCTGGCGATGATGGTCCCCAAAGAAAAACACGTACACCTACCTCTCTCCGCGTACAGAATAAAGGTCTAGTCTTCATCTGGAGTTTCAGGGCTGTGATTTCTGCAGGAAAAAAGAACATCAAAACTGAGGATTCAGTGAACAGTGTGAGCTTTGTGTTTCAAGTGAGACTATTCAAGCAAAGCCATAAAAAAATACAAAATAAAGGAAAGAGCAGAATAGGGGAAAAGAATTACAAAGGAAGAGTAATTTCTATAGCTGAGCCACTAAACGCAGAAAACGCAGAAAATAGTTCATGTTTTTTTCAGCACCGGTCCTGATTTTTTTTTTCTTCCAGAAAAACAAATAGACATTTTAATGATTCAGTATTTCAGGAATGATGATAGAGTGATTTTTAAAAGAGGAACGTTAAATGCTTAAGCAGGAATGTTTTAAGTGCATGAATGCTCGCTTGTCTGGTTTACCCCTGCTTGCTTAAGTACTATAATTAATGGTTTTGTTAATTGAACAGGAATTGCGAAGGCACTGTAGTGTAGAAACCAGCACCAGTAATTCATCAATTTCACTCTTTCTCCTTCTCTTCGCACACGTTTACTTTTAAAGCTCGAGGACATTAGCGGTCAAATTGTACAGCCTATTATATTTTAAAATGAACTCGATTTGAAATTAAACTGGCCACTTGGACAAGATTTGTTCCCTCAAATTATACAAAACATGCTGCTGTTTATTTACAGGAAAACAGATTCCAGAGACACCTTGAAAGACTCCATCTATTATGTTGGAGTGCATGTTAAATACATTAAGAAAAGCAGTCACGACTGATTGTTATTAAAGAAGTCCAATCATCCATCAGAATCGGGCGGCCATTTTGTAGTAGGATTATCCGCGTTGCTATGACACACAGGCTGTTTCTAAAGTGATAAATGTGCTCTCTGCCTGAATGATAGCCTGTGCCCAAGAGCTGACACGTTGACGAACGGCGCTGTTTCCCCGAATTGATAGTTTCTGAGCCCATACATTTCATTGATTCGTTAATTGTTCGAGGGAGTTGGAGGCGCCTGACTGTCATGAATAAATGATAGATGCCTGGCATGTGTGCATTACCGAGGAAGACCTTTGAGGTGTGGTGTTGCTTCCTCAGAGACGCCAACCGTCCTCTTCACAGCCCCGAGGAGTTGCTGGTCCCTGTTAGTTTCCCCTCACATTAATAATGCATTCTCTCTAACAGCAGTGTTCAGCATTAAATGCTCTGCCATGGAGCCTGTTCAAAAACATCAATACAAACTCACTGAAATAACCCTGTTTCAGGCAGAGGGGGGAAAAAGAAGTTACATATGCTAATTGCTTCTTAAGGCATTCCTTCTGTCTACAGCTAGAGGCTCTTGTATCTTTTTCTCTTTCTGAGTTTTTTCCTTTCTCTCGTCTCCCTTTCTTCTGCTCTGACTAAGTAAGGCACCATGAATTCTGGGAGAAAGGATGGAGGGGAGTGGTGCAGAAATACTGACGATGCTTTTCCCAGGGCTCAGAAAGACAAGGTGATGGAGTGTCTACAAACAAGGAAAGATAGGTGAGGGAACAGGAGGAACGAGGAAAGGAAAAAAGAGAGATCGATTGCACGTTTCTGTTCGATTTTACCCCAGAGTTATGATTTTTACATTCAATATCAATGAGCTGAAAATGACATGCTTTATTCGGATAACTTATAGTAGTTGCTCAGAATCAAATTCTACATGATTGCGATTTCCCATGAAAATCAAAGACATGTAGATTTGATAGTCTCATGCTACAATTTTTCAAAACTGACCTATTGGGTATAAATAATTGTGTGTGTGTGCATCATTTAAGCAGTGCAAGATACATAGTTAACAAAGCTATTTTTTCTATGACATAGACATAGATATGCCAACTTTTTTTCCTTTCTCTTAAAACAGATATAATTAGATTTACACTATTATTTAATTCAATATAGACCAACTGAAATCCACTATAGATATTCACTGTTACAGAGTGAATAATATAATGAAAAAAGCTACATTCATCTTGAGGTTGCTCTAAGCAAAAGCTGGCCTGGTCAGCACAGTGAAAGCTTGGCCCCCCCTCTCTGAAGGGAAGCACTGATTAAAGACCAGGCCAGATGGACCACAGCGGTCTTCCTCATCGTGCTCAAGAGCTCTGACTGCGATCAAACACAGCAAAGGCCACCCTACAGCCAACCGTCATACAACTCGATCTCCACCATTGCTCAGTCCCCCTCCAGCCAACAGTCAGTGACTGCACTAAGCAAATGAGATGGAGAGAGTGATGTTATCATCAGTGATGTTAATGATCAGAAAAAAGCTCAAGTGTCTCTCTCAATGTCACCTTCGTTTGGAACTGGCCACGAGGAGAGCCTCCCACTAAGTTCGATATTTGCTCAAGGATTCACCAGTGCCACATTCATCTAATTTTCTCCATAAATAATGAGGTTTTCCTTGATGTAAAACAGAAAAAGCATTCATTAAAAGCCATCAGGATAAGTACCATCAAAATCAGCATGATAATTATTAGTAGTCGTATTTTGTAACCTTGATAGATTCTATGAGCACTGAAAATGTACAAAACTAAGCAAAAAGTGAACAGACATGGACGATACATGTTTTTACCGGTTAAATCATAACTCAAACATTACCTGTATCCACATCCTCTAAAATATCTGAGCTATGAAACACAACCATCGTTTTCAGACAGGTTTTTTGTATCTAAACGTAGCAAGCATCGACTGGGTGAGCCGAGCCTGAGCTCAGCATCCTGACACATGCAGTGCTGCCTGGCGGTGAAGCCGCCAAAAAAGTTGATGTGGTGTCGAGGTTCTCCTTTGAGAAGGTGACAGGAACAGGAATTGGACTGGGTGATACTCATGTCCTCTGACAGAGAGAGATATTTGCTTCAGAGGGAGAAAACTTCACCCCTTACTCCCAAGGCGAATGAGAATTGTGACAATCAGGATATGTCAAATAAGAGAGAGAATTTGATATGAGGGGAAAAAAAGACTATATTTGTCCTTCAACAAATCGAATTTTTACAGATACAGTATTTTGGGGATATACTGTATCAGTTTTTTCTGATTTTATATTCCAGTCAATATTTCAATAAAAACAGGCCTGGAAAATACTTTGCTGGAAAATACTAACTGAAATTAAACATGCAGTGTTTTGAATGTGTTTGAGTTTTCCTCTTCCTAAACTGCTTGTGAATAACAGGACAAAGTGAAGTGCCTTTAGAGAATTTTGTCAAATTTTAAAACAAGGCTCCAAATGAGATGTGCAATTTTTAACACGCTTGAGCTGACAGCTTGCAGGGGATCTACACTTCAGTGTCTTTAAATAAACCTGTTATTATTCAGGGTGAAAATTGAGACAAAATAAATGTTCCATCTCACTGGAAGATTTTGCTCAGTTGAAACAATTATCACCATGTCTGTTGCATGTTTTAACATGTTAAACTCTCAGAATAGATGGAAGCAGGAGTGGATTTGAAGTGAATGTGTAGGATGCGTTCGGTGAAAATCAATAACATTGATGGGATACTGATGGGGCACGAGCAAAACACTCATTTAAGGGGACTGCAGGTTTGAAATATTTGACAAAGAGGAGCACTTGGATTTGTGGTTATGGCTAACGGAAGGAGTCAGGTGGTGTATGTGTGTGTTTGGAAGCAGAGAGAGATGGGGCATGCAAGGTTCAGAGTAATTAGTCAGATTGAGGGCTGAAATGAGGCAGTGTGAGAGGAGGCTGGGGCAAAGCATTTGTGTGTGTGTATGTGTGTATTTGTGTTAGAGGCCAGGCTGGTGGGATGCTCTAATTGGAGCTAAGCGGCCGCAGAGGATCAGAGGTACTCCAGAAACAAAGGAGCACAGGCAAAGAGAGAGAGGGAGAAAGAGAGAGGTTCCTGTACTGGATGTGTGCATGTGTCTCTTAGTGTTTGAGTGAACAATAACTAAAGTGACATTTTACATGCTCAGCTAGCAAAGGCTTTGACCGAACCTCTGACTGCATCAAAATCACACATGCCCAAACTCAGTTTTGAAAAAGAGAACAGACATTCTAGACGATTTCTACAGAAATATTTTCCTTCCCAAGATAATGTGTTCAAAAAGCACAATGACACTCAATTAAATATTTCAATCCAATTTAACTGCTGTATACCGAACACGTCCAAGATATAAAAAAAACATAAAAATAATAATAATAATATTTTCAGTGTCAATTAGTTAGCTGAGCATATAAAACACCATTTTACAGAACGAAAATAAATCAATTAGCCTCGTTGCTTTTTGCTCGTTACTCAATTCACATGCTGCTTCACTTTTAATGGCTTTTTGACAGCCGATAAATGATGTGATTTACATTAGCTGGCCTGTTATAAAACCACTCCGCTGGTGGTCAGAACAGCCATCCTTCAGCTCGACAATACCTGCATAAAAAGCCCATTTGGCAAAATGGCTGACATAAAATGCATGTGGGTTGGAGGACAAATAACGGCATCTTATATAAAATAATGCTATCTTAGTTTGACCGCTATTACCTGCTGTTCGTTTTTTTTCCGAGAGGCTTATCCAATGCATGATGACTAAATGAAAGTCATTTATGTGTACAGACACACACATACACTTTTCTGCAATAGTAAAGATCCCTGAGGTCACATCCTCCCACTCAAAACCTCCATGTATTCTTGGCCAAACCTCCCACCACAGACCTCATGCCAGTCTAATCCCTAAGACCCCTCCCTCCATCTGTCCCCACCCAGCCCAGGAGTGAACAGAGAGACAGAGGGTCACACGCAGCCTCTGAGTCATACTGGACGCGTTCCCTCAGCCTGCACGTCTACTGCTGGTGTACACGGCCTCGATTCAAAACACTCTCTCATACGAAAAAAATCATAGCGGATGCTGCAAATTGGTAGCTGATAAATAACATGGACATTTTTGTTTAATTAACAGGATTTTAGGTTCATATTTATACATATGTATAAGGGAAAGTGTGTCTTTTTAGAAGTTATGACCGCTCATTTAGCCACCACTACAGTATTTAATTCTTAAGCAGTCTTGTGTTGTGGCTTTCATAAAAACAAATATTCCACATAGCGGGGTCAAATAAAAATGCATGTGTAGTTGTAAAACAATTTAAAAACAGTTTTAGTTGGGATTGGTACAATGTTAAAATGCAGGGCAATGCTAAGTGACAGGTCAACTACCTAAATACTGCATAATGATAGCAGCTTAAAGAAATACTGATTTTCAACCATAGACTATTTTGAGAATAGTGTAGTGATAACTGGTGTATTACTATATAACACAGATATTTCTGCTGTGGCTAACGCTGATGTGTTTAGTAATCTGTGACATTTATAATACAGGGAAATTCAAATGAAATCTTCCATACTTGCCTCATCTCCTCTTCTGTCTACAGCTTCAGCTGCTACAAAGACCAGAAGCTGGTCTTTTAAAAGCTTTTTTTAGAAGCTGGACAATTAGTCAAGATTTCTGAGACAGAGACAGAAAGATAACTGTCATTGCATGAATCATTATTGTTGTTTATTTAGGATTTCTTAATGTCTCTTTGAATTGCAACAAAAGCAACTTGGTAAAATTCTTGGTAGCGATAAATATTAAATAATGTGACAGTGATCTATTGTTTTTTCTTCCTTACCAATGCCAGGAGCTGATCTCTTGTGCCATTATTACTTGAAAAGAAAACAGAAATAAGAGAATAAGAGAGCAAAGCGTTCAATTTATATGCAATAAATCCACTCCACTGAACATACAGCATGTAAAATACATTTGCATAGGCATTCGGCACTGTTTACACTGTTTACATTCAAATGAGAGTGCAGAGACCTTGGCATCGACCACCTACATGAATATGTCTCTCAAACACACATATATCTGAAATGCCTAATGACCAGACATAGTAGAGAAAGAAAAAATTAATAAATACTGAGAGTAGTATTCCACTACCCAACCTTTTCTTTGTCGCTCTGCATAAACACACAGTATGAAAGTAAAAATAGGCAACTGTAAAGTCAAAGCACACATTTCCTCCTACCACGTGCCATTTTACGAATGGTTGGTGGTATCAGAAGGCAGATAAGGGTGGAGAGCGTCGCTGCTCGTTTTCATTCAGTTTGGAGGTTGTGAAGAGCTCAGTGATGGTTCCCATCAGTGGTTGCTAGACTTTAGATTGGTGAACTCACACAGAGGTTAATGGACTGACTCAAGTTTGCCTGTGCTGTGATGAGAGGTCCTGTGTATAATTGAATCAAGCCTGCATATGAATGAAATGACAGGCAGGTTTTTTTTCTATCTCTCTCTCTCTGTTGGTGGGAGGGACCTGAATTAATGTCTTGTTGTGAGGAAGATGAAAGGTAATGCCTTCCAAAACTCACATGGTTCCACATGGTTCAGTGAGTAAAATGGGAAGCAAAACACAATAACTACTTTATGGTGTGTTTTGTGATGTGGGCTGAGCATTGCGTTTTAAATGTTTTTGTGAATTGGGGGAACTTTCCATATTCTTCTGTTACTTTTATTCTGACCAAACTATTTTTTTTTTTATATCCCAATCCTACACCTACTGTACAGAAACCTGTTTGCATTGTTACACTTCCAGATAAACATATTTTGCAATTTCTAATATTTGAATAATGTTATATGTAAAATTTTATATTTAGACATAATTATATAAACTATTTCTTATACAATTGTACTTTATTAACAAATATTTTGTAACCAAAATTAATACTAATAATAAAAGTAAAAAGCTACTAAAACATCATGCTACTGGGCCAAGCACATTCTAAAAGAACAGGGGAATATAAATAGTCTACTTAACATTTGGGTTTTCTGGGGTCGAGTGCTCAAGTACTGTGTCCCTAAGAGTGAGGCCTGGCCATCCAGTGAGAAATGTCTTTCATTTTTTATGGCTCTGCTGGACTCTCATGTCAAAAGTGGTTCTTGTCAAGTCAGTAGCTCACCGTAAGGGACCTCCACTGTGGTTTTTAGAAGTGCAGGTGCGGAAACGATAAGACCACAGCCGTTTCCTAGCCCAATTCAGCCCTGTGATTTGTTCTATTATACCAGTACAGCAGCACAAAGACCCGCACCATATTAAAATGACACCCCCATTATTTCCCCACAACAAACCTGAGAGCAAAATGCATTCACACAAAACTCCCCGAAGACCCATTGAATGTATAACATTAGGATTGTATATACAGAGTAAATGGGTGCAAGCAGGAAATATGTTTTTGCCCGTGATGAATTCCATATCTTGGTAAATAAAACAAGATCTGAAATCCCTTCATTCGGCGAGCAGTCGCTCTCGGGCAGCCCTCACCGGTGGAGATGTGAAATGGGTTTTGTCAGGGGTGGGAGCGGCTGGTCTCCCGGTTAATTATTGATTCAGTGCGCGTGCAGCTGCGAACAACACAATGTGGGAACAGTTTGCAATAACATTTAGAAAATAGACAATGAAAGAAAAGAAGTAATGGCATTATCTTGCATCACTAGATGCAACTGAATGTAGTATGTCCAGGAATGGGGTTTTGAGTTTTAGAGTATGTGGCGGTAGCAAGATGTGCTTGTTACATCAGTTTATGAGAAGATAAACTCATGAATATTAATTTGCTTGTCCTGCTGTTACTGATGTTCAACACTGATTTGACATTGAGAAGCAACAACAATTAATTATTTTTTAAATTATGTAATTTAGTTAATTTAACATCAAGATACCGCAAATAAAGATCAAGATACCATAAATACAATTAACAACTTTAATATTTAAAAACAGTTATTAGTGATTATTATTAGCATAAATACAGTTCCTAAATGAAGTAAATTAGGGTGCATCCATTTTTTGTAAATGAGAATACACATAAGGTCTCTAATATAAACCTGATTTGTGTAAGATACTGTATTTGTTCTTTGTGCTTGACACACAAACAGAATGTGTTATTTTATTCGTAGACTTAAAAATATGTTTCTTGGATTAATAAGAACCAAGTCACAAAATTAACCATTACAAAACTATACTAGAAGCAGCAGAAAGTTGTCATTACAGAAATGTTTATATCACAAATATGCTCTAACGTTGGTGTTAACTTAATTGTTTAAAAAGTTTTAGTTACTGCAGGCTTGCTAGTGGCGCCAAATTACACATTGTATTGCACAACACATTGCGTGTGACAATCTAATTAATTGTCGAGTTGCAACAAAACGAAAAAATTAATTTACAAATCAATTTTACAAACATGCCCTCCCTTTGAAAGTCATTGCATAACGTTAATTCACACGCTGAGGTAAAATACACTGTACTTGTGCTCTCATGTCCCTCAGGTCCCAAATAGTAAATGAATCCCTACCTATTAACCTAGTCATCACAGGTACAGTTTGCTTTTGACAGACTACACCTAAAGCCAAAACGTTTTACTTGTACCTGTCTCCCACTTGCAAGCGAAGGTCAAATTAGCTGTCAATCAGAGTCGCTATTTCCCCAAAGGCACGACGCTCCCCACTGACACGCGCCTCACCCTCTCCAACCGTCTCCTCAAGAGCAGCGCGCGCCACCCCCTGTCTGTCCCCGCTCAGCCAATCAGATCTCACTCCGGTCTGACTCTACGTTCCATAAATGGTGTGGAGAAAAATAGGACGCTCGCACTACTAGCTCTACAGAGTGACTGAGGGAACCGATATTTTTTGTTTTTATTGTTTTATTTTGGATACTTTCCCCTTCATAAACGTTTCCGACTCCATCTCTCCATCTCTCAACCGACCTGTCTGCATCCGACTGTCCTTGGGTCCACGCGACACCTCCTCCAAGACTTTCGGGAACGACTCCCCTAAAATACGCTCTAAAAGCGCAACGTTTTAATTTTTCGACCGGGTCTTTGAATAAAATAGCGATCTTTTTCTTTTTCCCCGTTCACCTCCGGACACGAGAATGGTCATGGTGAGTAATGTGCTCGCATTTGAAAGAGAATTATTACACTGTAGTGAAAATCACTGAAACACTGTAACGCGCAGCCTTAAGAATAATCCCTTCATCCCTTGTAATACTCCTAATTTCACAAACTTTGCTCTTTTCCTTTCTCTTAATCACATAAACGGCGACAATAGGGATGAGGACAGAATATTCGTATCGAGAGATTATGTTAGGGAGCTCATTCTGCGTATAGGTAGGTGTGTGTGAATGTGCGTGCAGTTTGTACAAAGAGCAGGTGTTTGCTCAGTAACCTGTGCCTTCTCCAACCTGATACTCAGTAGATAACAAATGTGGTACATGTAATTAAACACGTTTCGTTTCATATTTAACACAGGCTAACATTTGGCATCTTAATGGATTAATTCTATTTAATCAAACTAGTATGTTGACCACTTTTTGCAGTTTCTGATAGCAATACACTGAATGTGTACAAATATACATAAATAATGATAATTGTATGCTTAATTGATTTAATTAAAACGTGTGTATGTATGCATGCATGTGTGTGTGTGTGTATACAAATATGTACAGACAAAATGTAGTCAAAGTGGTCAGGTTTTCAAGGGCAGCACTGACTGCTGTTTCCTACCATGTTAATGTTGATGTTCTGCCTCATCAAACAAGTATACAAAACAATTTCAATTTAATTCAATATTCAATGTTAAAGTATTTAAGTAGCCTATTTGGTAATTTATTTAGCTCTGCAATAAAAGATATAATGTAATGTCGGCAGGTCATCATTTCAAAACAAAATTTGCAATAATGACCGTCTAACTGTACATTATCCTTATATATATACATAATATATAAGAATATAAAAGCTTAAATATACTCGGCAATCATTGCATGCTTTTAACTTGCATTAATTAGCAGTGCTGCACCGGCACCCTATTACCATAATGCCTGTAGGTGCAATCAGTCCGCTCTAACTCAAGCTGAGACCTCGGTTGCGATTGATTGCCTGGGCTGCTTCTGAAAGGGCTTCTGCTAGCCGAAGTGCCTGTGTCTCCGTCTGCAAGGCTGCCAGAGCGAAAGTGTTAATTTTCCAGAGTAGCGCAGATGACAGACAGCTGAGGCAGCCAGTGAGAGAAGTTAGGAGGAGGGGGCTGCTCTGACCTCACCAATGAGGAGGGGGCAGGGAGTGGGGCTGCAGCGTTCAGCTCATGCCGAAGCCCGTGCATTCACAAGCAGCCTCACTTGGAGGAGGAATGCCCACTCTCTCTCCCGCTGGCCGCACGCTGCCTCACCACCGCTGAGACACATACAGAGAGAGAGAGGAGAGACAGAGAGAGATCTCCAAGTGAGGAGACATTAGCACGGCTATAGGCGAGAACTCTCCCTGCCGACTTACAAATGGAGTGGAACGGGTTTAAGATGGTAAGGATGCTGCGGTGGTTTTGTGCAGACAAGAGTGTGTGTGTGCGCGAGTGTGTGTTTGCCCTTGCTGTGTCTCACTGCCTGCAGCTGCAGTGGCAGCATTGGAGTCTCTGTCTCTCTCTATCCGTTCTCCTCTTTTTCAATTCTGCATGCTACTCCTCCCCTTTATCTTAGGATGAGAGGAGCTTTATTTGAGAACAAGGCTGAGGAGAAGAGTAGAGAGGAGAGGAGAGGAGAGAAATAACAGGTGTAGCAGGTTCTTGGATGCTGCGGTTTAAACCCCATTTACGATGTAAAGGCAATGTTGAATCTTAATGCTCACCTTTTTTTGCTCTCATCTTCCATTTTTACCCTCATTTTAACACCCGCCGCTCCGGTTTGATCTGTCAGAAGGATACAGCTGTATAATTCATATGATTAATGTGATGATCGTATCATTTTTCTTTATGATTTCCCAAACATATGCTGTAAAATTTGTACAAAATTTACATTTAGGTGGAAGATGATGCATACGTAGAAGGTTGTGTAACTGTGTACTAACGTACATGCCAGTGTGTAAGTTTGTAAATGAGAATGAGTGGGAGTGACCTCGTGTGTAAGTGTGCATGAGAATCTATTAGGCAGTGTGTGAGGGTGTGTTTCCGTGCATAGTGTAGTTAGTGTTCAGGCACGTCTGGAGATCACTGGCTGTGTTTGCCCATTTTCTCTGATAGAGGTAGGGCAGGCTGCACTAAACATGCTGCGCTGTGTGTGTGTTGTGCGAGTGTATGTGTCCATTGTTGACTAAGGGCTCAGAGACTGCCTCCCCCGGCTGTCACCAGGCTAGTGGGAGACTGTGCCTGCCAGGAACCAACTCTCCCCGAGAGAGAGAAATGAAGAGAGAGAGAGAGAGAGAGAGAGAGAGAGAGAAAGGGAAGTAGCAAAGCTTACAAATGGAGCTGGGTAAGAAAAATCCGAGGCCTACGTTAGCAGAACACATAAAGGTAGAGGACATAATTGCTTCGTTTCGAACGGCCGAGGCAGCACAGATAAATATATTTACTAAGTTGCAGTGACTGTCAAATCCCCCATCTGAGCAGTGCAGGTTCAAATTTAAATGTGGGCAGCATTATTCATTTTTCAGGCAAATGTTTGACTGTTTGTGTGTGGGCTTTAACATGCAATCAAAATGCTAATTGAAAAAAAAGCGATTCCCAACAGTGAATCCCTGCCTTACCTCCTGCCTCCCTTTCTTTTGTGTGAGCGAGGTAGAAACAGTGTTTTTGCGAGACAAAAAAACACATTGGGGCAGTGAGGGGGCTTGTCCACGATGCTTATAGTGAGAGAGGAAATAAGGTGTGGGAGGGAGGAAGTTAAGGGGAAAGAGCTTCCACATAGGCCTATACATTTCTCCTCCTCCTCCGCAGTGCTGACGTCCCAGCTACACGTGCTCCTAACGGCCATTACACAGAACTATGGCCACGTAGACAACAGCCTCTCCTCTTCTTTCACCTCACATTCTATCCCCCTACCTCTGCTTCACCTCTATCCTTCCTCATAATTTTACTCCCTCTTCCAAGCAGCCTTACTACTCTGCTTTAGGGCTTTCTCCTTTGTTGTCCAACTCCAAGGTTGCATATCAATGCTAATAAGGCTAAAGCTGGACTGAATATTAAAAAGGGGTGGATGAGGGCGCAGGTGGACAACCGAGAGAGAGTGGGAGACAAGCTGCCGAGATGCTGAAATCTGGGTAGCAGGGGTGGGAAAAGTGCCCCAGGATGTGTGATGGCTGGGTGGAAGAGTTTGCACCCCTCTCCACACTGCGTGACTACACATGACAGCTGAGTGTCAAAGTGGGCCACTTGATTTTTCTGAGAGTTAGAGTAGAGGCTCAGGTTGCCCCCCTCTGGCCGCAAAGACTCTGGGGTTTTGCAAGCGTGTGACACCACTGCATCCATCCCTCACGGTTCCCACTGCAGGAGAAAAGCAGCATCCATCTGACTGACTGCCTCGGAGTGCTTTTGCAACGAGCTCTCAGATGGTGGCGCCGTAGAGCTTCCACCTGAGTGAGTTTTAAACACGGTTTATTGTGCAGGTTGCTTTACAGCATTGCTTTACAGCATAAAGATATAAAGACTACAGCATAAAAACTTTTTGTCTAGATTAGAAGATACTTGGACTGAATTACAAGAAAATGTATATGAATTGAAAGTTTGGTCTAAGGATAAATATTTTGTTTAATATTCAAGGAGTCAGAGGATGCGCCAATGATAAAAGTATTACAGTAGCAGTAAATTGACTCCTTCGCTCATAAAGACACAACAAATAATTGATCAGACCACCTGGGATACATGAAATACAGCCTAGACATGACATGACAAAAAAAAAAAAAAAACAGGATTCGCTTCTCATCCATTGGATTTAGCACACTACATTTAAGATTAAAGGACAACAGAAAAGTCATGAGTCTTTTATACATCTGCTAAATAACATTATTGGCAAGTGTAGCCTTTGCGGAATAGTTTTATAATTAGAATCCATGCCAGATGCCATTTTTCAGTCTTTACAGTCTTGCTCTCGCCGCTATTTCAACATGGTATTGTTAAAAGAGTAAACAGCACTCTGTAATCTATTTGCTATGCTCTTCATTCCGATTTGAAAAAGTATCCTAATACTTAATCGTTTTCAACGGCTCTGACAGATTTAGAACACAAATGTAACCTCTGAATGTAATTACTGAATGAGTCTCACTCTGCCAACTGATTAGAGAAAATGCCTTGAGAGTTACTGAGGTAACTGAACATCCAGCTCTAGGGAGGATAGAGCACACTGACAGGTGAAGTCAGAATGCGCTTATTAGACAAGTCTCGCATTCAGACTTAAATAACTCAGAGAAGATTTCAGTAGCTAATGTGAGCTTTCATCACATTCCGTATTTTTGATCACATCACTTCTGGGAGAATTTTACCCTTAGTGTTCAAATGAGAAGCAAAGTAAATCTACGAAGAAAACCTTAGAAATTGTGCTTGTAAATTCTGAGCTTCAATTAAAATTGATCTGTGAGATGTTCGGATAAAAACTGCCCATAGGAAAGAAATATCGTAAATGGGATCATCTTTAACATCTCAGTTGTTTCCTACAAATGAGAAAAGTCTCTTGCTTCTCAAAAATGGCTTAGGAGAAAAGTGTTTTAAAAGTCAGATAGTAAAGTGTGCAAAAATAGATGCTTTATTACTAGGATTAACGTCATAGATCTTACTATATTGCAGTAATTGTTATGAAGTGTTATGAATTATAATATTAGTGTCTTTTTTATTGTTCTAAATCGTTTTGAGCAAAAATATCTAAAAATACATTGTTGAATGAAACATAAGCAAATTATCCAATATGTCTCCTGACATTTAAAATCGAATGCCCTTTACATAAAAAAAAATCTTATCTAATGTATTAATAAGGTTTAGGTAAGATTAAACAATGTGCTATGAATAATAATCTGATATAATCTTAATAATATCCTTTCGTAAAGAGGCCTTTTATTATGTCAAAATATGTCATGCTAAATATACATGAATAGCAACAAAATGTTCAGGTTTAAATTTTAATAGGCGTCCACAGTGATTTCTCAGTTTGATTCATCCTCATTTTCCTTGCAGAAAGCTGAGCAGAGAGCAAGAAGGAGAGAGGGAGTGAGCAGGCTTCACAAGCGCCATAATAATAAGTCCTCTGGCGCAAATTCAAAGTGCCACGCACAGACAGACGATAATCAGCCGAATATACACAGCACACACAACCTGCTTACCAACACAACACACCCCTCATCCTGGCACACTGACAGATGCCTCACCAGATACATATTGCATATATATATATATATATATATATATATATATATATATAAGTATATATATAAGATGATATGTTTGCCAGAGACTCAATCACAAACAGTGATTGTTGGTTAGAGTTGATTACAAGATAAAATTGAGAAAGGTAAAAGAAGCGCATTACCGCCCATTTCTTTCAAGCTGGCTCTTATCCCCTATCATTCTAGCTTCCGACCTCCCTCATCCTCCATCCCACTTTCTTTGTTTCATTCCTTCTCCTGGTTCCCCCTCCCTCTCTCTTTTTCTCTCTCTCTTTCTCTGCCTGTGTGTTTTGGTATTCATACAGACGTTCGGATTTGAGTGGCAGGCTCTCTTGAGACTGTGCACAAACTGCACATTTCTCTGATCTACATTTTGCACCCCAGGAAAAGACAGCAGTAGCAGGCGAAGTCTTTGCTCGCACTATTGCAAACGCAGTCGCGTTTTTTCTCCTGCCCATTAGCCAATTAACTGACCTGCCTCCCTGTGATGCTAAAGGACATCTCAAGGTCATTTATATTACGGTAGCTCGCCTCACACATTCACACAGAAATATAAATCTCTAAAACCTTTATAACCCATAGCTTTGTGACTAAAACGACTGATGCGTTTTTAAAAAATTGCATAATGTAGCGTACTGTAATAACGGTTGGTATGGCATTCAAAAGAGCGCACTTGAGGAATGATTTTGCTTTGCTAGTTTCCCATGGATAAAAAGGGGATACAATGAGCAGAAAGGAGACATATGAGATAAATGTCAAAGATAGTTACACTCTCTGAATATCTGTGCCCGGAGGTCAAAGGTCACAGCTGAGAAAAGATATGGAGCGTACCAGGCGTGGCAGCTCCCGCAACAAACCCTGACTGAGAAAGGGCAAATGGGGTGGTGCGCAAAAACCATCTTCCCCACAACAGTAACCATAGATACCGCCGTTGGCATTTCATGAAGGGATTGCTTCCCGTGAAATCTTGCCCCTGTAGATCCACTCGGGTTGTGGATATTGTTATCTCGCTGTCAAGAGCAGTTAGGCAGATTAGAGGTGAGAGCAGACCTTTAGCAGAAGTTGCTGTCTTGTCCGGGAGCAAATGTCTTCCCTTACACAAACACACCCTGCTTTTTTTTTCTTCTGAGAAGCCAGGCATTTATTCCATTAGGTCTCCATCAACCTGCAATCAGAAAGCCGTGGTTAGTAAAACGCCAGACAAACACTAATAAATATTACAAGCACGAACCAGAATGCAAAAAAAGATAAAGAAAAAGCTGTATTCCCTGTACATTATACACAATCATGACTAATTCTGATGGATTCTATGAGGATAACCCTATATTTTCTTGCACGTTATATATGAGCATAGATGGCCCCCTGTAGGCACTTTCAGTTACACTGTACACTGGCATTGGAAGATTAATCTGCTCTTTTGAATGCACGCCACACTGCTTTCGTTGATATTTTGCAGGTTTTATCTAAACAGCTGCAATGGACCACATTAGGTTGCCCTTTCCCTCATAATGCCATTCTTTATATATATCCCCACCTCCAAAGAAATTTGAACATCCTGGAGACGTGTTGACAAAGCGTTTAGGTCATTGTTGCTGTGTAAAACAAGAGGACAGTAAAGTCTATCACTAAGAGCAGGGAGAAGAAATGCCCTCTTGTAAATGACACCCATTCATCTGCATTTTGGAGCATAGATTCTAGCCCTGACATATATGAAGAGGTTAACAGATTGAATTTCATTCACCTCTTTGTCTCTCATATTGAGATTGGTGCTATTTATTAGCTGCCTGTGCTAGTTAGTAATTCAGTCAATCTTCCATCAATTACCCAGGCGTTCTCTTATTAAAGCAGATGCTGTGGGGTTGCCGCTCTGTCTTGCAGCTACTTTCTTTTATGAGCTTGAGTGCAGAACTTAATCAATAGCTAAACTGACTTCATGCATAGAGATGTTTCTCCACCAGCTGTGAATTTTGGAGGGTTAAGGATAGGGATGTATCAGTGCAGATATTTTGGCCAATGCCTTTTTTATTTATTTAGATGATTTTATGGATGATACATTAAGAGATTTGTATGTTGTTAAATAAACATAACATTTTGAAGAAAATGTATAACAATAATTTATTTACAGCCACCATTTTACAGTGTTTTACAAATTTATTTGGTGCTATGATATATTTTTTTCGTATTCTGCTCATTTTCCTGAATTTGGCCCTGATACAGTTTTCAGTTTTTAAATACACAATATAACACTGTTAAATGAAATCTTTAGTAAATCTCAAAATGTATTTTTTTCTATTCTGTACATCATACTGTTGTGATGCTTTTAAATGTTTTTATTGTTTATTTTTTATTATTTATTTTGAGTAGTGTACTATTTTAATACTACATTTCATAATGAAGATTGTGCAGATGTAAAATTAAACTAAAAAGCTTTTTGTATTAGCTAGAACTACATTATCATTGTTTGTGTTTTTTTTTTAATTATTGTTCAGCCTTTACCGAAACAGTATTCATGCTTTCCATTTAAGTGACTGGATTGTTAATTTCCCTGTAGTTCTGTCCGACCATGGTTCTTCGCTGTAGAATGAGAAAAGAGTCAGAAAATTAGGTATCTTTGTTGGTGCAAAGAGAAGTCCAATACTAGTGTAGAAAAAATGGTTAAAAATATGCAGAAAGTAAGGGAAAACAAAACACCACAGGGGAATGGGAAGAGAGATTGATGCAGGATTTGTGTGTTGTGTTGTGTTGGAATGGAAACTGGGAAAATAAGAATGAAGAAAATGTTTTGGAAAAGAGAGTGTGGAGAAAGGGACTTTGAGAAAGAGGCTGCAGGAAGATGAGGAGGCTGAGATTGGATTAACCAGAGCTCATGTGTGTGGTTTGTTAGAGTGAAAAATAGAAAGAAGGAAAGCGCAGTGTGTTTATGTGTGTTCAGAAGCCCACCTCATCCTCTCAGGAACTTGAGACCACAGTTAGCTGCCTTACGTGCGCATCTTCCTTTCCTTGCGCTCCCCTCACACACAAACACACACATCTACTTTCAGGCTATTTGTAAAGCTTTTAATGTTTCTCTATAATGAGCAAACATTGCATGACAAGCTTAAACAGAAGAAATAATTAAAAGACAAATATATGGTGCAAGGTCTTTAGCTAGGTTTCACACTCTGCATAACTAAACACATTCATCCTCATTTTACCAGCTCTCCACACTCACTGCAATACTCACCAAGGGCTCCCAAGCGCAGCTTTAAAACTCATCTATATAGCCTCAATGTGATTTGTAGTTGGTAAAGCAGCTTGTTAGCCGGAGAGGTTCAGGAGTGCACAGTATGCATAGTTTCCAGGGCGCGGAGGAACGAGGCTGCACTCTCTCTCTGCCTGGCGCAGGTGCGGCACTGTTCTGCCACCTGCCAGCTACCTACCATGTCAACGCCCCACCTGGAGCTGACACAGCCTGCATACTGCATGCACAGAGTAAAAGAAAACCACATAGACACACTTGCACAACTAAAGAGACAGGACACATATACACACAACCTTGACAGAGGAGATATCTGAGAAAAGACTGCATGTGCACAGTGTAGGTCTGGATCGAAAGACAAATGTTTTGTGACAGGACAATTGTGTCAACTGGTAAAAATTAAACCATGGTGTAAATATATGCTATGATTTAAAAAAAATTAAAAAACCTACGTAGTGTGCTGCAGATGATTGTTTCTGGTGTGTCTTGTCAACCCCCAAATGTTTAATCATCATATCATATCATATATTTCATAATATCTATATTTTATATATATATATATATATATATATATATACCATTACATTATTTAAAATTACTCATACCTTGATGTAATACTTTGGTCATACCGCCCACTCCTATTGTTGCTCAGAAATTTCCTCATGCAGACAAGGCAAGGTCACCTTTATTGAAATGCAAAAGTCCCCTGATGGTGGAAGGCTCTAGTGCAATATCTATAATTTGTGTAGGGGTTAGATAGAGCAAGCGGAAGGGTACGTGAAAGAGAAAGAGTGTGTGGGGGTGGGCAGTGTATCTCTGAGCCTGTCACTGACAATCAACTTGTGGTCCGAGGCTAGTTGACAGACAAGGACAACACGCGCACACACCCAAAGAACTCCCCTGTCTCACTTTGATCATCGCCCTGAACTAATTCATAATAAATAAGTGATTTTAAAGACACATCAACCAAATACTCCCCCGTTAAATCTGCTTAAATATTAGCCTCATATCTGATGGCGAAGGCCTCTCTGTTTCATAAGCAGCGTTCTTGTCCACAGAAGATATCACAGAGATGGCCAGAGGCTGGACTATGTCAGTGGTACGCCACTGGGTGTGTGTGTGTGTATGTGCGCAAAGCCAGGCCCAGCAGGTTGCTTATCCCATACTGCCTGAAGGACGCGAGTCCTGTGGGCCATGCTGGAGCAGGCAGAGGGCCAAACTCTCTCATATTTCCATCCGGAGCCTGAGGATAGAACTGGTCACTGGAGCCACACAAATTTAAGTGTCATTCCTGAATCAAGATGCTCACCAATGTTCTGCTCGCCTTGGCAGTGAGCTGGGCCACTACCAGCGGCTAACGGAGCCAGCGGCCCCATGGTAGCATGGGCTAGATAGTGGATTATGCAAAACCCAAACATGCAGCCGAGAAATTCAGCTCTATTTGACTTTTTCATACTATCATGTTTCGTACTATCATGGCACGTTTGTTTTAATTTTTATCAGCATGTAATGCAGCTGTGCAACTTCATGAAAACATTCATTTTTGCATCGCAGTTCATCAGCACAGCATTGAAGTATTTTTTTTTGTTTTGCCTTTTTTTTATTTGAAAACTCTGCTGAACCCTCACCAACACATTAGCCACACTGTCACGTTGGGCGCTAATTCGTCTCCACAGAAGATCTGCGAGAGAGGTTAATTTAAGGCCAAGGAGATCCCACGCACAGAGAGAAAATACAGCCATTCATCCAGACAGAAAGAGAGAGAGAGAGAGAGAGATGGGGAAACTGCAAAGGAGCGATGGTGGATAGAGAGAGTGAAAGAGAAAGAGAGTGGGGTCAGCTGATGAGGTCAACATTGCGAGATTTGGAGAGAGTGGGTAGGTAGACGCAGGTGTTTCACCAGACCCGTAGCCCAAAGGAAAAACATGGCCTGTGTCACTGATGCTGCCGTCCCCCACATACACCCTCACATTTCTCTCCTCCTATCATATTTCCAGTTCTTTTCATTTCATCTCTTCCTTTTCCTTTCTTACAAGAGTTTTAGAATTCAGAACCAAAATTTTGTACCTATGCTTGCTGTGTCATTCTGTATTCATGTGTTTTTCATTATTTTAAATCTCTGAAAAAGATTTCAGGCAATTAAATCTTCAGACAATCAATCATCTTTCCATCATTCAGGCATTTAAGTGAGACATTTTTTTTCATTTTAAATTATTTACATTTGGACATCTAAAAAAAGCCGGACACAGAAGACATGCTTTATTATATCTTGTAGACTATATCATCTGAAGCTAGAAAATCACATATTAACATTTTGAATGTATTAACAATGTGCTGACCTAAAATTGAACTGCTTAAAAATCCTGATTAAAATCCTTTATTAACATAAAACTTCTCAAGCATCATAGATTTGCGAATCCCTGTGATCACGGCTTTCGCATTCGGGTGTTTATGTTTATGCAGTGGCCTGTATTCAACCTCGGCTATTACTCCACAGACCTGTCATTATACAGTCACCCTGAGTCACCCCAGGAAGCAAATCCCGCCTTTAAACAGCAAAAGGTCAAAGTAATTCCTTTGAGATATTCACTGGATTTTTAGACGGGAACAAGGAACCCATCTCTGTGAAACAGATGCTAAGAAAAACACGAGGCATGGGCCAAATGAACCGCAGCCTTCATTACTGATCAAATGAGGCTCGCTTTAATGACGGGGTAATGTGATCAGGGTGTGGTCCTCTGCTTTCCACTAACGTCCTGGCTGAACCAGGCCCCTCACCATCACCCAGGGGAGAAAGGCAGATAAATTATGGGAGAACTGCCTAGAAGCTTCTATCGATCTAGTGTAACATAAAACCGGACTTCATCTAGAGAGGGAAGAAGAAAATGTGTCAAGCAAAAGTTAAATGAAAAATTGCTTTTATACTGAGGCATTTATTATTCGAAGTCCCTCAGAGGAAGAATAAGAGGGAGAGAGAGAGGTACTCAATGAGAGAAGGGAGGGAAGGGTGGAGGGCGGAGAAGAAAAAATCCATTTGGTAAAGTAGATGCGGATCGATGGTGACGGAGCGGAGCAGTCTTGGCGCATGCCGTCCCACATTACTGCCCTGATTGATCTGCCAGAGTGGCAGTCTGACCTGAGGGCTCTGGAGGAGGTGTCCCACTGAGGAGGGGAGCCCACGCAAAACACGGGGAGAGAAAAATAAAAATCAATACGCACAGAGAACTTTACTGACCTGACGTTAAGATACAAGAAATGTATGAAGCTGCGTACCTGAATGGGTTCTGACAGCTCACATCCCCTCCAGCAGTTCAGTGCACAGGAGGGTTGGAGTCTCGGGCAAGTGCAGCGACCTCTGCAAACCTCTGGGAGACTTGTACCCTCCACCCGGAGACTCTATTAAGTAAAATTTGTTTATTTCTCAATCCGAGAATTTTTTTAGGGGATTTAGTGTAGGGTTACTTACCAGAGTCATGCTGTTTTTGTAAAAAAAAAAAAAAAATGAATGAAGGAAAAGGTTATTCCATGGCTACCTGAGAGGTTTAAGTAAACAAAAATATAGTGGTGGAACAAGATGTAATCCTCATTTTCTTGGGTTTGAACCCCATGAGAGCATGTGGCAAAAAAGCAAGATCATACATTCACATATATATAACCACTGAGGATGACCTCCATTTTGTGGCAGGCACTCTCACTTTTAAATGCGCCTCTGTCAATTATCCCCCACGAGGTTGTGTGATACAGGCTTGTAAGTGCTTGGAAACGATTGTACGAGATGCTTCCGAGTCCAGTGTGGCTCCTGTTTGGGTTAAGTACGGGTTGTTTTACCAATAGCGTCAAACAAAAGTGGATGAAGTGGGTGATTTATTGACCAATACATGAGCAGAAAAGAAACGTGTGGGAGCGTTTTTGATTTCAGAGGGTGAGGTGACATCTCTGTTTTATTTTATTTATTGAATTGCCTCAGCCACTGTGGTTAAGGTAATGGCGGACTTAGGCAAAGCCAAAACAAGATTTGGTTTTCTTTGTTTTTTAAAAACCCTATCGTTAGTCAAATGCAGTTTTCTGATGTGTTAGTGTATTAGCCTAAACAGAAAACAGGAATGTTTTATAACATGTTATATCATCAACATTATCAGTCCATTTTTCCTCAAGAGAAAGATATTTTTAAATGTGTACATCTGCTAAAAGTCATTTTGTCAGTGTTTTGGAGAACATTAGCATATAGATGGCCTCAAAGCTACCATACAACACGAAGACTAACACCACAAAACTCTCATTTGGATTTCATGGGGTATTTAATATTGTATCTAATATTTTGTAATGTAGATGAAAAAAAGCAGATTATCAGTGATTCTTTCTCATCAGTATATTTTTCAGCATCTACATTCAGTGTGTGTGTGTTTCTGTTTATGTGTTAAAGAGAGAGAGAGAAAGAGAGAGACAGAGTCAAAAAGCTAATCTAAGAAGTTAATATATCAAGGGAAAAGCCTTCAGATAACATACCTTACATCCTGCAAACTGTACTTCTAGCAAATCTGACAAATGATTTTTTAAAAACAAGCGTTCATTTAATTTACGTGTTTGCTGACATTGTTTAATTGCTGTGAACAACAGCAGTTTAAGTAGTTTTATTTTCTCAACAAAAGAAACGTAAAAAAGAGAAAGGAGAGAAAGAGAACAAAAAACTATTTCTCCATTGCCACATATTCCATTTTTGATTCCTGTGAGCTTTGAGAAAAGGTCAGTGAAAACAGAAGATGAATTCATTTATAGTCTGTCCTCTCCCTTCTGTCGCCCGCGGACATTGATCTGTCCTCTGTAACCAGAGTAACAGTGAGCATTTTTTAAACCTTACTGTGAATGATGCACCAAAATTCTGATGCATCATTTGGCTGTGTCATCCCGCTTTGAACGATTCAGCATGTGGATCTAAAGCTCTGGATTGGTTCATACAGATATGTTGTTTCATTAGAAAACAAATGCACATTTAAGCTGAATGTACACTGATGTTTCACCAGAACAATAAAACAATAAAAGTGTTTTGTTACACCCTGCGGTCCTCACTAAAACTAAAACCAAGGTGGCACATGAGATTAAAAAAAAATCCCATAAGGCTCTTTTTTTAAATTACAGACCCATGCCCCACATAACACTACACCGAGACCT
This sequence comes from Enteromius afrohamiltoni, assembly GCA_034779775.1. Classification (NCBI taxonomy): domain Eukaryota; kingdom Metazoa; phylum Chordata; class Actinopteri; order Cypriniformes; family Cyprinidae; genus Enteromius; species Enteromius afrohamiltoni. Next base: position 5,451,550 of record JAUYWG010000041.1, read on the forward strand.
GTCAGCAATCCACCTGCCCACCCCATCCCTCTCTTCTCTCCCTCCTCCGCTGACAGTCCATTTTTCTGTAGATCTCGACACCTGGGCGCTTACGCGAACGTTTTAAAGATCTGCAGAGGACGCCCAAACCCAGCCCCCCAACCCCCCTCCATCCCTTTCGATGCAGAAGTGTCTCCTCCATCATGTAGTGCTGCATGCCTTCTATTACACTCCTCCTCTATTCCATCCATCCAACGGAAAGGTCACGCTCAGAGTCTCCCTCCTTTCCTAAATTGGCTGTTTTCGCTGTTAGCTCCACGGCTCAAGCTGTGATTGCGCCAGCCTCGGTATTGGTCCTCTAAGGTCTTGTTTACGAAGCTGGATTTGTCGGAAAACCCATGATATTAAATCTACAGTCGTAGGCTTGCTGTTTTTCACAACTTGCAGTTTCTATATCCTACACAAATTTGTCTACGGCCCAGAGCATGAAAAAATGCTTCAGTTTCGTCAGCCATTCTATAATTCATCCGTTCTCTGCATGCACCTATAGCACCCATTTCCATTATAGCATATATAAAGCCTAAACTAAATTTAAACTGTTGTGTCTTTCGAATCCATATCAAAGCCACCTGTGCGTTTTAGTGTGCCTGGAGACCGTCAGGAGTGTTTGTATGGTATGGAGAAAATGGGCATGTTTGAATATTGACCCTGCCCCCCTCCCATAGGGATCGACAGAGACTCAGTGGCGTCAGGCAGACCTGCCGCAGCTCCAGGGCTGGGCTGAGAAGGGACTGCTGACACAGCCAAAGATGGTAAGGAGACTGCTGCCCACTAACCGCCATTTTTAACCCCATTAATAGCTATATTGTTGCTATGAAGTTGTGTTATGAGAGGGAGGGTGTGCGCAGGGGTAGAGTGAAACAGGCATTAAAATAAGTTTTAAATGAAATTTAAAATTAGTATTGTTACTGTACTGTTATTAGGGGTGTTACCTGATTACATATGGATGGGTGTTGTATTGTCAATATGTATAATGTTTGTGTATGTCAATGTCTTGTGCTGTTAGAAAAGTACTGCATATATGCTTAAGGAATCACTTTAGTATGTAAACAAATATTGATTGTGTATTTGGATTGCAAGAAAAAACTGTTTTATTTTTATACTTGAACTTGAAGATCATTACCAGTGTTGTTTTGTTGTAGATTTAGCCATCACAGGGCCACATAAATAAGTGCAGACATCTATAGGTAGGAGCGCTACCATCAGAAGGCTCCGGTAATAACTGGAGAGCATTAACAGTAAAAACACACATCAGAATAGAAGCCTGACATTTTATCATCTTAGTTAATAAGGCCATTAAAGTGGCGTGTTGAAATGGCAGGTATCAGCGACACACACCGAAATGCATCTATCCGCAGTGCTGTGAACACACAAAACACACACCTCTGGCTCTGCGTGACTCAGGGACATTGGACTGGTTGAACCTGTATTTTTATCCCCGTCCTGACATCCTCTAAGGCACTTATGTAAGACAGAGTGGCAGAGCTTTTTCCTTCCTGCATTCACACACACACACACTCACTCGTAGCCTGAGCCGGGCCGAGCAGCGTTCAGAAACAGTCGGCATATCTGCCATTGCGTTTGAAAATATAAAGGAGTGTAATCTGGGGCTACTGTTCAGTTGAATCAAAGGGAAGATGATGTCTGTCCCCCGGCTGACACCAAGGCCTTTGTGATGGCTTAGCATGTCTGCCTGTCTACTTGCCTTGCCTGTCTGTCTGTCTAACTGTCTCCCTGCCTACTACAGCTACAGCACAAACAGATACAGCCAGCTAGGCTCTGCCTGCACCCAAACAACTAAAGTTTCTACTGTACTATCCCAGTCCCAGTTGATTTTTTTAATGCCACACATTAAATATCCCTGCTACTTGACAGATAACGCTGAAATCACTCATTTTTGTGTCAGACCTAGTCACTGCGAAACCTGCTATCTGTTAGCATTCTCAATATCAGTAGCAGTTGTTCAATAGCGAGTGACCTCCACTGTAAATGGCCCATGCCAACCTTGATAAAAAGCAAGTCAGAGAAGCAGACTGCCAATATTTAGTGGATCACAGATGCTTTCTACCCTTTTACATGTTTGAGTAAGATGACAGGCCCAAAAGCTATTCTGTTTTACAGATTAAATGGATAGTTAAAACTGTAGATGCTGATTGGTCAATAAAGCACACAACCTGAGATACAGGGTTCACAAATTTTACAGAAAAAAAATATAATATTTGTTAAAACATATTTAAAAAATATTAATTATTAATTAACAGCCTAATTTAATACATGTAATATTTTACGTTTTTGAGCAGAAAAGTAGTTTTGAACAAATTGCTTGAGTGAATGATACAATCTCAAACATATCCAGTTCTGTTTTGTTTCTAAACGACTCCAATCATAAAACCTGAAACACAAATCACAAACAGTAAAAACTTTCCCTTATTGACAGATTTCTAGGTCACATGAAGCAAACAGGTTTTTGGTTGTTTGTTTTTTTGTTTATTTGGTTGGATATTCTTCGCATTCAAATCTAATTTTAACTGCTCAGAAACAGTAGTTAAGGGAAAGGAGGGAAAATAAGGAAGTGTCACTACACTGACCCCTGTCAGCAACTACGGCAAATGTCTAGCAGTAGTGAGTGTGTAAAGGAACAATTACCCTTCTCAATATGACAAAGAGAGGAGTTCATCTAAATACAGGAAAATAATAAGACAGCATATAAGAGCTAGTGAAGGTATTACAAAGGAAAGACAGGTCTTTAATTGGCCATCGAGACACAACAGGTCCCTGGAATCAGAATGAAAGGTGTCCACTTTTATCTGTTCCTTCTCTGGAATATTCAAAGCTCTCATCCCATGAGGTTTGAGCATTTCTTCCCCCCCACCCCCGAAAGAACAGTGCACAGCAGGAGCTGCAAACATACTTAATAAGTCTCCCCTCACTCGTGCACACACAAAAACACCAAGAAATAAACACATACACACACATACATCAATCAAGACCTGCTGTGGTGATGGCTATTTTGTCCCTTTGTGTCGCTCCATCCCTCTTTGCTGCAGAGAGGTGCGGAACAGGATCCATTTACATGCATATCCTGAGAGCTTTGCAGATGAGCCTCCTATGGGCTGCCGGCAGCTTTTTTTTTCTATTTGTCACATCGAAAAAATGTGAACGTATACAAAGACTAAAAATGGAGGCACAGCAATTGATCCAGAAAAGGGTAGAATGCAACCGTTTCTGCCCTTTTTGTAACCATTTTACAGAATCAGAGTGTAACATAAATAAATGCACACGCATACACACACGCATATATATATATATATATATATATATATATATATGAATTAAGAAAATAATTAGATTAGACACTTAGGGGAGGAGAGAAATGCTGCAGTTATACACAGCTGAAAAGCTTTGTTTTTAGCATCCGTTTTACTGTGCCTGTGTGTTTCTCAAAAATACTCCAAGTGCAAACACTAACGTGGTGTCAGATGGGGAAAAAGTGTTAACCTTTCTAAATATGCCCACTTTGATAAAGGAGAGTCGAACTTCAGAGTGCAGATACAGAGTATTTTTTTGAAGAGCTAAAAATAAGTGCAGCTGAATTTCAGCTTAGATCCATTTTTTTCTCCTCCTCATCTCTATTATTTTCCACTCTTGAATCTATCAGCAGGAAACATTAGCACTTTTCCTTCACCCTCTCAGTGCAGATCTTGATCTGAATTACGCCACATCCAGTCAGAGAGGAAGAGAAAATGAATATTAAACATGGTTGACTTACAGAATCAGCTTAGAACGAGCTATAATCAGGTCATGCTTGCTGTTTTAATTCCTATTTGTTTATTTCCTCCTATCCTCTTTTTGGTCTGAGATTTTGTCTGACAGCGAAAGACCTTGTTGAATATTCCTAAAAGACTGACACTGTAAAACAAACCCCACAAAATAGGACCGTCGTTACATCATGTCCTAACCAGACTCGAGGTGGCAAGATTAGAGCAACTTGCAACTTTTCTGTCCACACTAAATGGGAAAAAAAAAAAACTCAAATAAGTATTTACTTAAATTCCTCCTCTTACTGTCACTCTTTCTTCATCTTTATTAGGCATGAGAAGCAAATTTTTTGCCCAATAATATTATAGCATTACAGCATAGGGGGTGCAACCCAATATGAAAATACAAAAAAAAAAAATGTAGTGTTGCTTTGTCACATCATGTCTGGTTAGGAAAGTTGGAAAAGGTCAGGCTAGTGTTATAAAAGGTTATTACTAAATTTTGTTTTCAGCATGCACCAATGATCGACATAGCTGTTGTTTCTTCCCCTGAGAAGATCTCATGGAGTGAAGATTTGCCCCCTAATCTCACACACACGCTCCCTCATGCGCATATCTTCAACCTTAGTGACAGTCAGAATATGACACGATTCTAGATGTCACCCAGCCCCCTCAAATAGAGTCGGGTGACAAAATTAAACACACATGAGCTCACACACAAACATCCTTTATGCAAATGGGTGAATACATTTAGCTGTAGTGTGGAACAATCTTGAAATAAAAAGTTTGAGGCTGAAAAGCAGCACAGACTGGGGCCTCCTCTGTTCCTACTTCCCCAGGGCCAGCAAGCTTCTCTTCAAACACCTGCTCTTAAAAGCGCACGGCTAAACCAGTGGCAAACGCTGTTCGCCATGACAGTCGCTCCATGCTGAAGGGCTCACATTGTTACCCTGTCAAGTTGAGCCAACCATCAAAACGCACAGCCAAACTCAAAAATATCAGTGATGGAGTGAGGGGGAGGGAGGGTGGAAGAAAGCTACTGAAAGTCTAGAGATGCATAAACAGTTTTTCAGTAAGTGTGTCATGCATTGTATTATTTAGAGTGTGAGGTTTCGCAGCTAAATGTTGCAGTTGCAGTTACATACACCAGATTATTCCAAACCCCTTTATCTGAGATGTCAGTAACTTCCACAAATTTTATTTAAAAGAGTACTCAATATATAGAAAATCATATATGATTTCATGGCTGAAATATGCTGTTTGCTAAACTGCTTACTTTTAGTTGCCGCATCCTTTAACCCTTCTTTTGTCTGCAGATAATCAGCAACATGGAGCCTCAGGTGACGAATGGGCCGAACTCTGCCACGGCCAACGGGCCCTCCAGCAACAGCCGCAGCTGCCCCTCGCCCATGCAGACCGGCGGCTCAAATGATGACAGCAAGACAAACCTCATTGTCAACTACCTGCCCCAGAACATGACCCAGGAAGAGTTCCGAAGCCTCTTCGGCAGCATTGGCGAGATTGAGTCCTGCAAGCTGGTTCGAGACAAAATCACAGGTACTGATAAGGGCAGAAGAAATTAAAAAAAAACTAAAAAGAAAACTGCATTTGATTTGCATAATGAACTGTGAAGAGACACAATGTCTTGGGTATTATAGTTTGAAAAGAAAAACTGAAAGGAAAAGTCATTGACTTTAACCCAGCTGTCAAATGATTAAAAATGTTAATGAAATAAATTGCAAGAATGAATTGCATATTTAAATAATAGTTGTTGAGAAGAGTGAGAATAACACAAACAGGACACACACAATTATTAAAGCATAGTGTGTGTATATATTAATACTGTATGTGGAAAATATAAAATGTCATAAAATAATAAACAAAATTATAATGATTTAACAAAAATAATGTTAAATGTGCAATTTATTAGTCATTTTAGAAAATTCAGAATTTGAATTATCTAAAATCAGCAAGGATGTATCTTCACATTTAAAAAAATGGGACAAATCAAATTAAAAATGAAATCTTAAACTGAAATCATTGCTTCTTTTGGTGTGTTTGATGCAGTTGTAGCAAGTCAGACTGCAGTTTCAGGGCAATTCGGGAGTTGGAAACATTTAGCGGGAAGGACTATTGTTTTATTTACAGTGCCCAGAGAGAAAGGAGAAGAGAGAAAGAGGACATAGAGGTGTTTAAGCAGCACTCCCCTGCTAATCAGAGTTCTAATCCCACCGTAGTGACTATGTGGGTGGTAAGCAGATGGATGGGGAGGCTGCTCAGAAATAATGCCAGATAATGGCCTCCATTTTATATCCTACTTAGTGACACTTCGCTCTGGATAATCTCATTAAAACAGGGCCAGGCCTAAAGCCACTGGTTTTTAGACAAAAGGGGAGAGAGAGAAATAGAGAGAGAGAAACTCTTGGCTCCTGACCACAGGTTTTGTAGGATTTCATTGCCAGGCAGTCAGATGGTCGGGCAAGAGAATCGTCATTAGAATCATCGTCATGAGAGTTGACACATGCTCCTTTTTTCAGTCTTTACATGTGGGAAATTCACTGAAGTCTCAGGATATCCTCGCATACACCAAATGGAACATGTTTTCTTAAATTGCGGGTTGTGAAAATATAACATTAACCAGGATCACTTATTGTCTTACTGCTCTGTCCTTGTTCTGGCTCGGGAACACATAGTGCATCACAAATACGACTTCCCTGTACTGCACTCTTTGCTCTGGGATCCCAGGGGTGCAATTTCCCAGTTCTGAATTTTAAGCTAACAAATCGCTTCTTGATCATTGTAAAAGCAGAGCGAGCTAGGCTGCTTGTTCTGTCTGCTGCCGTCATTAGCTGCTGTCTGGGATTCAAAATAGATTGCAAGCATCAGAGATTGTATCTGAACCTCCGTGTCATAATATTTGACCAGGGCAACCTTCCACTCTCCACTCGGCTTTAATCTATGGGGTATGGACATCGACGAGAAATCACTTCTCAGCTTTTCAAAGAATTTTGACGCACAAGATAGCCTTTTACATGGCAATTGAAAAGCTAGAGAGATGGCTCCTTCGACAAGGTGAGAAGCTTTGGGCCTTTGCACGTAATAGACAGGCTTCTTCTTTTCCCTTTTTTTCCTTCCCCAACTCCTGTCAGCTTTGATGAGATTCAATGCAGTGATGTACCGTTTGCCACGGCTACTGTTCTCTTGCCCTGTCAAGCCTGGGTGACTGCCGCTTGCCAAAGTGCCACCACAGATTGTTTATCCGTCCTTCTCATTCCTTTCCTTGCACTTTTGCATACACACATGCTCTCTCATCACCTTCTTTCTGACCTCTAGTTGTACGTGCAATACACCGGAGACCCGAAGTTCAACCTTTAATTTCAAGTAGTCATACACATACGGATGTTTCATCAACTACAGGCGCTATAAAAACCAGTCTACTAAATTACATTTAAACCTTTTGGAATTAAATTGGCCAGCACCCCCATTTGACATGGCCTGAATATATATTATTAAATATTTCATGGTATATGAAATAATAATATAATATCATTTGATTGGTATCTGAAGATAATTTTAAAATGCATATGAAATAAAAATGTATTTTTTTATGGTGGATTTTCATAGTTTGTGACTGAAAGTCTGGGTCTGAGCATAGTAAAACAACTAAATCTGTACATAAAATGGTATTTATAAAAATATCAAAAATAAATAATGAAGGCATAGTAGGGTTTCCAAAAACTCAAAAATCACTTTCATGTATCAAAACACAAAAAAAAGCCCCATAATTGGAGAACACACACGTTTCATTTATTGACAAACCACAAAAAAATAAACACATGCCTGTATTTTTTGTTGATTTACTGCACAAAGTCATTGTAAGAATAATTAATTTCTGTACACTCTGTGAATTACAAAAAAAAAAACAATATGTGGGCCAATATTTATCAGCGATTATGTAAACTGTCAGCAGAAACGGCTTTATCACATTCCTCTCAGTGGGGAAAGCATTTCAGAAGTCATTACCGTAAGGATTGTGTCGAGATGCCGAAATAAAGCAGATGGCGATGCTGCTAACTTAGCGGAAAGCCTTTGTTTTTAAAGGTTTGAATCAAGCTGAAAATCCCCTACTCTAAATGCACACATCCCCAGCTCAGTGTTGCTACCTCAGCAACACCTCGTTCGGTGCTAATAGTGAGGATAAACACATAGCCCATAGGGAGTAATGGTGATTTTCTTGTGAGCCAGGTATCATATTGAATGAAAACTTTTAATGGAATACATTAAGAAAGTGTTAACGCTTCTGGCTATCAGCACAAAGCAAAATGGAAAAGACTGATTGAGCAGCGGTTTGAAAGGGGAAAAGAATTGGATACTTGTCAGCTTCCTGGGCTCGGCGGATCCTTTTCTGCGTGAAAATGAACACAATTGTGTTTATAATGATACGGCAGAAAAAGGACACACTCAGGCAGGGCTGTGAATTGATTGCGTCTGTGATTTTCCATCTGATGAGGAGAAGAGGGAAAAAGAGCGACTGCAGATAATCTTCTGTTCATATTCTTCAAGCAGTAAATAATTACCGCACGATTAAAAATGGCTTCTGAGAAACAGCGCCAGCCCCCCTCCTCACACCAACCCCCTGCGGTTTAGGCCTCTCCCTGTGTAGCAGAAAAGCAAGCGGCACATGCTATCGCTCCCAGCCTGCTTTGTCGCCTGCCATTTTGCTTCATTATTTCCCCCTTCTTGCCCAATCCGCAGATGCCAGTGTTGGTATTTAATGGCTTGGCACAGGCGGCGGTGCTGCTATCAGTTCGCTCTATGTTTAACACTTATGTAGCTTACATCAAAGCTGCTTTGTGCGACTGATTGTTCAGGTACACAACCCGCTCACACGCCGAGCACCCAACCATCTGTCACACTGCTGACCCGAACGCCGTGTCCGCTGTCTCCTGCCAAGCGTAGCACGTGCTAACCTTAGCGTCAAGCTGAGCCGACATCGATACGGAGACGTATATGACTTCTATCTCCATACTGACCGGAGAGCAGCTTGCTCCTCCCGCTAGCAAATTAACGGCGGCATGTGATTTAAAGCCAGAAAGACATCTTACCGTTCCTTCACAGATGTGCTGGAATTCACACCATCATACTGATGAAAAACTGCAGGGAAAAGCAGATGTAGTGGCATGAAAAATTCATTGTGCTTGATGTTTGCAAAAGCACCTCGGTAAGTGTTAGACTGCTGCGAACGTGTGAAAAACCTCCATGTCAAACATGCGCCGTGTTTATCTGATGCTGTAGAAATAAAACATGAACGGCTTTCCATGTTTTGTCATTTCCTGTTAAAAACAGCATAAGGCCAAATTAAAACAACCCAAAGCATGTAACGCGCCATCTAAATGGCAAAATTGTAAGGGTTATAGGGGGAGAAGTCTGATAGAATAGCAACCGTAGTGATTGCAGGGAACACGCACTTCCTCACATAATTCAGTGTTGTGATGTGTTCCGCATTCAGCCTGGAGTAAACAAAGTAAATGATAGGTTGTTATTCAGGGTAAAACATTCAGACCTCATTTACATTGTTTGACAATGAACTTTCTGTCACCATCCAAAAGCCTCTGACAAACATGAGCACAAGAATAAACCAATCACTATCTGTTTATTTTATTAAATTTTTTTCTAAAGAAGGTTATTTAGCCTCTGTTGAGTTATGAAAAATGCGCATGGGGAAAACTGACTTTATTTTCTATCTTTTCAATTGCTGCTGACATTCTTTAAGCAATCATGTACGTGTGTTTGAGCCATAGCCTTGTGGTTAGCTCTTGTGCGCCAACACTAGGTTGGGCAAAATTCAGAATTCAAGATTTGGCTCCTTTGTAGCATTTTCGATTATGACTGCGAATTGGAAAGACAGGAAGAGGAAATTACTGAATTGCAATTCAAGGAAATTCAAAACAGGCAATACTTTCCACCCTGTTCCGCAAAAGTTAATTTATTAAAAATGATGATATATACAAAAAAATAATAATATTTGTGGCACCTAGGTGGCATCTTTAATCTTTTTACAGTTGGCTTTTTTTTTATTTAAAACAATTAAGTAAATTTCCATTCTACTATTTTACTTTCTAATTTGAAAGGAAATTCTGTATTCTGTTCACTATCTTAATCCAACTTGACAAACCGAATTAAAGTTATAGCAATTAAATAGGAGAACCAGTTTGAATTTGACAAATTTTGTAAAAATTTTACAAAAATTAAAATAAAAAATAAACAAAATATTTAGAGCATCTTTTTACCTGAATGAGTCAGCATTTATTCATACGATCCATAATTTAGTTTAAATGGCAAAAGAATTCTTCAATCCAGCCAATATTTTTATTAACGCTCTTTCTAAATTGTACTAAATTGAACTTTATTGTTCGTGTTTTCCCTTGCAGTTTTACTAGCCCAAGAAGTGCTGCTGAGGTTAGTCACAAACATTACCTTGCGGTTAGCTTGGCATTAGCCACTGGCTCCATGCAGCTCCAGCAGTTCCAAGAGAGCGTGGGATCTCAGCGTTCCCTGGGGATGCTGCCAGTGTTGTCATCTAATATGCGGGGTCTGACGTCGCTTCGTTGGGGTGTCCCAGATTTACAGGGGCTCCTTTCGTTTCCACATGCACACTCCTCCCAGACAGCCCACACACTGCAGGCTACATGCCAACATGCCGCAGGCACCGGCATAGCAGAGTGGGGGAACGGGGGCGGGAGATTCCTGTGTCTTCCAGCTGTCGCCAGCCTGGCACAACAAAACACAGACGCACAGTTTTACAGTATAAGGTATACCAGGGAGTGAGCTGGTATATACATTTGGTTGATGATAAAATCAGTTGACACTACCAATGTGTCAGACCTCACGGCATTGGTGTCTGCAGAACTATGTAGAAAGTTCTACACAAAATGTTAAATCAATCTAAGCCCTATTATCTTCATTTTCATATTATTCACAATGTGACATAAAATCTTCTCATACAGTAATTTAGATTTTATATCTCACAATTACTCTACCGTTAAAATACTTTTTTTCTTCAGCAAGGACGTATTAACTATTATTATTCAAAAGAGATATTATTATGCACTGTAACCACAAATATACATACTTGTTAGTGTGTCAAATTATTGTGATTTATCACATGCAAAATAAAAGTTTTTGTTTACAAATGTGCATACTGTGTATATTTATTTTGTATATATAAATACAAACACTTGCATTTACTGTATATATAAAAAATATATATATATTAAATGT
>JAUYWG010000041.1:5471671-5487067 GCA_034779775.1 Enteromius afrohamiltoni
AAAAAAAAATATATATGTGTGTTTGTATTTATATATACATAATCAAAAAACTATATATATATATATATATATATATATATATTAAACAAAAACTTTTATTCCGTATGCAATTAATACCGATTAACCATTCATACCATATTATAACCGTGTGTGTGTGTGTGTCAATCAAAGAAATAAATGAATTTTAAAATGTTAAACAGAAATACATTTAAAAAGTGTGATATTTCATAGAATTAAATAATCATTATCTTATACATTAGACCCAATACTTTTGAATGGTAGTGTGTGTGTATGTACATATAGATAAATTACAGCATAGTAATATTGCCATAATACACTATAATAATAATAATAGTAATAGTAATAATAAAAAATATACATTTTTTAAATCTTAAAATTAAATGTGTAAACATTGCTAATGTACAGCATGAATTTTAAGTCAATTAATAAAAATAATTATTTGAATTGACATTTTTAATCACATTATTTTTAAATAATTACTCTCAGTAAATGAAAGTAAAAACCAAGAACAGCTGTACTGTGGTATATTTGTATGCATACCTCAATGTGTACATTGGGATGAGTGTTCGGGTTCATGTTGTTAGGTTACTGCCTGCATGTTGTTTACCAAACACTTTTCAGCCAAAGCAGCCCACATTACGCTAATTGCAGTAGCGGTCCCCCCTGGAGCCAGCGCCTCTCGCTCAAGGGCACAGTGTTGAGAAGGTTCTCTCAGTGCTTTTCCAGTTAACAGGTCACCCGCACCTGGAATTGAACCCATTTAAACATAACAGATAACAGACGGTAACAGAGCAACATCTCATTTAGGTGGAAGCGTTCTCCCAGTCGCCATTTCTCACGTCTGCGCCAGTCAATTCGCCGAATGTTTCCTGTCACCGTTTGTGCCAGTGGAGCTGCAGTGATTAGTACATGTGGCGTACACTGGCTCGTGCTGGGCTGAGGCGCAGCAGCACAAAGAGAGAGGAGGGCAAATCTGACTTATTAAGATGCAGAAGGAAACAGGAAAGCAACTGAAGGAAGAAAAGGGAAAAATAGTGTAATTGATATGTAAATGAATCTCCAAATGTCAAATCATGAAGTCATACAAAAAGAGGGAAATAGCATGTATAATGAAATAATGTGGACATGCTAAATAGATGCCTAAAATATGTCTTGGTTTTCACTGGAAATTTTGATCTGTTCTATTCTGTCACGTTCTATTATATTTTATTCTGTTCAGACACATTGGTATTTTGTCATCTATGATTTCAATTTTCTGCTCAATTTTATTTAGATGTATTTAATTCTGATCTAATGCCACATTGTTCTGATCATATTCTGTTCTCTGTCATTCAGATGTTCTGTTCGATTTTATTTTATTGTCATCAAATCACATTTCATTCTGTTCGGTTCTGGTGTGTTATTTTATATTCCACTGTGTTTGTTTTTGTTATATATTATTGTTCTGTTTTATTCAAATTTTTTCCCACTTTTGTCATTCTACTTCTTTTCTATTGTTCTCTTCAATATCAATGTTCCATCTCTGTTATCATTCTATTCTGTTCAGTTTTGTGATCTGTAATTTTCTTTTCTATTCAGGGTTTTAGATTCTGTTTTATTTCATCTCTATTATCATTCTATTCCGATTTGTCATTTTCTGTTCTACTCCATTCCATACTTACTCCAGATTACATTATAATTATTTTATTGTTTTGTCATTCTACTCTGTCGTCATGTTTTGTTTTTGTTCTGAAATGTTATTTTATATTCTACATAGTTTTATGCATGTATGTTTATATTTTATTTTATTCTTTGTTGTATCTGATATCCTATCCTATTCAATTCCATGTTTTTTTTTTTTGTTTGTTTTCTGAGTTATGTTTTATTCTGCTCCGATTTCCTCTATTCTTTTCGATTCTACTTATTTATGTTCAAATATTAAGTTAAATCAAGCCACGAAATAGACAGATCCGCCACAATCTGATGGCTTCCATTTTCCTCAACAGCGCTTTGTGGTTAATTTAGAAGCAGCAGCTGGTTTTAACAGCAAATTCTGCCTGCCGCTCACAGCATAATCTGGCTGTGTGTGTGTTTTCATCTGGCCTATAATCCCAGACCTCTCACTTACATCCGCCCTAATCTAATCAGATTGGATTTCGCCTGTTTATGAAAACACAGCTCAGTCTGCGCGGCTCAGTACCTCTTAACATAACAGCAAAAGAACGTGTGTTTTTGTGTGTGGGAGCAAGAGAAAGAAAAAAAGAGAGAGAGAAGAAAGAAAAGACTTGTCAGGGCTGTTTTTGAAAGAGCACAGCACAATGCTCACAAACATGGGCGTTTTCCAGAGTGGCAGCATGTGTATGTGTTGGCCGGCAGTGTTTCTAGTGCTGGTTTCAGCATCAGCTAAGAATCCATCAGAGACAGAATGACTCACTCTGTGTGTATTTGCCGATCATCACAGCTTCCTGCCACGCGGCACTTCTCTCAGTGACAAAACACACTTCCAGGGAGGCAGCGGTACACGCACACATAAACACACAGTTAAAAAAACTGCACTTATCGGCCAAACACACCTCAGGATTTTGTTCCCATCCTAGGGCTATAACCAAATGACTCTGGAGCTGTTTCTTTTCCACCTCACACCTTTTTTTAATGCAGTTCAATTACTGTAAAACTAAAAAAGTTATCAATTTGAATTATTCTAAAAAAAAACAACAACATGTATTCAATTCATCACAGCAGTTAATGAATTAACATCTGACTCACTGAACTGCAAGTCATCACAGCTGTCATTCATCTCTGACACATCCAACAAGTTATGGGAACCACATTAGGAAATGAGAATTATGAGACTTACATTTAACAATTCACAACATTTTACATTAAGAATTTAGCGTTAATGTAAAAAATACTTGTTAAATATGAAATACATTTAAAATATAATGCATTATTTATAATAATATAATTTAATATTCATATTATTTTATTATACATTACATATGATGATCATTATTATTATTATTAAAGTCTGGTATTGAATTTAGTATCATGGTATTATGTTTTGAAATCGGAAACACTGAAGTGAGCACACAGTGGTTTGGCCTGAGGGCACAATTTAGTGTAACAGAAATGTTCATGCCGTCTGTTGGGGAGTTGTCAAAAACTTGCAGAAATGATGTTGCTGAGCATTTTTTTTTTTAAATATGTTCAGTTTTTCTCTGGCAACATACACACTCCAACAAACAAAGACCATCAAGTAATGAAGCAAGAGTCATCTTCCATGACTTAGCGTGCCTACACACACACACACAAACAAAACACATGCTACTGAGGTTCACACGCACATCTCATGCATGATTGATTTTTCTTCCTTGCGCACACACAAACATCAATGGAATCGACACAACCAAAGATGTTCCTGTTATACACACCGCCTAAACCAAGTGCAAAACGACAAGCAATTTGTCTGTCCACAATGAAAGCAAATGCTATGCGAAGACGAGTTGTGGACCAGTTTTGCACTAGACAGGCGCTACCGAAGTGTTAACAGAATGAATTTTAAATGAATAGGGGCTTTCCAAGTTAAAGATGGCTAAAGCTTATAAATGTTAATTATCGAATGGTGATGATCCCGCACTGATTTGAAATTGAGGTACAACATCCACCAGGTTTTACACTCATCCATTTAACATCAAGATACTAAAAGAAACAGATCGAAATACTAAAAATACATTCATCTTTAAATTTAAAACTGCCAATAGTGCATTGATTAGATGGTTCTTCGCATAAATGTGGCTCTTTCTCTATAATTTGATGTTTGTTCTTTTCACTCAGTTCACATCAGAGACACATTTTTTGCGCTAAAATTCATCTTTATACCCACCAGAATACACCAACTCAAATGTAAATTTGCTTTAGTAGGTTTGATGTATGAAGATTTAGCACTGCACGTTCTCTGATTTTTCCACCTACATATTACTGTCAGTGTTCGCCTCTGGATTTGCTCATTTACCAAGTCTGGATATAGACCTGCCTTCCTTTTTATTAATTTTTTTTTACCATTATAGCAATTTGACATCAAAAATGATGTGGTTCTAATGCAAGTCATACATATTTTTCTACCAGCTGACTATGTTTGGTTGTGTGGGCTAAAAGTCCTTGGGCCTTGAGCAATGCTACAGAAATAGAAACCAAGCAACCATGTTTCTTGTGGTCGCAGCTGGTAAGGACAAAAATGGAGATTTACACGGAAGAGCTTTGATTGCTTATCGCTTCATCATGCCGGGTCAGGACACGTTGTCATTCCAATCTGTGTCCTTTGTTAATCATCTAGATATTTTTTTCTCCATATTTTCTCACTCTTCATCCATCCGTCCATCTCAGCGTGGGTCAGAAAAGCCAGTGTCTTTATCTCGTTCGTGTGATCTCTCTTATACACCTCACGGGCTCTCGGCCCTCCCTGCTTGGTATCCTTTCTCTTGCACTCCATGAAACCTCTTATTCAGACCAGCACAAGCCCTCTCAAAAGATGCTCTCCTGCTGTAATACGGCAAGAAAGAGATGAAATCCTCTGTCTTATAACTCCTAATAAGTGTGTTCCAAGGTCATCCTTCTCATAAAGCCTCCATCGTAACCTCACCCCCCCCCATCAAGCCGGGATGAAGACAGACCATCTAATAGGAACAGACAGCTGCATCTAAAAGTGGATGAGTGAGAGAAAGGGGAAAAAAGAAGGAGAGGGTAATTATCCGAAGTGCAGTTCTTTGCTCTTTTCAGCCGAGCAAGAAAAACGGCGTTTATGAGGGCCCTCCTGCTGAAATAAGCTGATGATGTATATGTTTACAAGAGGCTGTTTAGCTGAGAAAAAGGAAGTGAGGAAAAACGACTGTGGCGGTTTACGATGAGTTTATATTCTTTTGCAAAACGCCAGTGTCAAGTTCAGGGACACGCCATCGCTCGAGCACATCGGCTAATGAAGAAAGTCCATGAAAACAAAACAACAAAGATGCATCTCATGACTTAAAAAGAAAAAAAAAAAAAAAAAAAGAGCGAGAGGTAGAGTTTCACTCCAGTCACAACTTCCACATGCTCATCATTTTGTTACACACACACACAACTTCTCCATGACACTTTTCTGTTTCTCAGCAAAACTCCGGCTTTGCCTTCCTGTCGAGGTGTGATGGGAGAAATCCCACTGAGGGCGAGAAGAGCATAGCCTTGTGCTGTGAGATACGTGTATACACACATACACACTACACACACACTGCTTACAGCAGACAGGGTGTTGATAGATCTGACATCTGGAGCTGCTTGACAGGGCAAGAAAAAAGCAAAAAGAAAAGAGGAGAGGAAAAGAAGGGAAGAGAGGATAGGGAAGAGTCTGCCAGGGTTCTATGCCTTTTGCCTTCTCCATTTAAGTGGATTTGAGGAGATTACGACGGAGTGTTTAGCATGTTTAGCTCAGCATTTGTAGCAGTGTAACAGCCTGTGATGGCTCTGCTGCCCAAATGTCAGAACTAATGAAAATATGAGATGGAAAGGCTGCTTCAACCATTAATGGGAACAGATTAAATTGACGTGAGCATTAAAAGGGCAGGGAGATAGAAACATCTCCCCATCTTGAATTAAAACCGAATTGCTGTAGCGGAAAAGAGCGAGAAGTAGAATCAACAAGGAAATGCAGAAAATGGGTGTTCACTCAAAAAAAAAAATGTACAGTGTATATTGTACTCAAATTCTGAGCTTACCGATTCAAACCCATATGGCTTTTTGTGGAAGACAAAAGAAGACACACTGAGAAAAGTATTAGTTGTTCTTTTTAACACACACGATAAATTGGGACTGGAAGCTTCAAAAAAGGACAGTAAGGCACCATAACAGCATCTATATAACTTTTTATTTATTTTAATTATTTTAAGCAATTAAAAAAAAAAAAAAAAAGTAAATCAAATTTATTACTATTCACATCATTTAAAATTAATAAAGAAACTATTGCAATCATACTTGAATACTGTAATATATATATATAATTATTTTAATTATTATTTTAATTGGAAGAACATCAGATTACTTTAATAATATATTTATTACATGTTTTAAATTATAAAGCTTTGATTTTGGTGGGAAAAGCTTGGGAGAAATTCTCATTACAATTTTTGCAAAGGTATCCAAACATTTACAATGTATGCATTTTTTTCTTGCTCATTAGGTTGAAAAAATCTAAAAATGTATATTAGGATCACATACTTGAAATTCTGTCTTCTAAAGACATACAGTACATCAAATTTGTTTCATCAATAAATGGGAACTAAAGTAATTCTTTCCTGAAAATCTTGAGTGCCCTTTTAAACTTTTCATGATTGATGTAGCAATGGTTAAATTATGAACATAAAGCAATGTTTACACTAATGTGTAAAAATGTGATCTTTGAAACTATTTCATGGAATATTTGTAATAAAAGTAGTCATGTGAAATAAAATATTAGTATTGTGGACGATGATATTCTGTGGAACTGAAAAAAAAAAAGATTTGGAAAGACATAGGGGTGAGCTATTAATTTTCATTTTTGAGTGAACTACCTTTTGAAAATAATTCTCATTTAAGAGAATCCAGGATGAGCCACAGCACTGAAATTTCCCAGAAGGATTATTTTTAAAAATACCTAATTATCTCTCTACAACTGTGTAAAGTTCAGAGACATTATGGCATTAAATTGGCCAACGACCTTGAGATTAGATTGAGATTGGTTGAAATTATTGTGAACTGCATCATGTGTGTAAGAAAAGAAAGAGTGGTATCTGAAGTTGAAAACAAGTACAGGTTCTTTTAGAGTGTGACAGACACTGTCCAAGGTGCTGCAGAGTTTGACAAGTCGAGAGAGGTGAGAACGTGCCGGGTGAGTGCTAGATGGAGGGAGTATGGTGGAATGAGTGCTGTCCAAGGTGCTGGTAAGCTCAGCGCGCTGATATTAGAGCGTGTGAGGAATGCGAGGGTGAGAGAGCTATAGATGGCTTGGCTCTCACTCTAGGCACAAACAGAAGGTTCCAAAGTGTTATTCAGCACAGATGACAGCCAGCCTTCTCTCTCTCACACTCACACACAAGCTCTTCCATCATGCGTGTTTTCTGAAAACAAATTAGCCTTTATCATTTACTGCTGTGGGTTTTAAGTGAGGCTTGTGAACCTTATTCTAAAAACAAATCAATCTGTACAACTGTAGAAAAGAAACTAAAACTGTCCGATTTCTACCACTGACGCTTTAAGTGATTTCTTTCGAGACCTGGAAAGCATTTAATAGAAAATTAGGTTAATAAAAACTAAATGATACAAACTGTATTAACTAATAACAGTTAATGTTTATCTCTTTTTAAAATTCAGATTTTTAACAAGCTGTATGAACATGAATTACAATAATAAAACACAAGAGTATATAGTAAATATAGAGTGTGTGTATGCACAAACTGTGCAGTATTGTTCACAGCAGATATGTATAAATGTGTACATATTTGTAATGATAGAACAATAACTAGGGTAAATGATTAACTCACAATACTCAGCGGCTAGGCTACGAACACAGACAGTTAACAAGGGGGAGGAGCCAATTAATTGACATGGTAACTAATGGGAGCTGAGGGACAGGTGAGCACAGAGACAATGGGTAACAAACATTTCACAATAAGAGTCCTTACACCAAGATGGGGTAGCACTAACATAACAGTTCGGGGTGGAGTGCCCTCTGATGGAGTTTGAGTGCACTCCAGCTGGCCATGATGACAATATGATACTTATATTATATGTGTATGTGTATATTAGATTTGGTAATGCTTAACTACAACAAAATTATATTATACAATAAGGCTCTATATGTTAACAACTGGTAATGCTGTAAAATAAAAATAACTGCATTTTATCAATTAATGTTTTACATGTTTACATTATTTTATATAAACTTAAAATATTTATATATATATATATATATATGTATGTATATGGTTTATAACAAGGAACAATAAATACACACGCATTCTATATACACAATAAATCTATATAACCTACATTATAAATTATATGACAAGAAACATTTATATAAAATAAAATACTTTTGAAAACATTAACCGAGAATAATAAATACTGTATGAAAAATTACATTGCTACATTTCAAGGTTTAATATAATATACAAGAGGCTTTTGGGAACTTCTCAGAATAGACTGCAATTACGCCTGTAGTTCAAAGGGTTCATGAACTTCTATACTTTGGGTATCCAATTTCTCGGGTATATTGTTTCTACTCAAAAACTGGGTTAGAGGTGGTGCACGTTAATATTGAATTTACATTTTCATTCCTCCTTTGAGACAATTTGCATAGCTCTTTAGATGTCATGTGTATATCCCTTATCTGTGAATGAGCAAGGATCACAGAGAATCCCTCGCAGCAAGTTGTTCCTTTTCAAAATATTATAAGAAGTCAAAGAGATTCTTCTTTGTTCTTAAGTGGAGGATTTGGGGGCATTATCTTTCTGAAGTCTCTAGCTGCTCCAGGTCAATGCAACAATACAGACCACCAGCACAGTGTGAGACAGAACAGGTGCGCAGACGACCTCTGGCATCTGAATGCTGCATATTGTAAATGCAAGAAGGAAAAGAAGAACAAACATCCTCCAGAAGCTAAATTGAAATGTAATGTTTAACAAGTGCATGTGGATGTGGAGTTCAAGAGATCAGATTCTTACACCACTGTAGTTTGACAATTGGCAACAAATGCTCAATGTATGTTTTTTGTCTTACAGGTTTCGTATGCAAGGCCCAGTTCGGCTTCTATCCGTGATGCTAATCTGTACGTGAGTGGGCTGCCTAAGACCATGACCCAGAAGGAGCTGGAACAGCTCTTCTCTCAGTACGGACGGATAATCACCTCCCGAATTCTCGTCGACCAGGTCACAGGTATCAGTGGGACCGCTTTTCTCTCACCCTGTAGAATGCGAAAAAACAAATTATACCATTTCATTTAAAATAATCACTTGTATTCACTATTTATTTTAAGATGTATTGGACAGATAAGGCCAAAACACAAAGAGTTCTGCAACTCTTCGAATTTTTGGCTCCATTTTAAATTTAACGGAAGCTAGGCTAAAATGGTTGGTTTTGCAAGAATTTTATCAATGCCGTTACATTTATAAAGATGAATGTTAGTTTTTGTCTGACTGAAATTCAACTTAAAGTGTTTAGAAACACACTTCAACTAATACAGGGTTTCTGCAGATATTATGAAGGTAGATTTAAAACCTTTTAAGACCAATAAATAAATTGAATGGCTCAATAAATCAGCACGGTCTATAGATCTAAATGTGTGTATCATCATCAGTTCTCTATTACTTTTTAAATAGGATTACAAAAATATTGTTCCCAAATGCTAGAATATAAAAAAAGTATTCCAAAATTAAGATACTTTACTTAAAGAGCAAGATTACATACAATAGTTTAATGAGAAATGTATGAGTTTATTAATTCAAATGGAAGAAGGTTTTCACAGTTTACGGACAGATTCAGTTTCTTAGAAAACAAAACTTGATTTGTTCCATTTTTCTTTTTGCATCCAAATTAAATGTATCTTGATTTAAATGTGTTTAGATTTTTGTATTGGAAGACAAGAAAAAAAATACTGACAAATAATTTGTGCTCCAGTTTGAGACCTTTTTAGACCTTCATTTGATGGAATTAACACTTCTGAAGACCCTTTTAAAACCCACAAAAACCCAGTAATAGAAACTACAAACACAAACTCAATCTTATAGTCATCTTCTGTGAGTATGTGCATGTTCTATTTGACCGTAAACATGGATCACAATCTTAATAATCATTGAGCACTAAAACCAAGTCCATAACATGGAAAGACTAATGAGTCTATTTTAAATCATTCAGTCTTCTCCTTGGCCTATCCTTCCTCCAACATCATGAATAAATCAACCAGGATATAAATGGTCATGGAGCTGAATTTCTTACACATTCAATATTTTTACAACTGCATAATTCATAACGGCACTCACCATGCAAACAATATCTCATAAGCCACAGGAATATGTACTCCACGTTCTAGTAGTGCCGAAGCCTTTCTGAAGAACTGCTGAGGAACGCTGCACGGTCACATGCACAAATACACACAAAGGCCTTCCTCCCTTGACACGGATCCTTCCTCTGGCCCTGCAAAGGCTTCCCTGGAGAAAATTTTCCTCAGGAGAAATGATTAATTAAACCAGAGTTGCTAGTGAGTAAGAATCGAGGAGTGTTGTGAAGCTACTGATCAGAGGGCTACCGTAAAGATACATTGAGCAAATATTACAACTCTACTGTGAAACCCTGAAAGACAAAAAAGGATTCTGCATGTCTAATATGAGGGTTAAAGTTAAAGAAGGATTAGATGTGTTACTCAAGATCAGTTAATAGTTAACTTGACAGTTCAGATTGTCACCAGTCACATGGGCCATTCATATGCTAACAGGATTTAATCATTGCAAGCCATTTGTGCTACATACAACACTCCAAATCCTTCAACTAAATCACTGATACTGAATTACTCACTAAAAACATTAGTATGATATATCATGAACAGTTAGGATAAATTAGTTGGGGGGTTTTTTCCCCAAAAATACTGCAAAAATCATTAATAGAAACTGTAATCAGAACCTCAAGCAAAATCAGTTTCTGTCCCTACTCAATGTGTATATCATATTTTTGTCAGTTTGGTAGCCCTCACATAGCCAGCACGATGCCAATCAAGATTGTACAATTTCAAAAGCAAGTCAACATCTGTTACATGCTTCTTAAGGCTAATCTGATATAATTCTGTGTTATATTCCTCTATACGCCACTATCGAGAATAACACAGCATCCTGAAATAACACAGAAAGTCATTAATAAAGGCAAACACATATGGCATGATAAACTAACAGTGGCTTTGCCTTCCTGAAATAATAATACATCATACATCCTTGTCATAAGTTTCTTGGTAACAATTAGGGAAGCATTTTCTCTGTTCGCCCTCACAGAAAGGATAATGTATTGCGATGGAAGTCCTCTTCCCACATGTCTTGTTTATATAGCTTGGTCCCTACGGGTGTATGTTTGTTTTGAGTTTATTGGGAAATGTGACTAATTTGCAGGGATTTGAAAAGCTTTTGAGCATTTGACTGAATCCACGGCATGAGTACTTAAAGCTACCATGTAACCTAAGTGAAGTATGATAGGTTTGGCCCTCTGATCAATAGTCAAATATTCAGAGGCTCCGCCGAGCCTTGCCTAGCAGTCAATACATGTCTCGTCAATGAGAGCAAATACAATTGATCCATAACGCCGGTTGCAAAGTGAAAAACGACTGCGCTCCCATGAGCTACTTGCAGAAATCCCTCTTTTAAAATGCTACGCCTTCCGCCGCCTTTTCTTTTCCGGCTCATTGATATTTTCCCACGACTTGAGTTCCATTAACTATACAGTGTGAGCGAGCTGTCAGGAGCAGTTAAAAACACAACTTCAAAATTCATTTGAGCCAACGTTGCACGACGAGTGTCCAAATCAAGGCCTGTCGAACACAAAGGATCTGTGATGTATACAATGAATGGAGATGCTCCACCAGACATCGCAAAGCATGCCATGACACCGCTGCCTTGGCCTCCAATTACACAAGGACAAACGGATGGATTTATAGCAGTGCGCCGGCAGAACCAGGCAAAGAGCTGCTCAAGTCTTCAAAGAACTCCCTTAAAGAGCCTTTTCAAACACCATCTGTAGCGGCAACTAAAAGTTACATAAAACGAGGACGTCGCTCTCCTTTCTCTGATTAGGCAGAAGCTACGGCAAAGAGGTGTAGGCTTTTTTCCTCATAATATATTTAGCGCACTAGTTTAATAAATGTTCCATACAGTTGGCACAGCCACTTAAAAGTGAGAGAATGAGAGACAACAGAGAGGTGCTTATGTTCAGACAGAGGAGAGAAGGCTTTCATTAACAGCCGAGCTTTTCTGAGCTTTCCCTTTTTTTCCCCCCAGAGGACTCTCTCTCTCTCCCGTACGCAGTAAGTGTCGACGACCAGAACAGTGGGCGTGCAATGGAAAGCGCTTTGTCAGGCCGGCTATGGCGGTCTCTTGCCACTGTTTCCTGTGCACTCGCTCTGTGTGTCACGGTTATTATTAAACTCAGCATTCTCCGGCTTCATGTGTGCTGAGCCGAGATAAGTACAGGTAGAAAGTTACATAAGATAGGAGTGATTACCGGGAGAATAGTGCTGTTAACCGGCACATTGTAGCCGTAACTCTGGTCGGTTCATGATAAGCGCTAAAAAGGAGGCCAGTGCCAGTGTCTCCAGTTTTAGCCCGGCCGCTTGCTTTGTTTAGGCAGCCTGTTATAGAAACGGCTGCAGGCTCATTATGGTAATGTCAGGGAAGCGAGGGGAAAAGAAAAGAGTAAAGCACAGTCAACATTAAGGCGCCATTTGCATTTTTTAACCGTTAAACTGCAAGCTTTTTGTGGACCCTAATTTTAGCGATTCTGCTGGTAGATCGTCAGCTGTTTGCTGAGTCGCAGCCTGAATGACACTGGTCAGCACTATTTCTACCCGAGGAATAGGAAAATAGGAAAGATCCCATCACGATTTCATTAGAGTTGTGTTAGTGCACAGCTCCGAAAACCTCTGGATTTAATCATACTACAGACTACCTGCCCTACGGCTCTGTATTGTTTTTTTAAAGGTATGATACAAAACAAACTTCCAGTGGAAATAATAGACATTACTTTGCTGTTTAACTATTATTAGGCTAATCATTCATAATGATATGCAGGGATGTGCAAAATTCTGAAATGAAAAATTGGCCCCTTTTCAATTTACAAATTTGAATTTAACATTTGAATGGGAATGACAGGAAGAAGTGCATGGATTAAAATAACAGTGTTTTGTTGGTAAAAATAATTATTCTTCCACTTGTGCACACAAAAGATCATTTATTAAATATAATGAAACATGTAAATTAAGTATAATTTCTATAAAAAAATAAATACTATAAATATTTGTCTATAAGGCCTGAACCTTCAGTCATAAATGCTTTCAAATAATGCTTTGTCCATTCAACCTTCAAATTTCTTTCTATTCAAAAATCACAATTATATGAACGTCAGCTTCATTTTATTCTATTTCCTTACATTAAAATTCTTAAACCTGTTTGCATCCTCAATTAAAATTAAGTTCAGTTTAAGGAACTGAAACAGATTTCTCAGTTTAATTATGAATGACACTGTACACGACCCTGATGTTATGACTTGCTATGGCAAATGTTCAGGATAGAATTTTAGCATCCTTATTATGGCTGAAATACAATACAGAAAACACTGGGCATTATACACTTACCGAATTGGTAATAGTCAGAGGAAAAACTGGCCATCATACACTAAAGGGCTGAGGATCCAAGTTGTTCCAGTCACAACAAACCCACACAGAAATGTGCACATTGTTGCTACGCTTGACAAATCTAAGGCAACTGGTGTTCACTGTAAATTGCCGTAAAATTAGGACAGTTCATAAAAAGATGCAATAAAAAAAATCAGGACAGAAAATTGCGTAGCATATTCCAGCCTTACTAAATACTGAGCATTCTACACTGAATGCAGTTTACTTTAAACAGCTTCTGATGCTCCTGCATATTGTATATAATACTGTGCAGAAGAAGTAGCATGATTTTCCAAATATAGCCAAATCATAGGTTTGGAAGAAGTTGACCTTTAACCTCTGAATCTGTGTTTCATAATTGCCTAATTGCGTAATTGAAAACATTGCGTGGTATATGAAGAATACCATTTGGTTTAGTCACCACAATACTTACTTCTAGAAATAAATGGAGCCATATGTGAAAAAAACAAAACACTAAATTAAAAAAAACTGTTTCTATTTATTCCACCAACCGTCAAACCGCACATTGTGGGATAAGTGGAGGATACATCCTTGCTGCCTTCAAAAGCAATTAAGGCATTATAGTAGAAGGGATGTTACCAGACATTGGATTTGGACAAGTCTTGATGCCTTCAAGACTGTTTGTGTTTGTGTTCAGCCTAAACAAGCAAAAGCACAGATAGCATATAACGTTAGTTTATGTCAGATCCATCAGTTCATTCCCGTACACTTAAACTGACAGACAGAAACAAAAAGTCGTCTAGTTTCGGATCAAAATTTTATGAAACGGAATGTGTAATCTCTTGTATTTTTAGATACTTGAGCTGTTGCATGTCAAATATCTTCTAGACAGAGAGAGGAACAGAGAGAGGAGGTGTCATTCCCAGTTTCCTCTCTCTGCTCCACTTTCGAAGGATTCTGCTTTGACCTCAACATCACTCCGCGGTGAGCACGAAGCTAACCGTGCATCCTAAACTCTCTGGAATAATGCATGCTTTTCGTTCCTCGAGCCTTACTTCTGACGATCTAATTAAAGAGAGCAGGTTTTAGGAAGGGAGAGGGAAAAGTGAAAAGCTGTCAGGAATGACTCACGCTGCGAGGGAAAGAGAGTAATGCAGCCACAGTCTGAATGAAAGCTCACTGCATTGAAAAGATTGTGTGCAAATATTTGTTTTCAGAACGGAACGTATCAAAAGACACTGATTTGAATAGACAATCAGGCAGCACAACAGAAAACATCAATACTAGCGGGTGACAGCTGAGAGAGTGAGAGGAGAACGAACTGACAATATAGAAAGCAGAGAACAGACACACATGCTCGCACACAAATACGTGTTCATTGTATTATGCAAATTGCCCTCTTGGCAAGTCATCTCCACACGCACCTCCTCAGAGCAGAAGGATCGTCTCATTAAAAACTAACCCAACAAAAGACCTCCCAGTAAGCCAGGCTCTTTTAAATGTTACTTTCAGGTAGCGGTCAAAACCATCGCCTTGGAAACGCCGGAAATATCGCAGACGAGCTTCATACCATGAGGTGGCGTGTGGCCGTCAGCTGCCGCAAACCACACAGCACGAGGCCGTCGCACACACGCGCTCAATTTCCACACCAGCGGGGCGACAGCATCTCCACACAATATCGCCATCCTCTCATGAAGAAAAGAAAACAAATTACACGTCTGCCTGACAGCACCGGAATGCTGGTCGGCCAATAGAATCGCCCCGTTCCATCGCGCCTCATTTGCATAATGTGACACCAGCAATAGAATCCGTCACACAGGCTGCATATCTCTGTCATTTGTCGCTTTCGACGCCGAATCATTTTCGGGCTCTAAATATAGAAATGAATCATTATGAATGAAGGTGTGCGAGAGAGGAAGTGTGTGCGTTTGTGTTTGGTGCGTTCAAGTCATGTTGGAAAGACTGTAGGTATTCAGTTGAGCGCGTTAAAATTTTTAACTTTCTTT
>JAUYWG010000041.1:5487167-5502325 GCA_034779775.1 Enteromius afrohamiltoni
TGTGTTTGGTGCGTTCAAGTCATGTTGGAAAGACTGTAGGTATTCAGTTGAGCGCGTTAAAATTTTTAACTTTCTTTAAAGGAGTGGTTCAATCAAAAGTGAAAATTTGCTCACCTTTAAGACGTCCAATGAGTTTCTCGCATTGCAACACTTGCTCACCAATGGTTCCTCTGAAGTGACTGGGTGCCATCAGGTTGTCCAAACAGCTGATAAAAACATTACAATAACCCACAATAAATCGACATGATTCCATTCTATGCATTAACATCTTGTGAAGCGAAAAGCTGTGTTTGTAATAACAAGGCGTTTTCAATTTAAACTGTTGCTTCTGGCCAAATTTTATAATAACGCTTCCTCCAGTGAAAAAGTCCATTTCCTGTTGCCCTCTCGTCAAATTCCACCTACACGTTTGTTTAGAACTGTTTTGAATTGTTTTGAGATGAGGCAACTTTTTTCACTAATAACAGGAAGCATGTCGAAGTATTAATGATAGATTTGTTTCTTGCAAACACAGCTTTTTACTTTACAAGACACTATCTGATGAAATGGAGTCATGTGAATTGTTTTTACCAGCTGTTTGAACTCTCATTCTGGCGGCACCCATCCACTGCAGAGTTCCTGAGTAGGTAAACATCAGTGTATGATGCAATGAATGCATGTAGTGTCTGTTTTTAGAAGAGTTTCAAAATCATGAAGACATTTTTGTAGAGAAGGTGCATCGCCACCTTGCTTCAACCGCCATAATTACGACTCATAAATCCAAACTTTCCAAGAGGACTTGAACATATCATTGATGTTGCTGCTGCAGGCCGGATAAAGCCAGTAAGCGTATGGTGTGTTGTTTCTGGTGTGCTGGCCCCACAGGTGGCTCGCGGGGTGTGGGCTTTATTCGCTTTGATAAGAGGATAGAAGCGGAGGAAGCCATCAAGGGTCTGAATGGACAGAAGCCCTCAGGTGCCGCAGAGCCCATTACGGTGAAGTTTGCCAACAACCCCAGCCAGAAGACCAGCCAGGCGCTACTGTCGCAGCTGTACCAATCCCCCAACCGCCGCTACCCGGGACCCCTCCACCACCAAGCGCAGAGGTTCAGGTAAATATAGTCAGTCTTCAATAATAATAATAATAATAATATGTACATTTTCTTACATAGCTTCCTTTGAAACTCACATCAAAATTGGTGGAATAGCAAAGCAAAATAGGTGTCTGGATTGTGAAAGTGTTACCTGTAGAGCTCAAGTCATGTGTGTCACGTCCCCACCGAGGAATAGCTGCTCCCAAAATCTGCAGAAACAAAATGAGATTCAGAAAAGAAACCGGAGCGAAGGACTGATAAGAGACAGTGGGGTTCTGTCGTTCACAATGTCTCTCTGATTTTTTTTTCTCATACGCCATCCTCCCCTTCTTTCATTTCACATCTGTTCCTTTCATTTCAGTTCAGCAGGCCAGCAATAACTTCACTCTGGCAGCTAACACCTTTACAGCCCTGGGCAGCGCTTCTCAACCTTTTTAAAGGCGATGTGAAGTAAATTCTCTCTGCTGTGTCCCCTCACTACGCATATAGTTAGTCACAGGCAACAATAACAACACCTTTTGATCCTGCCGTTCACTTGCTAGGACTTTTCTTAAGATCTCCATTCCTCAAGGGCTAATTCACATTAACTATGAGTCACGTCTTATGAGCTTCGAGCTGGCAAAGCCTGCCTAAATAGATGAGGTCATTTTGCAGTGAAAGTTTACTGCTTAATGGCAGCAGATATCAACTCACAATCAAGCAGACATTGAATGTGGTATCAATATTAGCTTTAGCCATATAGCATAATGATAATTAGCGTTTTTGTGCTTGTAGGAGGAAGGACATTTTTTTCTTGGTTTAATCAACACACAAAAAAATTATAGACACACATTATAGTATATGCTTAGCTGAACTAGTAGATTTTTTAACCACTGTTTACATATGCAAATTATATATGCAAATTTAGTTTGGCAACAGGATATAGTCATGTTCCAGGGCTCCTGTACTGAAATACATTATGAATTTCAAATAAGAATATAACACATGCATTTCCATTCAAATGTAATGCATTCAACTAATCAAATGTGACAGTTAAGGCATTTATAATATTACAAAAACATCAATTATTTTAAATTGTCATTATGTTTAATAATCCTGAAAGAAACTTTTAGATTCCCCCAGAAAATATGAAATATAATACATTTAATAACATTACTGTTTTCTCAAATAATCGCAGCCTGATTGCATTACATAATGAATTCAAAATATCAATTTCAAAAATGCTAACCATTGAGCTTAGAATAAGCAAACCGTACAAGCACGTTTTTCTGTATATTGTATGAATAGGTTTTTAATTGATGTTTTTATCTTTAGTGGCTCAAACATCTATAATTCTCAGGTCAGAGTTTGCCTAAAAATGAAATACTAAACTTTTACACATCTGTGTGTTCACAATCATATGAATGGAAGCATAATGGAATCTAGTATGCAGCTCATAAGAACCATTCAAAATATTTTATTATTCAGTTGTATCATAAATATAAAATACTTTGGATGAGTTACAGTAGATGTGTGAAGTGTCGGCATGATGTTTACTTTAAAGCAAAAGATCCTTTGTTTAGACAAACAGGACTCGTCAAGCAATTAGCACTGCACAGCAATACTGATGACAGAAATCAGTAATTAATTCCTCATACATCACAAGCACTTATTATTGAAGAGATCTGAAAAGGATAAGTCCCATTTGCATGTATTAGTCGGCCTTACAAAGGCCTCATTGTGTTGTGGGTGTGTTTGGAGAGGATGTGTGAAAAGCTGTAGGCCGGGCTGAGCTGGGTTGAGACACGCCTGCGTATATCTAACACATCGCACGCTCTTGCACCTTAGAGCCCTCTCTCCAATTAACTCATTTACCCACAAAGCAACCTGCCTCTCTAATTGGCAAATTGGCATCTTAATGACTCGATACACTGAATGTCCTCGCTTTATTTTGGCTCCTTTTTTTCCTCGAAGTTCACAGAAGGCAGAGTCACCAACTGTTGACCCACTGCGTAGAGGGAGGGCCAGCATGTGTACGTGTGTGTGTGTTTTTCTAGAGAAGTTCAGTTTGAATTGTGAGAAAGCAGTAATTAGCCCTGTCGGCCATCTTGCAGCATTTTAATCGGAAATGAGACAAGGCCGAGCTGAGTGAGGGACGGAGGTCGCAGAGTAGCCAAACAGACGGGAGCCTAAAATGAGAATGACTGACATGGAAGGAAAGCGTAATACACCCGCCCGCTGGGTCAGTGGGGCTAATAGAGACACTGCACAAGAAAGAGACCGAAAGAAGAAGAAAGGGCACTCCCAGTTAATGCTGCATTACATCCTGCCTCCAACTTCATTGAAATTTCATTTTATATTAAATTTTTCAGTTATGCTGACCAATTTTATCCATAACAATAGCATATTATTCAGACACTAAGATTTATTCTTTATATTTCACTCAGAGTATCTGTTTGTATGATTCATTTATTTCTCTTTTTGACTTTTGTTTTCGATTTGCTCATATCCTTCTTAATCATTCTTTAAATGTCACCATATAAATACATTAAAGTATTACAATATATTCAAAATATACACATTCTTTTTTGGGCGAATTTATCTGAATTCTTTATTTTACTGTATTAGACATATAACAAAAAAACAACTAAAATGTCATAATTGATAGAAATATGTATATATTACCCAAATAAATTTAAACTCCTGCTTTTGAGGCGTGGTGGCTTCCACTGGATCTGCTTCCAGCTCAGGGTTATTCAAAGCAACTTTAAGATATAAACAAAACATATCATCATATTAGAAAACATAGCATACACAAATATAAATAAATACCAGTGCATTATAAATCATCCTTGATTTAATTATAACTTCCCATATTGTTTTAAAAAATACAGTATATATATATATATATATATAGAGAGAGAGAGAGAGAGAGAGAGAGAGAGAGAGAGCGAAAGAGATTTAAATAATTAGAGTGAAACTATTGCAATTTTATTTGTATACATGTCAAATAAATGTTTTAGTGAATAATACTTTAAGACTGCAGCACTGTTAGGCCAAATAACTGGGAGGGCATTCAAGTGGCCTCCTGTTACCATTAGTGCTGCTGCAAGTCTGCTGTTCTTTGGTTGTATGATTGACTCTGTGAGATGCCTGATGGGGCAGCACAGTGTAATGGCCCATCGCTAGATGGGCGTCTTCCTTCAGTGAGGCAGGGATGTAGCATTAGTTCCACTGAGTGAGTCAACCATCTGCCTGGCATTAACCCCAGAACCCTCCTTCTCTTTACAGGCTGGACAATTTGCTTAATATGGCCTATGGCGTTAAGAGGTAATTAAAACTTCACCGAATGCCAGATGTCCATGTTTGACAGTATGATTTTTTTCCCCTTCTTTTGTAAAATCACATGCATTCAGTTCAGTTCAAGGTTTTTTCCCCTTCTCTTTAGTTCTCTTTAGTTGCTTTTTTATTTTTTTTTTACTTGATTATTTTATTTTTTATTTCAACCTATCAATCTGTAGCCCTAAAAGTGTAAGTATATTTTATAATTTATAGTGTTTTATTATGATGATTCAAACTTTTTTATGAGTTCCGTTTTGGTATTTTGTGTTTTATTGTTGTGTAGCTCCTGTTTTGAACCGTGGTCTCCATAGGATTCAGGAGCTGAAGCCGTACCTCCGTCCAGCTCAGGGTTACACGCTGCCAACAATTGATCAAAACTTATGTATATTCCCAATGCATTACATATAACAGCTAAAATGCAAGGATCGATGGAAGGCTATTAGGTTTTTTAGTCTACTTGTTTCCATTTTATTTGTTGGAATGAGCTGGTCTAGAGCGAGACGGAGGGGGTGACAGCTCACCTGGATCCCTGCAGGAAATGTAGTGTTTCACTGCAGGTTTAGGAGCCTCTGATCAGTTGGGTTTGCTCATGTTCTTTTGCTTTGTGCTGCTGTGGATGTAGTGAAAAGGCTTCTTTTGAACATGTTTTAGTGCTTATGACATTTTGTTGCATATTTTAGTATCTATTGAAACACTTTGATGTCCCTCGAACACTCAAGGCTAAGATGGAGGGAGTAGCATGAAAGGTTGTGCATTGTGCACGTTTCTTTTTTTTTTTTTTTTTCACA
This sequence comes from Enteromius afrohamiltoni, assembly GCA_034779775.1. NCBI lineage: Eukaryota > Metazoa > Chordata > Actinopteri > Cypriniformes > Cyprinidae > Enteromius > Enteromius afrohamiltoni. The sequence goes on from JAUYWG010000041.1 coordinate 5,492,349, forward strand.
GATTCCTCTCCGTTAAGACTAAAGGCTCTGCGTTTACTAGATTTCTTCTCTTTCTAGAAAAGTCCTTTGCGTTTTGGCACTGGCTGATCAGAATCTAACGATTGTTGTTCGAAAGAAAACATGCTTTTTTTTGGCAAAAACTGACAAGTAATGGGAAGTGCAACAAGGAAACAGGATATGTAAACGAGGCAGCGGCATCTTTCAAAACAAATGACGAGACGAAAGATTCCTTTTTATTTACACTCGCTGCTATCAGCTGTCAAATAAGCCCGTCTGCCTCAAGAGAGGGAAAATTTAGGGGAGGTGAAAGCGACGGGGGGCTGGGGAGGCGTTGTGCTCACAGAACACGCCGTGGAAGGTAATTAATGAACAAAGACCAGTCTGAAGAAGTGAGCATCGCTAGGTGAAGGTGGGCAGCTCGGAAGGGTGGGATGGCTCTAGGTCAGTCGCTTGTTGCTATGCAACTCCTCGTCCAACTGTTCGCCTTAGTTCGAACAACAGACAGCACTCGGCCCTGCCCTAGTAGGCACCAGACACCTCTGTGTCAGCAATCCGCTAGTCCGACCCTCGCCCGCTCGCCCGCAGATGACTGGCATACAAATTACCACGAAGCCAAATTCGATGAATAATGGCTACGGATTCATTATTTACACAGAAATACCAGTATAATTGAAGTCATGAGATGGTTGCTTGTCACAAGGCGCAAAGTGAGCCGACTTACCATTATACCCTTCATTTACATAATGAGACGCAAGCGACAGGACACAAAAGCGAAAGAGAGACAGATGTATTGACTCTGCCAGGACGAACGGGCTAAAACGCAGATGAAATGTCTGAGTAATTCTTGGCAGAACAAGAAGCAGGGAATTGGCCGGCCCTGTAGTCCGTGCAGTGCTATCGATCACAGTCACACACTGCGGAGCGGCAGAGGGTGTGGGTGGAATACACTCTGTTCCCCGTGCTAGCTGGCTGGAAAGCACAGCTTCCATTTTCTGCTCACTGGCAGCTTCCTATCCCCCTCCCCAAACCTTTCGGATTCGAAGACGACGACGGCAGCAAAGCGGAAATCTCAATTAAAGCACACCCCAATAATGCCTATAGTTATTCCTTGAGAGGTGGCACACGAAATGAACCTTTTATCCAATTTACCTTTTATTTAAAGTGGAAATTTCCTTTAAGCGGAAAGGCAATTAAGTGAAATCAACTGAGCATTCAAATCTCTGTATCATGAGGGAGGGAAAAAAAGGCAAGAATGGAAAGATTACAAGGAGAATGAGAGCAGATTTACTCAGTTGCATGTGAAATCTCTGATGAATTTCGAAGGTATTAATGTGCAGAGTTCCTGTAATTTAGTTCCCCAATAGATGCTGCGCCTCAGCACCTGTCGCTTCGGCGCGGACCCCCGCAGCCAGCACTGGGGCGCAGCCTTTTCACTCTGCATTCAAAAAAAAAAAACCCTCCGGTTGCCTTCCGCCTGAAAAACAAGGAGCAGATATTTCGACAGGCTGAAAAGATTGTGGCATTGAAATTGCTAGTGTAACCCTTGAAGAGTCAGCTAGGAGTTTTAACTAATGGCAGCTTGGCTTACGCATTTTCCTCACTCTCTCTCTCGTCCTGCAGGTTCTCCCCCATCACCATCGATAGCATGACCAGTCTAGTAGGGATGAATATCCCCGGTCACACAGGAACGGGCTGGTGCATCTTCGTCTACAACCTGTCGCCGGACTCGGATGAGAGCGTCCTGTGGCAGCTCTTTGGACCGTTCGGCGCTGTCAACAACGTCAAGGTGATCCGCGACTTCAACACCAACAAGTGCAAGGGGTTCGGCTTCGTCACCATGACGAACTACGACGAAGCGGCCATGGCCATCGCCAGTCTCAATGGGTATCGGTTGGGTGACCGTGTCTTGCAAGTGTCTTTCAAGACCAACAAGACCCACAAGTCCTGAACTCCCCTCCCATCACTTGTGTAGCTCCTTACAGCTCCTCTAATACTAAAAACCCACCTCTGCCCACTCAGCTACTCAAAACAGGAACACACTCAACCAACAAACCCACAAAAAAGAACTGGATATGGCTTATAATATAACTTTGGACCTATAAGCCAATGTTGCCTAAGTATTACAAAATGACAAATTGAGAATATTCATTATTTGGAGACCCTGGAAGTGGTACAGGGATTCTGTTGTATATCTTCTTGAGTTCTCGTGGTTGTCTTTTACTTTTTTCTTTTTTTTTCTCTGTAAACAGTAGCAAAACCAGACCGCCCTTATTTTGAAGAAGAAAAATGTCCTTCTTTAGATCGAACTCTCTTGGTGTCGATTCAGGATTTTTTCTTTCTTTTTTAAATCCGGATCCACTGTCGTTAGAATAACCACCTCCCTGGTAAGAGAACAGGAGGGGGCTCTTTTTAAAAAAAGAAGAAGAAAAAAAATCAGTGATCATTCATTCATTTGTTTTGGTGTAAATTGTTAAGAGTTCCCCAAAATGAATTGACAGGGATGAGGCCATCCCTTTTCTCTAATGCAGAAGATGTTTCTAGCATAGTTTTGGTTTTGTACTGCAAACAAAACACACGTCTGTCCTCACGGGGGATTCAGGGGGAAGGGGCGAGGGAAGGGACGGGCTAGCGCTCCTGATGACACGTTGCGTCAAAAAAAAAAAAAAAACCTACACACACACTGTTGCCAAAGAGAAAATCTCTTTGCTTGAAAATGCGTTTAGAAAAAATGAAAAAATAAAGAGAAAGAAGATCTATTTTTATAAATAATGATTAAAATAATTATTGAAGAATTTTTACAAGAATCTGGATTTGAAAAAAGAGAAAAATATTTTGACTGGCTAATTAGGGACGGGGGGAGGGGTCAGGTGCCACCTTGTCTTGTTCGTTCTGCCGTGGTACTTTTTAGGATCCAAGGTCGTTTGTTTTTCGGGGAGAACCGGATTGGCGATGGAAGAATTTTGTAGATGGAAGAATTTATCAAGGGATGCAAATTCAGGCAGGTAATTTTTCATAGTAGTAATTATTCAACAGCGATACCCAATAGGAGAGGGAGAGGGGTCTTCCCAGGCCAATCATATCTTCACAGTCAAGAGCCCAAAGCAAGGCCACTCATCGTCCACTCATTTACGTTAGACCATCCGTCTTTGGGATATTAGTAATAAAGATACACACACGCGTGCGCACACACACTTCTTTCTCCATTCGGACGACATATACATGGTTACGTTTAATTCGCTATGATTTTGTGATATCGCATTCGAGATGTACTTCCTTTAGCGATCAACAGTAGGTGCTATATTACATGGTTCACATATCTTAAATATCCAACTTTGTTGTTCTTCGTGTTGTTTAGAGAGAAAAAAAAGAAAATTTCGATGTTGGCATTATATTAAGCTGCTGTTTTTCTTCTTTCGTTGATGTTTATTCTTTCCAAATCGCCGTTGTCGGTTGCCGTCTGGTCTGGAGAACACCAAGACGAACAAATTGGGGTGTCCGCAACGACGTTCCTTTGGCTTGCTTACTTCTAGGTTATTTGCTGAGTGTACAGCGTTTGTCGAAATTCAGCGATAATTAGCTAGTTCTGTTAGTCTAGTATTTGTTTCCTCAAAGGATCTATTACGACTGTGTCTTTCTTTGTTGTGTACAAATAGATGATATATAGTCAACATTTTCTGTTCCAATATCTATATCTATCTGAGTTGTCACTGTTTTTCGTTCGGGATTGTCTTTTTTCATATGAAAACTTTATGAAGTGATGGTTCAGTTACTTAGAAAAACTCGTGAGGAATCCTGTTTAATATGTTGTCATGTCGCTTGTGAAGATAAAGAAAAAAAATTGCAAAAAAAAAAAAAGAACTGAAAAATTGGATCGAGTTATTTGATTTACCGCCGCAGCAAAAAGAAATCGAACAAAACGCTTCTTGAGAAAAATCTGTATTTATTTATTGATCGATTGATTGATTGTCTCATTGATTAAATTATTTATTTATCTCGATTATTTATTTATTTACTTGTTCCTTTCTTATGTTGTCTGTGTTTTTGCGTGATTCTGGTACAGGGAGGGGGGGGGGTCTTTCTGAGCTAAAGGGAACAAATGACTAGGGGAGACGCTCTTCCATTAGTCCTGTGCACTGAGAAATTTTAGTACGTTTGTGCTTTGTACCAATATATCAAAATTACAATACAAAAAAATTTAAAAGTCAAAAACGAAAAAAATGTCAAGAGGGTTGGTGAGGCTCTTCCCTTATTAATAGAAACAGTTACTCGCTATGCATAACCTAGCCGATAGTTCAATTTGCTATTGCTTTTTTCTTGTCTTGTTAAACATAAATCTTTAAATCTTTTTCAATAAAGTTTAGTCTTAATAGAATGTTATAACAGTTGTTCTGGTTCAATATAACCTGTGATAAGTTTGTGTAGTTTTAAAAGCCACTTCCCGCCCTCCCTCCACACACTACCGTTGCTTTGTGATTAAACTTTATGCAAAAATGTGGGTCTGAAATGTAGTTTCTCATGGATCTCGATGACGTTCATGTCAGGCTTTGCTGCCCTAATTTGACTGATCGATATATGTGTCCATTGTTTTAGTATGATTCATCGATTCATCTGAACTGTAACCTTCATCTAAACCACACTGACACTCCAGAAAAAGGAGAAAAGAATAAAAAGCATTGACTCTGATTGTACTGGTTTGAACAAAAATAGCTATAGCAGATAATATTTGATAGATGACACCTGTTATATATTTTCTAAAATATAGTCTATTTTGAGAGGTAAACTTCCTGAATGGAGAGCTTGGCTCTTGCTAAGGCCGGTGTGAATGCTGGAGAACGAAAAACAAAAGTCACGTTCATGAGCAGTCTTACATTCCTCCACCTCTAATGCCATCCATCCTCCTCTGCTCCGTCTCTATGGGGACGGCGGCGGCGGCACGGCCCTTCTCAAACCCCGCTGCGGCTGGGAGTTTGAATTATGCAACGACCCCAGTAGAATGTTGTTCTGATGTACGAACAAATTTCCTGCATTACGTCCTCCTCTTTTGGTTAATGGCATCACCCTCCGCGTGTCTGAGTGTGGATGACTGCACGGGAGAGCGTCTAGTTTGCGGGGGTGTTAGAAACGCGGGGCCGTGCCTCTATAGTGCGTGCCCGTATCGCAGTGTCTCTCCCCCTGTAGCGCCTTATAGTGGCAGCCTGCCAATAGGAACCCATCAGCCAGTAGTGTAGGAGGGAAGGCAAAGTGAGGAACAAGGCTCTTGTCATAATTCATTTTCTCCTGAAATGTGTTTGTTTACTATCTGAAAAATCTATAAATCTTTAAAGACAAAAAAAGATGAAAAAAGAAAAAAAAGTTCACCGGACCAAGCTGGTCTCTCCTACTTACGTTATTACTTATCTATCGATTATTGATTATTGTTACTATGATTAATATTATTCTCATTATCCTTATTCTTATTACGAATCAAATTACTGCGATGAATGACTTCATGTTATCCTTGCTAGTTTAGGTCATTTCTGAAACTGGAAACAAAATATGGAAAAAAATACTTGCTGTAAATGTTTTTTTCTTTTTCATAAAACTGTTGTGTTTGAATTATTTGTACTTTTGAATGTTGGGACAATAAAATAAGGTGTTGAAAGCTGTGTGCTCCCATGTCGTGTTCAAGAAAAAGAAGCTTGCTCCTCACGTAACGCGAGGTGATTTAACTAATACCCACTAATCTTTTAAATATTCCCGGGAACTTTCATTTTCTCAAGACCCCGGAGGCACAGAATGTCACTTGAGCTGCACCTTTTTTATAAGAATTTGATCAGTTATCCCAATGAGCGTGAACGCCAGCGTTATTACTCACACAAAAGTTGGGATTGGCAGAGAGGAACGGAAACTTCCAGTAGGTTATTACATTAAGCATATCCTCTCCTATGTTGTAATACAAAACAGACAGATGTGATGTAGTCAGACATGAGAGCACAGCGCCCCCTGTTTCCTTCCTGGAGAATTACTGCAGCTCTCTGACCTTCAAATACTACTAAGCAACCTTGCTTTAAAAAGCTTTTATTAAAAAGCTTCCATAAAAAGCACATACTGTAGTAGAAGAATATGGTTAAATACAATGATATTCAAAATTTAAAACGACGTACGCTCACATGAGAGGAACCCGGTCACATCAGTCTTCTAGAAACATCTCTTGTCTCCTGGCTTTGCTTTCTAAAAAGAACAATCAAAACTATTTAATAACACGCTATATTACATACACAACACAACCACAGAACACAGTATACACCAGAAAATATGAATAAATGCTGGGACGTCAGAGACTACTAGAATTGAATTTGTATTGCGGTGGCAAACAGGATGCAGGAATTGAATAAAGCATTAAATGAACTAAAAACCCAGGAAGCAACTGCAACGTGTGTTGTTGATAACTAGAAAGCTGATGGATGCACAAAGCTAAAGATTGCTTAAAACTTCTTGAAGTATAAAGGTATTATAGGACTAACAGAGAGATAAACAAACAGATGTTTAAAATGTCCGTACAAAGAAAACATAATCAGTGCATCTTTAACTAAAAAGTGAGCAAATATAATTCAGCAATCACTGTTGAAACAAAAAAGCATGTCCACCTAACAAACACCACTTTTCAGAACTAGAAAAGATTTCAATTGAATTTAAAACCACTTTAAATGATGGCTTCACAAAGTCTCTGCCGAAAGTTTTAGATCATTAAAAATATAAATGGTTTATAGGCATCGCAGACAGAAAAAAATGTTTAAAATAGAATAACTTGTACATATTTCTATAGAGCAAAGTTAAAAAGAGCGCTTAATTTCCCCAAATTTCATTAATGGTGCTAAACTAACTTCTATTAATTCCAGTTAAACTTGAGATATGGCCACCTCACCTCAAATTTCAACTCAAAAAAGGAACAAAATTAAGATACAGCTAAATTTAAAAAGCAGTATCAGATGAACAAATGTCACACATCAAGTCTAAAACAACCCGGACGAAGAAGAGTCGCATGAAGAAAACAATTTAAATAAAAAGTAAGCAAATATATTTAATTGATTTATCACCCCTGAAATAAAAAGTACAGCCCTATTCACTGTACAAACGTCACTTGTATTGACGTATAACTGGATACACAATTTGCCCGTGGTGGTATTTATAATATTAAAATGTGGTGTAGGATTCATTAAAGCAAATTAGTATGATAGTGGGTGCTCTGATACACCACATGGATGGTTAGCCTCGGTTTGTGGCCTGTGGTGTTGGGTGGGCAGGGCTTAATGGTGGTCTGTGTCCTTGGGGTGGGCAGGGCTCAATGCTGAGCTGAAGGGCAAAAGGGGCGAGGGGTGTGATTGAGCCATCAGGTCGTTCCAAGTCTCTTCACACCGTTAAGGATTTAATGAGGCAAAAGCCCCATGAAGGAAGAGAATCGACATCATGAGTCATCTGCCTACTCTTTAAAAATTCCTCTACTACCCACAGTCTCCTAACAAAGGCAGAAGATCTGATCCGTCTGATATTGAATCTAACTAATGGGGTTCATATCTTCATTACACGATGGCTTCACCTTGCGAGGTATCTGCTGTGGAAAGACATGGCATATGAGTAATGCACACATCCGCCGTTTGATTGCCGTCTACCGTAAACATCTGGGACGATGCCATATGTGACAAATTATTATGCAATGCATCTCACAATCTGACATACATTCACTCTGAAGATAAGGAGTTATGTCATTCAACATGAAACGGAACATGAATAAATTCAACAGCTAGACAGAGCTCTCGTGACACGAACATATGACCATACACACCTGTTGAACAGGTATCTTCACACGTTCACCAGCCCTGAATATCTCAAGATGAGATTATATAAATCATTTCAGTCACATTACAAATAGTTACAAAATACTTAGTTTACATTACATCCTGCCAGAAAAATGTGCTTGTGATACAATGAAATTATGTTGTTGTTGTTTTTTTGTATACATGTCACTTGCTATCATAGTCTGTTGTGTACGTTTATTTGCATTATATGAAACTTAGGTATCCAAATATAATACGATATAATTTAATACAAATATAATATAATGTAATATAATATAATATAATATAATAGGTGCTGTCAAATGATTGGCATTCAAAATAAATGTTTTTGTTTATGTATGTATGTGTACTGTGTTTATCTATTATGTATAAATACATACACATACAGTATATTTTAAAAATAACATACATGTATATTTTTATATTACTATATTTCATATTCACATATATATTATAGTTTTCTTTAACATATGTACATGCATACGTGTTTTTATTTATACATGTATATATACCTAATAAATATACACTCCTATATTATATTATATAAAAAAAATAAAAAAAAAACAATTTGATGTAATTAATCATTTTATGGCACTAAATGTGACCCTGGACCACAAAACCAGTCTTATGTTACTGGGGTAATATTTGTAGCAATAGCCAAAAATACATTGTATGGGTCAAAATTATTGATTTTTCTTTTTTGTCAAAAATCATTAGGATAGTAAGTAAAGATCATGTAGATCCATATTAAAACCTAATTTTTGATTAGCAATATGCATTGATAAGAACTTCATTTGGACAACTTTAAAAGTGATATTGCAATATTCATCAAAATCATACAACAATGGGAAGCTTATTTATTCAGCTTTCAGATCATGTATAAATCTTAATTTCAGAAAATTAACACTTGCGACTGGTTTTGTTGTCCAGGGTCACAAATATAAAATAATAAAATTATAGCTAACAAAATGGCCACAAATTTGACTACTGAAGTGACTGAAGGGAAAAAAAAAAGTGAAAATGTATTTCTTTAACTGTGGTATTTTTATAACTGCAATGATTTGATCATTTATACACCACAGATGCAACTATATATATGTTTTTTGTTAGAGATGAAAAGCAGATTTCATACAAAACAAACCTAATATTTTTCCCTGTAATAATAATACACGTGAAGTGTGCATTCATCACTGTAGACTGCAATTAACAAAGAATAGCACTTCTATAACATGGTCTAGTATTTCAAAAGAGCCAGATATTAACCTTTCAATAAAATAATATACTACAAGCGTGGACTACATTTGATGAAAGAAATATACCTCTTTTTCACATACTAATCAGAACATCCATCAAAAAGGCATCTTACTCTTTATTTGTGACTTTTTCACCCCTCTCCACGCTGAGCGCTCCATTAATTCTGCCATGAGGAAGAGCTGGGCAGCTGCAGCATTTCTGAGTTGGACAGTCTGTGGTTTGAGTTCCTCTCACAACCAGACACATATGGCCCGCTGGCTTTGCTCTCTCTGTCTTTCTGTCAGACGGCGTGTGGCCGTTCGCCTCCCTGCTAGGCTCTAGGGGCGAGGGAGAGATGGCGGTTTGGGTGGCTGGGCTCCCCTCTGGCCAGGGCCCAGGATCTGGTGCCTGTTTATTAGCAGACAGACGGCATAGGTCTGCTTCACTCGCTTCATTCTTCAGTCTCAGACCAGGCGGTCCACCATCACCAGTACCACCATCCGCTGGCATGGGTCTCAAACTTACTAATCTACATACACAAACATATATATATACCATACCAGGTGTTATAGTATTTTAATCTCCATTATGATTCTTTTTGTTAAATAAATAAATCTGATAACAAAGGACTGTAAAAAGGCTACAGTAAATATCTGTTAATTGATTAACGGTAAGTTTCCTTACTATATACACAGTGAAAACATTTAATACATCTAATGTAATGAGAAATTGCATGCAATTGTATAGTGTTAAATAATTACTATGTTAAATGCATTTAGTATGACACTGCTACTGTTTTTAGAATTTTCTGTAGCAGCTCAAAATTTTCTTCTTGGTTTTCTCATCAGTTATATAAATTAAGGTTTTTAGACATCTTTTGTAGTAAAATTAATGTTTTTATTGCATGAT
>JAUYWG010000041.1:5502425-5537027 GCA_034779775.1 Enteromius afrohamiltoni
TTGGTTTTCTCATCAGTTATATAAATTAAGGTTTTTAGACATCTTTTGTAGTAAAATTAATGTTTTTATTGCATGATGTCATACCTCTTACCAGTGTTTTGCATTTGCGTGTATGACAACAGTAAACAGAATAGAGTTTTGGCAACCACAGATGCTAATTTTACTGGCTTTTTTTACAGTGTACATATTAAAAAAACACAGATTGCTTAGTTGGTTTGTAAGCCTTTAGACATTTTGCGAACAAAAAAAAAAACTTATACCGAAGGGGTGAAAGAAATTGTGACTCTACAACGGCCACATTATAGCTTTTATATAATCTTAGATATGTCTTTATATCTAAATCTTTTAAGGCTTTCTATTTTTGTTTTATTTTTATTAGGTTCATATATACATTTTCTTTTCTTTTTTTTTTCTAAAACCAGCTTAATTATTCTGGATCTCATTAGGATTAATTACTCCAGTCGTTTAAGCAATCCATCAACTAGTCGTGGTTAAGCACATCTTTAGTGTGGTGTATATATACAGAAATATCTACAGCCGGTGGGGCCTCTTGTATTTACATTTTATGAGATCAGTATTTCTAGTGGAGCTTTAATGTGAGAATCAGCTAACCGTAAAATCAGCTTGACAAATTATTATGGAGAAATAGAGAAAGTAAGAATGAATTCCCACTTTCAGAACATCCTGAATGGAAATAAAGAAACAAAAAAGCAATTTTGGGTTTCTCTACAAATCTGATCAAGCCCTCTCCCTCTGTCTGATCTCACCTCAGTTTTTTCCCTTCCTCTCTTTATCTTCCTCTCTGCAAGAGGCTTTGCTCTGGCCAGAAACCCTCTTCACATTCTCCAAGATCAGATTTGAATATCTCTCCTCAGCACTAGCTGTTTTCCACCATCTGTCACATACAACAGTGAAGTCTCTGAGCCAAACCTCCATTCAGAGGCCCATGAATTCTCACTCTGTATTCCAAACACACACGCACGCGCGCACGCACGCAAATGCACACACACAGGATACTGGGGCAAGACAGATAGCCAGTTCCTAAATCATTCACACACAGCCAGTCAGCACAGTTCATGGACCCAGTTGGCTCTGAGCCAACAACACACACCTCCTAGTTCTGAGACATTCCACATCAAACTTTCCTCCACTTGATGGAGGCTTGATGGCTGCATTCACACAGTCAGAGACTGACAACTATTTACTACCAGATGCACCTCTCAAACTGTCCTGTTCCTAAGCCTACTGAAGCAGTATTTTTATATAAATGAAAACCCGAAGCGATATAAACCAGTTCTGTGTGCACAGCGGCAAAGAAAAAAAAACAAACAGAATGTGAAACTGTATACAAAATTGACAAAATATTTCATAAAAATTCATTACAGGTTCATCTTTAGATTAACCATCAGAGGCTGATAATAATAATATAATAATAATAATATTATATTAAAAACACAATTTTACTACCATTTAAAATACGTTTGGAATAATTTTTTATTATTATTATTCTGACAATAACAAAAACTTTCGGTTTAATTAACAAGAAAAAAATGGATCAGTGTTTCCACAAAAACATCAAACATCACAATGATTTCAACATTGATAATAATTAGAAAAGGTAAAAATGAAAATGAAGCTTTGCCATCACAGAATCAAGGTATATTTTTAATATATTTTACTATAAAAAAGTTATTTTACATATAATTGTAATACTATCATTTCAAAACATTTCACTGTATTATTAACTTGTAACTTCTTATTTCAATTTTATTTATTTGTATTTGGTCCCCATGACATATTGTCCTGATTTAATTTCAGTCATGTTTAAACAGGCTGCATCTTTACAGAAGGTCAAGGTTAACTAGTGATCTTAGCAAACTGCTGATAGTGTTGGAGAGCACGTTCATTTAAAACGATTGTCCTGAAGATAAGATTTAACAAAGCTTGAAATTTGAATGTGCATTCCTTCAGCTTGGGCTGTAAATGTAGCCTGTAAAGTAAAGCTAGAGATAACTATCTCTCACCCTGATCTTTTGTCCTACTCTGTGCAATATCCAAACTATCTCCAGAGTAATACCCACTTATTTTTTTATAAGCCTTGGGATTTTAAAGATGAATGAAAGAGAAAACATATCTTCCGTGCTCAATCGTGATATCGGGGTCTTTGATCCAAACAGGCACATTTCTTTCTTTATGTTCACAAATGCGCAGGATTGAAGTGAAAGATGAGATATGCGTGTTGTGAGGAAGCAAATACATACACATCTCCTCTTGTTGGTGTGTTTCACACCTGTCAACACTGCTAGTCCAGCCCTGAATCCTCCGTCTCAACTGAGAGTACCGTGAATGGGAGACCTGTTGGTAAGGACCAAATATGGCATCAGCTGTCTAAAGTTGCTGCAGGCTAAACATCCAAGAGAAACCCAGGGGCAATGATTAAATAAAGAACGAACCCTGCTGTAAATATCAGAGAAGCCTACAGGTACACACACACACACACACACACACACATTCCTGTGTCCTGACGCTGTCTGTGGCCAGCCTGAGGGGAACCAATAGGCAGTGCACTAAATTAGTTGTATGTCAGTCACAAAATGACTTTAATTTGGCCTGTAATTCACAATGAGAAGAAAAGCAACTGAATAAAGACACAGGCTATGCATATTCCATATACAAATATTTTTTTTCCAAACCATGGAAGTCATTGCATACCATCAACTGTTTTATTCTTTAAAATATCTTCTTTGTGTTAAACAGATGAAAGAAATCATTTAGGTATGGAGTAACTTGAGGGTGGGTGAAGTAAATGGGTGGGTAAAATATCTCTTTAACAGCTGTCTCTGCTTATGACTCAAAAAAAGGCATTTTCAAAATTATATAATAAATAATCTGTGGAGTATTTTGAATTGAAACTTCACAGACACAGACTAATATTACATTTTGTTAAAATGGCCATAATAGGTTCCCATAAAATTGTGTTAATAATAACAAATTTTACATTTAACGTTTTGGTTACTACATAACGCAGATATTTTCATTTGAGTTACTTATTAAGAAATAATCACTCCTTTACGGTATATAAAAATAAAATGAACAATGAATGAGTAGTTGTGTCCAAATTTTGGTGTAAGTGGGACATACGACCGACAGCTTCTCTACCTGTTGAGAAACCTGTTCTCTCCTGCTGTCACTACTGTCTGTCCTCCACGCATCACTTCCCTTCTGGGTCAACATCAGCACACCTCCCGCTCGCCTCCAATCAAACACAAGCAAACACACATCTAAAACCATTACAGTTAAGTTGTTCTTCAGGTGTGCTTGAAGCTCGTCAAGTGCACAGGACAGTCCCTGTGGTCTACACTAAGTAAAGGAATCGCTCGCCTACAAATGAAAACGTGCAGAAAATGTACTCGCCCTTCAGGCCATCCAAGCAGTAGATAAGCAATTTCTATACTTCCGGAGAAATGTAGGCATTACTTCGCTTGCTCACCAATGGATCCTCTGCACCCTGAATGGGTGCCGTCAGTATAAAAGTTCAAATAGACAATCTACATGACTCCAGTCCAGCAACTGACATCTTGTGAAGTGAAAAGTTGTGTTCTTGTGCTAAACAAATCCAGCAGACATTTTTAACTTCAAAGCAGGGCTGGGCGATATATATGCTCTGTTCATAAGCTGGTGCTGTATTTGAAAACAGCTGCTGGAGATTTACCGCTAATTAAAGAACCAGCTTTACTGACGAGACGCGCATAATATATCGTTCGATATATATCACCCAGCCCTACTTCAAAGTGTTGCTTATGGCAATTCATGATGTTGCTTTGTAAAGGTAAAAAATTACCTCATCTAAATCAAAAGAGAAATATGTACAGATCAAGCACCATTTAAGTGAAAAGTTGTATAAATCAACATTAGTTACATCAACATATATTTATAAATGATCAACTATATTAAAGGGTTAATTCACCCAAAAATGAATGATATTTTTGATATTTTTAAAATCAGAGAGCTATCTGACACTCCATAGACTGCAACGCAACTGAAAAGTACCCAGATCCAGAAATGTTACATTAGTAAATACATCTGTAAAACAATCCATGTGACATCAGTGGCTCAACTTCAGTTTTGCGACACTACAAGAATTCCCTTTTTTGCACAAAGAAAACAAAATTGCATAATTTACTCAACCATTCTTCTCCCTGAGTTACGTCTTCCACCATTTTGGAGACAACTTAAGAATGGATTGACCTAATTAGCATTGTTTACCATTTTGGGGTGAATTAACCCTTAAACATTGTTCATTCCACTAAATCCATGATTAAGTCACATGAGCTAAATAGCATCAGAAGCTACAGAATCTCAATATAGTCAACTAGTAAAAGCTCTGAGACTACTATAAACACCTTTTACAGCTTCCTCTGCATTCGGTGCCCCGTGGGCACCGCAGAGGTGTCAGGATATATTCGGATGTATTTAATAGCAGAGGTGGGTGGTTGATGAAGTGGTGGCCATTTTAAGAGATCAGGCCAGAACATTGGTGTGAACAAGCCACTCGTGTTTATGAGAAAAAGAGAACGAGAGCAGGCAGAAACCTCCGGTCAGCCCCATCATAAGCTCTCGGCTGCCGCTCCATAGGCGAGTGGCCCATGCTCCAGTGCTTTTAAAACACTCTACCCGAGTCGGGCTGAAGAGGGCCGGGCAGACACGTGGCTCTCTAGCTGCTGTATTTACAATCAGCTCTCTCTCTATCTCGCTGCCTCTCAGCCTGCCGGTCAATTATAATCAAATTGAACGAGCGGCTGAGGAGAGAGTTCAAATCTTGACCCCTTCTGTAGCACTGCCCGGAATCTTGATACGGGCGCTGGATTAAGAACACTACACGCATTGCTGAACAAGAGGATAGTTCATAGGACGGCAGCATAGAGCAGTGCTTTTCAACTGGTAGGTCGTGACCTAAAAATGGGTCACAGGTCTGATAGGGTCAGCGGGGGAAAACAATGGTAAATTAAAATAATAAATACTAATCATGCAAAAAAATGATAATAGGCCTAGCTAGTTTTCAGTCTATTCCATATCTAATACAGTTCTGTCGGTTCTAAGGTTTGCTTAAGATTGAACAGTTTTATGGTATAAGGAGGTTTTTTTTTTTTTTTTAGATTAACCTTGAGCACTAGACAACAGCAAAGGTCATCTAAATGGAAAATGTACAATTACAATTAAAATATTATTGGGGAAATAATAAATAATAAATAATAATAAATAAATAGGATGTGGTACTTTTACAATTATTTTGACAAAAAAAGCTTAAGCCGGGACTAGGCATTAGTTAAATTAAGATATTTAAGCAACTTTTACAAAAATGCCTTATATAAATATATACTTCTGTGACACTATTTTTTATCAAATAAATACAGTCATTGTAAAAAAAAATGGTTGTTGTCATTATTTATTACAACTTTAGATAAACAATAATATTACACTATATAACACTATGCAAAGTAAAAGAAATTAGGCAATACATACATGTTTTGTGCATTGAAATTTTGACTAACGAAACCATTAAAAGATATTTAGAAAATAAAACATATTTTAGAAAATTAATTTTCCTGATTTTTTCCATATTGTTGTGCCTATATGTAGGTTATGGCAATGTCAATTATTTAAATGTTTGACTTACGGTTGCCAACACATCACCAAAAACCAACTCAGAAGAGTATCTGCCACCAAAAAACACAATCTCGCATAATATTGCAGGGTACGTACAGGGTTTCATCAACCGTCAACAACAGAAGCGTGATGCCAAAAACATCTGGAGCATTCACAAAACACATTTCAGCTCACTCTTAAACACATTCTGGCACAACACAGAGCTAATTTCCTTTGGAGCGACATCGTCCCAGTGCCGAATCATTCAGAACCCTGTACAGCTGGAGGGCCGAGCTGGTATTGACGTGGTTGCTGTTACTTACAAAAGAAAACGCTTCTCTTGCATTCAGAGGAGCATCAGGCTCCTGTGCCGTTAACGCTGAGCACCGAGCATCTCATTCAGACCTTCACTTCAGCTCATGCCTTGCAAATGTAATCAAGATCCATTCGCTCTCTCGCTCGCTACTTCCTGCGCATATACAGACACATACGTGCAGAATCCAGCAGCCGATATATCATCACACAGCAGTCGCCTTCGCAAGACAAATGGAGGAGCACACACACCTATAAAGAAGTGTGTTAAAAAAAAGGAAATGTGACTTTTTGCTTGCGAGAGAAGAGTCGGTGTAAGGAACAAGCACCAAAAAAAAAAAGACATTATTTGTAATTCTTTTTTTATGGTTACCTAAGTATCCCTGAATCTGGAAGGCATCCAGTTCACACATGCACAGCACCCCGTTTTACATGCATGCACACAAACACACACACACACCCTCCTTTACAAATGGCAGGTGGAATTCTGCATGCATGGCTGGGCCTCTTGGCTGCAGCAGCGGTTGCTAGGCGACAGCAGAGGGGAGCTGACATTAGGAAAAGCAAATTGACCACAGGAGGGCTAATCTAGCATGAAACAGCATCTGGCCAGCCACTCTCCATCACTGGGCTCCTGTCGGGGGGGACACACCCTGCTACCCCAGAATCCTAAAGCCTCTGCCGGAGAACAGTGAAAGAGTCCTTCCATACCATGTGATCTGAAACCACACTGGGCCAGGCGTCGACTCACCATTGCTAGACAGAGCCTTTCTGGACCAGGAATTCTCAGACCCGGATGAATTCAGTTTACAGTTTGTTGCTTCAAGCTGTGCTGCACAGCTGATATGATTCTGAATCTGTTGTGGCTGGCAGTGGAGAGCGGTTACATTCTGATTGTGCGTCTGTGTGTGTGTATTAGGGTTACAGACAGCATTTACCGCAGTTTGGCAGGACAAGCGTTAAGCGTAGGACTCATTGAATGTGTTTTTTGACATAACAACGGTTTCATTCAGTCATTCATCTTACAAATCAAAACCAGAGGGGATGTTCAACTAAATACGTAAATGGTTTCAGCGTACTGGGGGATACACACATTTGGGTACTCGGCAGTATGTGACCTCAAGGTAAATGTTCTAGAAGAAATCGGTCAGTTGATTGATTGATACAGTGCAAACTGGAAAACTGAAAGCAATGTAATAAATAAGATTTTCTCTGGTACTCCATGTTCCTTTAATTTTGGGTTTAGGTCAATTACAGAACTGAATTATCTAAAGCCCAACAAGTATAAACTATGGGGAAGGAACAACCAATTTAAGCATATATTCTGCTTCATGTGTTGTCCAAACGAATCACTGAACCCAACATTTGCTTTTTCTTTCCTTAGACAGGAACTCAGTTATCTCGATTTGTTCAATTATTGAATCTTTTGGCAGCCCTGTTATATAAACGTATAAAGTACTTCTTCAACATTTAGTCCTATTTGACCCCAATCTGTATTTGCCTCTGTTCTGCACATATTTACATCACTTCACAACATCACATAACCTTAACTAATTAAAAAATCTCTGTCTAAGGATTAAAATAATGCACAGCAAATAATTAACTCAGGATTACAGTACACACACACACACACACATATATAAATTATATATATCACTTTTATTTTTTAAGATATTTTGATTATGTATTTAAAATGATGTATTTACAATTGAAGGACATGTGTTACATATGTAGGACATAACCTTATGTTTTGATGAATAAACTGCAAAATAAATAGATAAAATGCAATCTGTTTTATAGTTGCTGCTTAGAAACAATACACAGAAACAGAAGTCGGATGACTGTCCTTGACAGTACTTTATATGTACATTTATAAATAAATAGTTTATTTATTGGTATATTCTGGTGAAAGGAACTTTTACCATTGTGTTATGTATTTAAATCAGAATAACTGTTCAGTGCATAGCCAAATGTTTTTAAAACGCTGAAGTACAGTAAATGACAGCTCCATGAACTGACCTGAAATGCCATTTCTTACTGTTAAAATCAAAACTGACACAAAATGTAACACAATATTCACCAAAAAATATAATTAAAAAGCTATATTTGTGTATGCAACTATATATGTGTGTACAGTAACAAGTTAGTTTGGGCTACCCAAAAGTGTGTTTACTATCTACCATTTGTGTTACAAGTGATTATTGGTGTAGTAAGAGCATGTGTGTGTGGGTGAGTGGCTAAGGACTGCACTCTGAGCCACAGAGCACACACAGTTCATAGACAGAGAGAGAAAGAGAAAGGGAGGAAAGGCAGTCGTGAGAACTGGCTCTAATGAGGGACTAGCTCTACCTCCATGACAAAACAACTCACTGTAATGATGTGGTGGGCTTCCCTGGCTACTGGCGCTGGGTAGGGGGTCTCCTTCCAGTCAACACACAGCCTGGATAATCACAGGTCATCACACCAACGCCCCACAGCCTAACAAAGCTCCCCAATCAGCCTCCCATTACCTCTATTAAAGGCCTTCTGTAATAACATTAGGCAACGACTTTGAGCCTTATCTGCTCAGCTTTGCATATCCAATAATTACAGCACGGGCTGGATTTCACAAGGGGTGGAAGTGGCAGGAATGCTTTAAGGGCACTCTTGGGTCAGTAAGGTTACATAATGTATATATTTTGTTACAAGCGCAATACAAAGTGCAAGACTCTGGCATATACAGTAGCTAGCTAAAGTGACATTTACTAGGCTTAAGTAGTCTTAAGTAGCCAAACACTGCTGCTCATCCTGACCTATTTAGAAAAGAAACAGTCTGTTTAACCAACATTTAAAGCCATGAACCTTCGGTAAGCACTTATTTAAGTAGGCTGGTGACATTAATGTTACTGTTACAATACTCACATTACCCAACTAACCCCTTCCAGATCTCTCCGGATAAGGGTCACTGGATATTTTTTTAAAAATGTGATTTAAAACATTTTAGTAGACCTGAACTACAAAGCAGAATACATTTTCTTTTCAACTTTATTGATAAAAAAAATGTAATAACACATTTGTAAGCTGCTATTATTCATCTAATCAACATTTCCTTTTAATGCAAAATAAATAACTCATGGGTGCAAATAAAGCTTAATAAAATAAAACAGTAATAAAACTAAATATATTTGCTAAATATAGCTGTAAGGTTAGTTGTTGAATCAAACAGCTGTTGAAGGTTTAGTTTTCAGACCAGTTTTGGGCTGTAAAAGTCTGTAATGTTAACCACAGATCCTATTTAACTAAAACCCTATACCATTAGAAAATCCAGATGGAGCTAAAGGTGAATCAGTAAAACCAGATTCTGTTAGAGGCTTCTGTTTCTGCCCAAAGCACATTATTCTGTTCAAGGCCTGGACTACTACATTGCATCAACAACTTTAATCAAACTGTGAGCTGAAATAAGGTGAATCTGCCAATCTGAAGCTTTTAGAGCAACAGGACTCACCGCTGCATTCAGAGATGGGTAATGTACCCAAAGACTATACTCAAGTAAAAGCACTTATAGAAATATTTACACTAGAAATTAAAATGTTTGTATAGATTTGATAGTTTACACATCAAAGAATAAATCATTATCAAAATTAAAAACCGAGAATTAGATTTCACACAAACATATTTACATGTAATCGACATATTATCATATTGCAAAACCCTGTGATATTAGGCAGCAATATGACCAAGCTGCAGAGATGGAAAAGACTAAACATTAAAGTTTATGTTTTAAATGATTTTCATTGGTCTTTGACCACTTTTGCAATTTCCATAATATATTCTAGTACAAAGTCCTCAATTTACAGCAATTACTGTCGTTTGACAATTTTTCCTATGCCTTCATTACAAAAGACATCCTTTAGACGATATTCAAATCATATCTGATTTAATTAAGCTGTCTCACATGCGCATCAGATTATTACATTTAAATCACAGATAACTCATTCTCTGCATGAAGTATTAAGTTGTTTTTATGCCTTGCTGACAGTTTTCCATTGTTCTCATATCAAAAACAATGGGAAATTAATGTCAATCACAATTTACCTTTCAAGGGTTTAATTAATTGAACTAGTGGAAACAAAATGCAAATCTTTTATCTATTATGCAGAGAAAAGTTCTTTGTCTTTCCACAGTAAACTCCTTTGTCTTTTTGAAGTTCTCCAAACAATGGTCGACAGAGGGAAAAGCAGGAACAGAAAAGTGTTAAAGGAATAGTTCAGCCTTTTCAAAATGTACATGTTTGGTACCTAAAAAGCAAATATTATAACTTAAAGTGTAAACTAATAGGTACAAAAGTGTACCTTTTGAAAAGGTGCCATCCCAGTGTCAGCTGTTGTACCTTTATTTCTGAAGATTTCATTCAGAGGGACATGATTATATGGTTTTAATTTTAGGCTGAAGCATCCATTTAATGATAAGTTGGTCTGACTTTCCAAGAGTCTGCTGCTATATCTTTTATCATAACAGGCATTAAGACTACACTCTTGAGCTCTCGGATTTCCATTCATTAACCTGCGGCACCCACCTGAGAATCCGAGAGGATGCCGCACTCCCCTTCACTGAGCAAACAGGTGAGTCATTCTCTCTTCGTCAGACTCACGTGATGCTCACTCTCAAATCCTATTCTTCTGCATGCAAATTTAGTCAGAAGTTCTACATCTCTGTTCCAGAGCATCGCTTTTCATTCTTCACTCATTGAATGCCATGTAGCTTGACCTTGCTAATGCCAGGCTTGTAGGGGAATCACTACACAGCTTGTTACTAAAGCATTTGGTCTCATTAAACACACACTAATTAATGATTAACATCAAATCATGTTTGAAGGCCATGTTCTAATCCCTTGAGGGGACCGGGAAGGCTGCGCAACATTCTGAAATATCTCTTCAAAAAAAAAAAAAAAAATGAATACAGAAATTGGAAGTCGAGTTTGAGAAATCAGGCTCATGACAATTCTTAAAATAAACTCTCGAGACTCAACTTAAGCACTATTTGGAAGGAATTTGTTATCTAAATGATGTATGAGTTAAAGTTTTAGCATAGGATGTCACGGAAGATTGTGTGCTCAATACACACCAATGCACAAATATTAAGATAAGATAAAAAAATACATAAATACAAAAGAGAGAGAGAAAAAAAAATAAAATAAAAATAAATAATATAAATAGAAAAAATATATAAATTCAAAAAATAAAATGTAAATACATAAAGTAAAACAAGTAAAAAAATGTATGTGTCTGTGTTTGGGAGGGGGGATTTATCCATTTGTTTACTATAGGGAAATCAAAGAAAAAGATCCTATTGTGTGCATATGCACTGTAATACCTGTGATATATATGTAAAACTAAAGGGAACTGAGACTTACTCATAACAAAAGACTAAGACTTTAGAACATATCAGCTATTATTTGAATTCAATAATCCAAAAAAAAAAAAAAAAAAACTTTTGACGAGCACACTTGCATGATGCATGTGCAAAGGCAATGGTGTAGTGAAATCAATAGGTACACAAATGCACACACAACATCATAAACAGCAAATGAGCATTTTGTGGGTGCTAATTGGAGCATGCAAAAAACCATCAACAATGCGAGAGGATGAGTGGCCACTGGGGGCAGCGTGGAGCGCTCAAGGGGCCTCAGGGTCATTACGCCACTAATGGAGCCATATGGTCCGAAAACAAACAGAAAACAGCCATTTTCTCCTCAATAATAAGGTCATGAGATGCCTTTGCTTGTTTGGCTAGAGACCAGTGGGAAGTTATGAGAAAGATGAGACCATTTCAGCATGGTGTCTTGCGACGGTGAATGGATTTATTTTGTGACAGAGCCTTCGGCAAAGGCAAAAGTTAAGTCCTCTTGAGTGGAGAACACAAAGAATCATGCAGATGGCGGTAATACCACTTTTAGGGCAAGAATGCTGGCAGAATTTAGTATTTATGACTGTACTTTATGAAGTGTATATGAAGGACAATATTTTTGATGACTATGAACAGGGGCAGACTTACCCATTAGGCAAAGGTAGGCGACTGCCTTGGGTCCCCAAAAGCCAAGGGGCCCCCAAAATGCTTTTCACAAGATGCGCATTTAGCACAAACACGTTAATGGTTCCGGTGTTTATTACCACGACTGTGTGCGTGCTTTGTGCGTATCCTTCTTGTTGCAAACGAAAATATTATGCATCTGAAGCTGACTGCCACACAACCGCGAGGTCTCTGGATCGTTCCCGCTGCACAGCTTTCTCTGCGTCTGCTCCGTTCAGCGAAAAATTCAGATGTGTTACTTCTCTAAGGCCCCGTTTACACTAGATGCATTTTCGTTTTCAACACATAACTTTTTACGCACCTATCCCTGTGTTTTCCACCCTCAAAAACTTTTGAAAACACTGCAGACCCGGTTGTAATTTGAGAACTCCGGGGAAGGTTTAACGCTAGTGTAAATGAGAATCTTTTTTATTCTTACACTGTTTTAAAACGAAAACATACTAAACAGGGCCTAATTTTATATGCAAGCACTGCTGTAGTCTTTATCTTATGTGTAGCCTGTTTGATTTGATCAGATGACGACTCTATCACTGTTCTGTCACTATTTCATATTAATCCCGTTTTATGACAAAAGAAACTGTAAGATAAATCAATGAAAACATTTATTGAGAATTCAGCTGCATCAAAATACAGTACGTGGACACACCAGGCTATGTGTAGCCTAAACAGGTTTGTGTCAGTTAATTTAAAAAGTAATAAAGGTAAAAATCTGCACTAAATCCGCCCCTGACTATGAATCTGGCCCTTTCCCAAAAAGCCCAATTACTTACAGTCTTGTGGTCTGAGAAGACCACTGAACCATAGGGTGCCTTTTTGTAATTTTGTAAGAAATCTGACAACGAGGACAATGTCTGTCACAACAAACAAGCAAAAGAAATAGCTATAAAGAATACATTTGAACTAACATTCATGATATCATGATGACATTCTCATTTAGAACAAAGTGGCACTGGTGCATGTTATCAAGTAAGTTGTTCCAAATGCACACCCCTACACCCTTCAAAGTGCTCACTGCAAGTGCATTGCCCTTTAGAGTGTGTAGGGCATACTTTTAAATGGAGTCTGCCCAATGACAGCGTGAGGAGGAGGTCTCTCTTTGGGATCAGGGTCAATGAGCCGAACAGAGGTGGACATAAATGATCAGCCTGACTTTGATTCTTAGTCTCTAACTTTGAATTATCGCTGGTATCCGGCACTAGGTCAAAGGAAGCTGCTTCACCACACTGTGACAACATACTCACGTTGATCTATGTATTACATTTCGATTTCTGACACATTCTTTAAACACATTTCTAGACAAATAGGACTGTCAGAACACCAGTGAACCTATATGAATATACCTAAAAGCATGACTTTAATCTATTTCTAGTTTAAAGAAATAGTTCAACCAAAGTGAAAAACCTGTCATCATTTACTCACCCCTCACGTCGTTTTAAACTTGTGGAACACAAAAGAAGATATTACAAAAACTGAAGTGTTGCTTTATTCCATGCAAACACTGGAGCCTTGTATAAGTGTTTCTGTATAAATTTTTCATATAAAATGTAATTTATTCTCATTCTACAAAGACATTTTTTAGCATCCATTACTCCAGTGCCACTTGATTCTTCAGAAATTATTCTAATATGCTGTTTTTGGTGCTCAAGAAACATTTTTATTATCATATCAGTTCAATCTATGAATGAAACAACCAATTAACTCCAAAGATTTGATGCGAGAGAATTTGTTCTTTTCACAAATTGGACATCGCTTTTTTTGCATCAAGGAGAACTAGGTCAGATTTCAAGATATTCAAGACTGGAATGTAGCACACAGAGCTACTTTTGTGTTGTATTTTTGACCATTTTAAAGCTTGAAATGCTCCAGACATCATTAATTGTAAACTAATAAAATCAACAACCAGCACAAGTTTTAAGAGTAATGATGAATGATAACAGTATTTTTGATTTTTTGTTAAACTATTTATTTCCCTTACAGTCCTTGAGGTATTTTGTTAACTTTTACAGTGGGGCCAATCAAGAGTTTTGCTCATTCGGGTGTTCTGTGACCGACTTACATAAGAATTTAATTTGTAGATGTACAGGGCTAATCCATCAAAGAGACAGTCATGTGATCCTGCGTAATGGTGTTCGAATTACTCCTCCAAAATGCAAAGAAAAAAAAAAAAAAGGACAATTTTGCAGATATTTCGTTTCCCCGGTTCCAGCAGCTGTCATCTCTTTCACTCCATTACCCAGGCTTCCCTGTGCAAACCAATTGCCGCCATCCACCATTTAACCATACATTTGCAAGAAAGCGCCGTTCATCATGGTGCCTGTGGACGGCAGGGAAAAACACAGGCTTTCGCACTGTACAGATGAAAGAAATTAACATTTCGAAATCATTTGCCATGTCTGTTCCTCTAGAGACTAAAGTGGTCTCAAAAAGTCACTCTGAAATCACCCCAGCTCTCACGCTCACCGTTTCTGCCTCCACCTCATCGAGGTGCCTGCAGGGGAAGCGTGGAAAACAGCCAAAATGAGTCTTTAATATTCACGCCCAGATTGAGAGACATTGTGGGTATTAGTCGAAGAGAACTTTGATGTGGCATTAAGCATGTGCTGAAAAATACATAGCGAAATAAATAAAAAAAGCACACATGGCATCTATTTTTGTCTCAGTTTCTGGCTTCTCCTGTGCTCACACCCTTCTTTGGAGAGGGAGTGAAAAGAAAAAGTCCGTTCACTCGACTTCTTTCCTCTTTTCAGGAATGTGTTGGGCCAGCTGGTGAGTTTTTGATGTGTTTCACTTTAATACCGACTCTGACTCCTCTCCTGGCTGAGATTCTCTCTCTTTCCTTCCCTTTATCTCTGGTGCTCTCTCTCTCTCTCTCTGTCTGTCTCCCTCTCTTTCTATCCATCTCTCTCTTCCTCAACGCCCAACAAAATCCTTCTGGGTCCCAATTAAGACTCAAAGCTGCTGTTCTCTGTATGATAACAACACCAAGCGCTGACAACATGCTACCTGTCAACGAGAGCATCAACACCCGCCATCTGTTCCTGGGCAAATTGTCTTCATTATACACAAACTGCACAATACAACACACACACATTCACTCAATCATATATATTTATATACCCTAACAGGAAAGCGCCTTCGACGCGCACAAATCTAATTACAAGCTAATCTCAAATAAATTACACCACTATGTGTCTCATTTCTATGTTTCGGTTCTGTTTTATTTGTACAGTTTTTTTTAGGTTTCGCGAACTATAGGAAAAACTCTCCTGATCCTGCTTGTTGATTGTTAATACAACAACTAATTAAAATACAGCCTGCTGTTGTAGGTAACCACATTTCCACTCACACCCCTGTTACTCATAATGGTTTTGTCAGTCGGAGCAAATTATCCTGAGGAGGTGATGATAGATTTTCTTCTCTAATTAAAACACATTTTTTTCTCTCACCGGTCTATTAATCAGAGGATAAAACTGCTTCGTCAGGAAATATAGAGGTGCAGTCCATTCCAAATAGGAATGTTCACCTAGAGAGCATTCGGAGTGTGCACAGACCACATTTTTTTCTTTCTCATTTGCTAAGGATTACACACTAAATTGGTTTCATAAGACTCGTTTTACGGAATTTTATCCCTCCGCTTACCATTTTACAGCACAAAAACTACTTACATATCCAACGGGACACTGTTTGCAATGAATTAGCTGGTTGCACTGCACAGAAATGTGGGATATGACGGTTATTGCCATTGTCAGCATTGTCATTCAGATCCATCGGTGTTGCTTTATTTTGTTTAGCTCAGGGCAGTGTAAGACGATAACAGAGTTAACTTCACCTTTACTAACTCTGTCACTCCACTCACAGATTCTCATTAGGTCTTATCTTAAGAGCTTCCAACACAGCAAACACAGCGTGTGTGTGTGTGTGTGTGTTCTCTGTCGCACACACAAGCGCTGGTAAAAGGCCCACAGGCATCTCTCATCCTGCGGCACTGACATAGTGCTACAGGAGGGCTAAATATAAACAGTGTGGGCAGCTTACCACACGGCGGCTTGCGCGACCATCTGAGGTGCATTATGGGTCTGATGGGCTGATGACAGGATCTCTGCTATCAGGCTGTGAGGGCCCACACTGTTTGAACGTGGTAACAGTGAGAGTCGGACGCGGGGAGTGGATGAGAGCGCTCTGGACTGTCTCACACTGAGAGAGTTAATGAGAACAGCACAGCCCCCAGCAGATGAGAGTTCAGCCACTCAGTCATTTCTTCTCACTCGCTCGGTCAGTGCTGTTTAACCGCCGTTTTCTCGTCTGCGTTTAGCCCATAGTAAAAAAAAATGCCCACTACAAAAGCGGCTTGGCATGGTTGAATTGTGTCAGATCTGCTCTGATGATTTTCTTTGCATTTAATGTCCAAGCGCAGTCATTACGCTTCCTCAAATGAAGCCCTCTAAATTGCTCGGACGAAAAACTTATGAGCTGCCTACGGAGGCTACATATTAAAGAGAGGCACCAAGGGTGGGAATCAGCATGGACCTGGTAATGTAAAATGACACTGCTATCTGGCTCATGACATGATAATACTGTGACTACAGTATCAGTTATTCAAAACTGGGATGCATTGTGGCTTTTACTCACTCACTACATTATTTACGGCCTAAATAAAGTCTTAGGCCACTAGTATTTTCAACAACAAAAAATGGTTTAAAGTCAGTAATTTCTGTCTTTTGCGGTAGCGTGTCAGTTGGAAATATCAGTTTACATTTCCAAACATTATTTTTGTCATTAATTGTAATAATGCAGTGAGATTATTGTCTGACAACAGCTAGTGCTCCCCACAGAGATCTGATCTGATCATCATCCAGTCTGTTTGGAATCACATGAAGTAACAGAACAAACTGAGAAAGACTCAATCCAGAAGAACTGTGGCAACGTCTCCAAGATGAAGACAAAAACCTACCTAAAGCAGTAATACCTACAGTATTTTGTAATTACCTACAGTAATGTTCAAAGTTTTAGAATCTTTAGAAAAATGCTGTAAAATGAGGACGCTTTCTAAAATAATGTTATAAATAGATGCTTTATCAAGTAACTTATATTAACTAAATCAAATAAATATTTGGTATTACAGCTTTTGGTAAAACAGCTTCTGTTCCGAGGTACACTTGACCATAGTTTTTCAGGTGGCTTTCCAGGTAGGTTTTTGTCTTCATCTTGGAGACGTTGCCACAGTTCTTCTGGATTGAGTCTGTCTCAGTTTGTTCTGTTACTTCATGTCATTACAGACAGACTGGATGATGATCAGATCAGATCTCTGTGTGGAGCACTGGCTGTTGTCAGAAAATAATCTCACTGATTATTACAATTAATGACAAAAATAATGTTTTGAAATCTAAACTGATATTTCCATCTGACACGCTACCACAAAATATGGAAATAACCGACTTAAAGCCATTTTTTGTTGTTGAAAATACTAGTAGCCTAAGACATTTGCACAGTACTGTATATTCCAAGATGAATGATCTGAGAGAAAAGTTGCTTATGAAAAAAAAAAAGTTCAATGCGATTAAAAATGAATAATTTACCGAACATTATCTAATTTCTTTAGGCTTTCTAGATTTGTAGCTCAACTGGAAATTTACTTTGAGTTAAGTGTCCCATGTGAAGCTGCTGCCCATGTATGTAAAGTGTTCCAAATCAATCACTAAAGTTCCATAATCTTCAGGATGCCACATTAGAAAGCAGCTGTCTAGACAGACAGTAGACACCGAGGCAGCTCACTAAGTTTTGGAACAGATCTAATGTCTATAAGAAGGCAGAATCCATCAGAAACTGTCAACTCAGGAACAGATAACCATTTTCCTCAGGAGAATGCTGCAAGTCGATGACAATTTATGAGTCACCTCAGTCTTTTTTATGATTTTGTTTTCACTTAATGCCATTACTTGGCGTTCCATGAAACCTGCCTTCTTGTCAGAGAGATGGCAGCGATGTCATTGTGAAGAATGTATGGGAGTTTCCAACATTAGATGTGTTTCTGGAGTTTTATAAGATTCTAGTTGCTGTAAATTTATAAATGCACAGGAATCCAGACAGATTTCCTCTTTGAGTTCTTTATTGCAGAGCTTTTCAAACTGTGGGTTGTGTGACAATACATTGCTTTGGAAAGATATTTATTGAGAGAAGTGCTATAAAAATACATTGAACTGAACTGAAACAGTTTCTGTACTGCTAGACAGAAACCTATAAATGCTAAGAAATAGTATACTGGGTAAAGTAAAGTAAATAATTTCCCAATAATATTTAAAATGTTTTACAAATATTTAAAAATGTTTGGGCTTAAGTACAATGGTAAAACAAATTCAATAATGTATCATTATATTTTGGGCTCTGTTTTAATTGGAACTACAGTCGGTTTTCAAGGAAAAAGAAACGAATGAAACTCATCAGGGCACTGAAATGAACTACCTACCGAGGAGTAATAACTCACAGAACAGACGAATGATTTCCACATTAATGATTAAAACACTGCACTCTTGTCTCAGACTCTTGGATCTTGGATGGTGTTAAATGCATTCTCACTGCATTGCCGCAAGCAGGCTCTTGCGCCTGAGTCCCATCAGCAGTCATTGTGCAGAGATGAATGGACTGAAATTCTCCCTCGGTATAATGTCATCTCTTTGTCCCATCTCTCTACCTATAATCTTTGGCCCACAGGCCAGGTGAAAACCATCCTGCACGCAAACACCATGTCATACATTATGCATTACTGCACAGCTAATGCGTTCAAACATCGTCCGCTAGCCGCCCTTGTTATTGGAGACCTCCTCACTTGAGTAATGAGAGTCTCCATGCCCAATGTCCCGTACAGCAGACAATGACTGCGTTCAGAAGCAGAAGAGCAAAAAAGTGTTGAGGAGAAAAAGAGAGAGGGAGAGCACATCTGCCAGGCTCAGCCGTATGCTCTGCCTCCTTCAGCGTCCTTGCAAATCTCTTAACTTCAGCCCTTCTTAAATTATCATTGTCCCACCATTAGGAATTAGAAAGTAGAGGATGCTCAAGACGGATAAGTTGTAAAACACTCTGCCATTCACAATTCACATACTGTAGTACAGAATATGATATAGTAAATTCAAACTATTTTTGGTATTTTCAGACTTGGAAAGGAATAATTGCACAAGTGTAGAATAAGGCATCTTTGGATGCAATCCCTGATACAGTAGATGAATTCTACAGTGCCCTGTCTGTCAGCCACTACGAGTTATGTCATGACGACAAACTGGGGTCTTGCCTAGAGACCTGATTTACTCTGCATAAGAGACAACGGCAATGAAAATTGGCAAGTGGTGAAACAATCCTGAGCCACTCCCCTTCATCCGGGTATAAATTGGTGACAGGTGCAACCACTCATCAGATTTTGCTTTGGAGCCTCGAGTTTAAGCCTGCTGCTTTGAAGAGCTGCAACGAAGAGGAAGCTGAAGCAGAAGTGTGGCATTGACGACACAATCAGCGGTTTCCCTGTCAAGCGAATGACAGGTGTCCCTTGGTGTTTCACAAAAGAGCAATTTCTAAACATAATCGTTTCGCATCTTTTTCCAAGATGCCGTTTCGACTGTGTCCTCTTGAGTTAAGTTCTCCCAACGACAGCCAAGAAGCTTGTCTTCACTGTCTGGGTCTCCAGCATGCTGAAGATGCCTTCGCGGAGGGAGGATGTCCTCATTGCTGGACTATGTTCCTGGCAGGGCTGCTATCCCGCCTTGCCATACTCCGGGATGAGCAGGCACCCTCTTCTGCTGCCCGGCTTCACTGCCACTGGCAGAGGACCACCGGCTCTGAGGGTGGATCTGAGGGTGACTGTGAGTGCAACTCCTCAAGTTCCAGCCCCGTGGACCACTAACCCCTCTCACAGTAGCTGTCCTTTTAGGCTTCCAGGCCATTCGGCAGGGCCATTCAAGGGGGGTCCGTATGTCTTGTTTGGAGCGCCAAGGGAAGATCAGGTGTTTCTCGCTGCATCGAATACAGGTTATCATCAGCACCTTCAGGTACTGCGACTACCGCTGAATCTGATCCGAAGCTGATGGCCATGCTTGCCCGGGCTGCTGTGAGCACATCTCCCAGCCCAGAGCCTTCGTGGATAAGACCTGCCTTAGAAACAAGATCGTATGTCATACTGTCCCACCTTTGGTCAGTCCATACTAGGGTTCCACATGTCATCTCCCGCTGGTAGGATCGCTGAGAGCTGGGACTCGTTCTCGGCTCCTCAGCAAATCTGATGAGTGGTTGCACCTGTGAACCTCTTTATACCCGGATGAAGGTGAGAGGCTCAGGATTGTTTAACCAATTGCCAATTTTCATTGTCGTTTTCTCTTATGCAGAGTGAATCAGGGCTCTAGGCAAGACCCCAGTCTGTCATCACGACATAACGTCTCCGTTCCCTCCAAGGGTTACATACGTAACAGAGACGTTCTATGGACATCTGATTATGTCATTTGTCATTGATTTCTGACAACCTTACGGGGTGCAGGGAATGAAATTACAGATATTGCCATAAGGTCAAAGGTCCAAACAATTACTCGAGTGAAATAATGACAGTGACTCATCTGGAATAACAAGCAGACTGATATATTTGACTAATATTGATTGACAACTCTGACCAGCAGCCTGTTTGGAGTGTCAGACACAAACTCTACTGAAACAGCCCTAATCAAAGTCCTTTCTCATTACCAATCAAACTCTTATCTGTGGGCAAAACTGTCAAATGGATGTACCCAAATATGTCATAAAAATAAGAATAGAAGCTGAGGGAAGGAAAAAAAAGTATGTGCTGACAATTTCATATTAAAGGGAGGATTCGTAGACCTTATGAATATCTCTGAGCTTGGGGCCAAGATATATCAAGGTCATTTACTCTTCAAAAGTTGGAGGGCAGTTGTACTTTAAATATCCTGACTGTGGAATTTATTAAGATTAAGTTTTATTTACCAAAAAAAAGTATATATATGTGTTACCATTCAGCAGTTTGTGTTCAGTACCATTTTTTCAAAAGAAATTAATGCTTGAATGCTTTTTAATTACTCTTTTGAACTGTCTTTTCCACTAATTCAATTAAAAATATTAAGCAGCTTTTATGCTTGATTAAAAAAATGCAGAATGTTTAGAACGATAATGTGACGCTAAAAACTGGAATAATGGCTGCTGAAAATTCAGCAATAATATTTTAAATTCTAATAATATTTTATAATATTACTGTTTTTACTATAGCACTGATTAAACGCAAAATGCAAATCGTAGTTTTGTCAACTGGCCACCATGGCCGGATCTTTTATTCTCCCATCAAGCCATTGTTATTACTGAGTTCTACAGTTCAGATATAGACACAGATAAAAATACACAGATAAAACACTGAGAACATTAGAGTCAAAAAAATGCAAGAACAATCAAGAGGATTCATTAGCGTGTGTCAGCCTTGGTTAAAATATATTACGACATGATTAATGAGCCAATCAAGCTAATAATCCATTAAACACCCTTTCAGCAGCTGTTGAAGATTTTGAATTTTGTGTTACAAAAACTGTAATCATTAATGCACAAGTAAATAAAATGTATAAATTAGCCACACTGCGTCAAGTGATTGGGCTCTAGAATGCAATCATTTAAAAAAAATATGTCTGCTCAAATAAATTTCCACATAAGGTTGACAACGCAAACAAGCATTTCATCTCGACCAAGAACATCCATTTAGCATCTGTTTTCGACGGCAGAGAATACCGCCTACTTAAATACACAGTATGAAGCGTTAGATACACCCAAACATACAACAATTTCATACTACCACAAAACTGTTCACCACACACCGTGGACATCTGGGACCTGGGCAGATCTGTGACTGCATACCGGTAATAATTCACCAGCTAGTAAATGTAAGACCCTCGGTCTCCCATCCCAGGAGTCTCTCTTTACTGCCATGTCATAAAAGCACGGGTACATGTCATTGCAGAGGGATAAAATACTTTGTAGATGGCTGTAAAAAGCAGCAGAATGTCCTGAGGTCCCCCCTCTTCCTTGTGGTCTGTGTTCATGGTGTTTTTTAATTAAAGGGAATGTACTGCAGTAAGCCTCCACTAGCTCACATACACCCACATTATTCTACCACATCTACTGCGGGGCTGTAAAGCTGCGGTTAATGTCTGGTTGTAGCTCGGTAGAGGGGAAATGGGAGGATACGGCACAGCTAGAAATGAAAAGCAGAAACACCATTTACTCCCCTCCGCCCCCTCGCCGTTTCCTTCTCGTCCAATCTCTACGATCTGTCATCTGCTGGCATTTACAGTGCATTTCATTCACTCGTTCCTTAAGGACAATTGGTTTTCTCCCATGATTCCATTAACATGAAGGCAAAGAGAAATGAGAGGCGCACAGACGCTAGAAGAACCCCACATTTACCACCCCACCCGTCAACACGTACACAACACGCAACACATGTGACGCAAAATGCCATGGCACGCAAACACATTCAAGTTCTTGAAAAAGGAACCGCATTTTCTACCTGATCTTTTGCATTATACTGTAAATGAAAAGGCTCATGAAGGTCAGGTTTGAATGCTAAATGCATCACACAAAAAGCACAGCCGGAGCCATTTCAATGCACCAATCACAGAGCACGTTGCTAGTTTGGATGCATGGGCTAACTTTTCTGTCAAACATGCAATGGGGGTCAACATGCAAGACTTGTAGAAATATGTGCTTTACAAATTATTACTTATTTATACTATGGCATGAAAATGAATAAAGGATGCTTAGCAGTGGGGAACCTAGCAGGATAGAAATAAAGAGCTAAAGTTAGCCATTACTCAATGGGAGACTGAAATTTACATGAGGTGTCAAACTGCTGTTCATTTTGATATTTATCCAATGGTATTTGTAATTAAAGAATTGCGTATAGCACAAAACTGATTTTTATAGTGACGGAAACTAAGAAACACCAAAACAACACTTCTCTATCAACCTATTGCTATAACTTGATTTTGTGGGTTTCCAATCATAAATAATGTCACTTACTGGAGGTTGATGCTATTACAAAACTGCTTTAATACTAGGCCTACTATGAAAAACTAAAAGAATGGAAAGTGATATTAAGCACACATGGGGAAAAACTACAAATTAATTACTCATTTTAAAAAATATTACCAAAAAATGAAGAAACACCTGGAATATTTCTTATGAAATTAGTTTTTCCATGTTAAAAGTTATTTTGCCTGTGTTCAAATCCACCTGGAAAGTTCCTACTAACAAGTTTAGAAATCTTAATTAAAACAAGGTGTGTGGTACGAACAAAACACATATTTCTTAGCACTAGTTTTTTAGCACTAATACAACATAATGAAAATCAAAAAAATATTGTTTGGTCGCATAAGTCTGGCTCCTCCGGGCTAAACAAGCAGCATTTTGAGACTATCAGCACACGTGTTATTCACAAACTAGTGTTATTTATATTACAGTATTTATTAATATTTCTATTGCCTTTTATATTTAAAAGTGTTATGTGCTTTTGTCATTTTCCTTAGTTTTGGTTTTTTTTATATTTCCATTTAGTTTTAATTCATTTTTATTAAAGTTTAAGTAACTAAACAGATTTAAGTTTAGTTGCCAAGGCAACATTTCTAATTTTCATTTAGACTTTCAATAAATTAAAACTTTTAATGGAATTTTAGTACCAACAATTTAACCACTTCTTGCGCACTCACTCATACAACTGTTACCACCTATACCAAAAGTGTGAATAATTAAAATAATGAATCCAGTTTTTATGTATCTTGAATTCAAATGTACTGAACAACAGAACCAAACAAGCAATCTTATGATCTTTTATGGACCAACAGCACCTTTAACCGTCAGCGTGTTTTGTTCAAGTTATACCTGAGTCTCTCTGTTTTAAGAGGCTTCAGCAGATGTGAGTCTTGGGCACTGTGGATCATGGCAGCTATGATGGAGGTAATTATTCAAGAAAACGGAGGTGTTAAACACCACAGCTCTCCTTTCGTTCAGCCTCACTGCATAGACAAATAACAGCCGCCATCCGACTGATCCGGTGCTTCAAGGAGAAAATGGCCTTGTGGTGCAGGGGGGGCATATAAGCGATACAGCTTTTTATTTCAGAGGGAGAAAAAAATATCGTGACAAATAAATTGCTCACCATTGTAATGGTCTTTCTTTGCTGCGGCTCCGGCGTGTGTGGGAGAAATTTCAATATACTGGAACATCTTAATACAGAATTTATCAGCGAGCTTCACTCACAGGGCCACGGTAATAATCCTTGTTCCTGCAGAGGGATGCAGTAAACCCACTTTACTCCAGGTTTTTTCCTAGTTTGATGCTAAATCCTGCACATGATTACATAAAGACTTTTTATGGTTGGACTTGTTCTGTCAAATTAGGTCTTTTAGCACCCTGCCCTGCTGGAATTACAGACTTATTTCCTTCTTCTGAATACAGATAATCAGGGTCTCACTATGGGTTCAGAAGAAACTCCTAGCCTAGAAGACTAGAGGAAAGAGTGAACGTGAGAAGAAATGGGGCACGAGCAAGACAGGGAGAGAATGGGATACAGATAGAGTGAGAGGACTGGAGAACGTGAGCGTGAGAAAAAGAGATGCTCTTCTCGACTCTAAGAGATCTGAACATATGAAGAAATTCTCACCTTCTCTATAATCATAGCATGAGATGATTCTTCCCTCTGAGAGATTACAGATGGTAAGCACTGCAATTTCTTACACTTTGAATTCTGCCCTTGCTCTGAGAGAAAAGGAAAATGCACACACTCAAGGGCTCTCTATGTTTCTCTGATTCTGAAGATTATAATACAAATAAAATCACTTATTTAACACAGTGAAATGAATTTATTTGAATCTCTCATGTTCAGTTTGGTGTTTGAGTGACACCATTGTAAAAGCAAAAAAAAACTTTTTCATCAATTAAAAAAATCTAGGACCCCAGATTTAAAACATGAGTAAATGCAATGCAATTGTCTAACTGGTTATACAGACAGAAATAATATCATTAAATCACATAAGTAAATTATAAATCATCAAGTCAAATTTCTAAAAGCACATGTAAACGTTGTGATGCAAAAGAGTTTCAAAACGCAAGTAATATTTGCCAAGGTTATGTTCTAAATCCAAAATATGAATCCAAATTATATTTCCAAAATGAATGTAAAATAATTTTCTATGAAGTCTACAAATTACTGGCATGCATAAAATGAATACATTAGATGATATTAAACAAATATCGGTTTTATCATAGGTCGTTTGTGCTAAAACATGAAAATAACAATATTTGTAAAGCGTTTAATTCTTTGTTTACTTTTACATATGCTAGTACGTTTTTAACATTTAAATGGTATACATCAGCATTAGTTATTAATAATGAACATGAATTTAAAAAAAAACTATAGCATAATTATAAACTAATTTTTAAGTCTAAATTCTAAAATTTTTGCAATTTTGACCCATTTTTGCAATTAAAACCATAACTATCACTTTTGCCTCAATAAACAACTAATATGCTACTTAATAGTTATGATAGTTAGTTTAGGTATTGGGTAGGACTGGGTATGAAGAATACAGTCATGATAATCAGTCATCCCTAAAGCATTAACTTGCTGTTAATTGTTAGGCATTAGCTATTTTTCTCATGGGATAATCACACTAAATATGGCAGTCTATTTAAAATGAAATTTAAAAAATGCAATTTAACTGCTCACATTTTTAGAAGCAGCTATATAAATGCCATTAACTCGGAAGTCAGGAAAAAATGCCATCAGTGACCTCTTCATTATTAAGACAATTTCCTTTCACGGAAAGTAAAAAAACAACAAAGTGTGTAAAAGTATGCACCAGACACAGCAATCCATCAGTTCTAACTTACAAATCATCTATCTTTGTGTTTGTGGTCAGTGGCATGTCCAATGAGCACTAAACAAACCTCACAGAGTAGCCCAAGGTCTATCGACAGATCCTCTGTGGATTTGATTGAGTGTGTTGAAAAGCTAGGCTAGCAATATGAAGCCATCGATTTCCTGCCATATTAAAAAGGATTAAGGTAGCCATAAATGCAACTGGAAAAAGACTTAATGGGCCATACTTGTGAGCTAAACTTTAATGTCTGTTATTTTTTCCCCTTTATTCGACACCATTAATCACATTTCATCTGCGATGATGGATGGCTGTCAGTGGAGGCCAATTTGTCTTACAGATCTCAAAGGTCTGGATTCCTTCTATCAATATGAGAAGACGGCGAATGGAACTAGAGCGAGACATTCGTCTTTTCGCATCCTCAGGCAATGGATTACCAAGGTCAAATATCCTTCATCTCCCCCAACATCCAACTGGCCCCTGCCGATCTCTGCAGCGGAAGTCATAGTTAAATGTGGCATCCCACACTAATGAGACTCTTTAAAAAGAGCCGTTTCACAGTCCTGAGTATTTAACGCACCAATAACGTTGTCCTGAAGATCCATGCTGTGAAATGTACCACATAAAGCAGCATATCGCTCTAAAGCGAGGAGGATTTTCAGTGTGCCGAGACACACAGGAAGTGCAGTCACCAGCCCCGACTCCGGAACGTCTAATGCTCCGTGAGAATTCTCTGAGAGTTTAAAAGGACTTTCAATCGCTACAGGGATGAATCTGGCCTGCTTTCCCCTCTCGCAGTGACATTCACAGACAGACTAAACTTCTCCCAACATGACTCTACTGAACATGATTGTACCTGACATTTCCAGCAACGGGCTTCTAGGAGACAAATCACGCACCCTCTCTCTGTCGTACAGCAACCAGGAGCCCGGCATACCAGAGTTTATTACACCAAACCCAGAGAGGTGAAGATACAGTAAATCCATTCAGCTGAGAGGAAATAGTAAGTGAGCAAGTGAGCGAGCGAGCCTGCAAGAGAGAGAGAGATAGTGGTAGACAGACACACAGACAAAAAGCAGGAAAATGAGGGAGAGAGGCTGCTGCCAGACCCCAAGCGCTCCCTGAAGGTATGCTGTATATTTCATACTGTTATGAGACACTCTGAATGGTATTGTTTAATTCAATCCCAGCCGCTCCTGCTCCTGTCAGCTCTCTTACACAACAACCACACACACAGAAACCACACAGTAACACACTCAGGCACAGATAGAAGCAATACACTGAAACACACACTAATACACTCATATACAAATGTATTAATACACATCTGAGGTATATTGGTTTATCCATATATGGAAAACATGGGAATACATACATGAATGCATATATTTAAGAAAAGAGGTTGTCTATGTATTAAATATATATTATAATAATATAGAAATGTATATCTGTGTAAATATTTTCTAAATATATATGAATGTGTGTGTATTTAAAAATACATGATAAATGAACACGGGTACATACATATCAAGAGAGATGAATAAATGTGACAAAAGATAATTCCTGAGTAGATCAGCTGAAACATTTGTTCATGAATTAAGCTGCAAAGTTTGATTCATTAAGAAGAATCGAGTGAGTGTGGGTATTGATACAGATATAATTCATGTTTAAATGGGGGAAAAATGTACTTTTTTTCCATTCTATGAAGCACCACACACAGGCGCACACGGCGTCACACACACCTCACCAGAGCTGCCACACACAACTCCACACTGACTCACACAGCATCAACTCAATCCCACAATCCCACGCAGCACATCTCTTAATCCTCACTGCCACAGAGATTAAGCATCACAGACGGAGAGCTAATGCCACTAACACCTGAGGATTCACCTGAGTACGCCTTCTGCAGGTTCACAATCACGAACAAGAACTCCAGACCCCATGCAACAATATCCCCCCCGATCACTACATATCTGAAGTAAATACAATACTCTGTACATGGACACCTTATATCTGCCAGGACAAACTGAGTAGTTTTCTTGCAAACCGAAAAACACCCCGGGAAGACAAACGCAAGGCAACCAGCTGACATCAGCTTCCTGTCACAGTAACTTTACAGTTTGTATTCTAATACCACAACATAAAGAGGTGAAAGTGTGTATGTGTGTGAGCATGTGAGTCCACATTCTTTCCAGCTGGCATCCGTCCTATCAGACCACAACAGCTTCCTTCCTAGTGTGCTGGAATTCAGTCTTTTCCCCCATTTTTTCGCCCCGTATGGACTAATGCATAATCCCGTCAGATATTTCTGGCAGCGTCAAGTGAAAGTTAATAAACACCTCTCTATTGACTCACAAGGATTATAAGTCATCAGGACATGTTTGCACTCCTCGCACGTGCCTTTCTGCCAGAGCTGCGCTAAACAATTTATGCTGAGATGTTTGCGACAACGAGCCGGCTTTCTGCTGCACGGATCCCCGGTGACATGTCAAAAACCGAACAGGAAGTAATTAGCATGTTCAGTGAAGTTTCCCATGCATTTGGCGTGAAACGTCAGGGGGATACATGCAGGATTCATGCCATGAAAAATAATATATTCATCCTGGTCTGTGCTCCAGATTTGCTCACATTTCAAAACATGTAGAGTACACCTTTCTGCTTTTTTAAACAAAACAAGGGCTAGACATTAGCAATCTGCAAGGCCTGAATACTATTTGAGTTCCTCCTTTAATCTCCCTACATTATAGCAGCAGCGCTGGAAAATAACATACATTTTCACCATTTAACAGAACATATAATAATCTTGTAATGGTACTCGACAATATCCACCCTGCCTCCCTCTGACAGACATTTTGAATATGTTTTGACTCCGGGGAAATCACATGGTCTTTAGTAACAGCATTAAAGGCCGCCCAGCTTGCACTGCTTAAGAGCGTCTCGCTCTCTGTCGGCCCCTGAGGGTCGCAAACTCTCGTGGTCTCCAGCCCAGCTCAGGTACGACTCACTACAGAAAATGGTAAGACTCGGAGGCAGCGCTATGGCAACAGCAGAGCCCGGCATTAAGATTCCGGTGGCGTTCCGATCGCGAGCACGCTAGTCGCAGGTTTCTCAGGGAATCTCCTCCAGGCTGCGCTTCCAAGGTGAGTGCGCACGCTCCTTAGGAGTTGGGAGCGAGAGATAGCGGCCAGAAGCTATTAAAATATGGGCAGGAATTTCTGTTATCTGCCTGACGGGAGGCTGTGACGGCGGCTTTGTGTTATTACAGAGATAAAATGCACAGCCGCTTGGAGAGCACGAGGGGAGCGAGAAAGGAAGGAGGAGGAGGAGGGTAGTGGTGGTAGAGGAGGAGGAAGGGAGGGTGTTGGAAGCTCAGATTTATAGAACTAGGGAAGCTTAAGGTTATTAAATCTGAAGATTACTAGAGTGCAAAATTGTTGGAGTTTTTTTTTTTTTTTTGATGAGAACTTGAGGGATTTGGTCCAGTGTTTAGCAGAGGGCTTTAACGGTCAATGATATAATTCACAATTATTTTCCCTCTTGTCTTTTTTGCTCCCTCTTTTGTCTTTTTCTTTGTTCATTAATACCAGAATGAAGCACTTATGTTCCTCAATTCTCTCAGTTCTGCTGTAGGTCTTTCTGCAGTGACGGGACCACACCTGCAGCTTGTAGGTAACAGATACTGCAAATACAAGGGATAACAGGTATAAACAAACATCACAGGTGCATCTCATGAATAATATCTCAGCTGTAGCTTCTCGACTGCAATGTGAGAGTAAACGGACACATGAACGCTCTTGCTTTGTGATGAAACATTAGTAGTCCTCCATATTGTTACGTACATCCGCAACAAGTGAAATGGATTATCATTAAGAAACAATTAGGACAATTAGGTTCTGTCCACTGGTTGGTGATTGGATGGAAACTGAATGTGAGTTTGTAGTCAACTGTAAGAAAAAAATCTAAAGGTTTAGGCTGACCATGATTGGAGAAGTACATTTTTTCAGTAAGTTAAATTATTCACCGTAGAGGCAACTATAAGTAACACATTCTTAGGAAAACACTGTGACTCATAGGTTTGAAAAACAACATTTGGACTTTGACCAGTGTAGAACTCATTCATTCATCCATTTATTTCTGTTTGGTCTGAAAGTTACACATTTCCCCTTCGGATCTCCTGCTTCTCAGCTTTGTCCTCAGACCCTAGTAATATCATGCCTCCTCTACAGTTCAGATGGGGATCTTAACAATGCCACAAACTGCTCAGAGTTGCTAAGATACCAAAGTCATCAAAAGTCAAGTTTTTTTAATATGAACTCTCATCAAATTCTCTTCTCATCAAAGGCTATGCTACACATTCGTTTTGTAGCTCTATGCTCCGGCTGAATGTCAACAGTTTCATCTGATACTTAAGTGAAACGTAATTAAGAGCTCCATTAAGTCCCCAGAGAGCTTAAAAAGCAACCTATGAGAGATAAACACACTCCCATCTATCAAGCTTCAGTTCCAGTTCTAGTGAAATCACAAATAAAATGTGACTGATGCACATCCACTGACCTACAAAATAAAAAAGACAAATTAGATTGAATCAAATCCATTAACTAGTAATACTTCAATCTATTAATTACTGATAGCAATCACAGAAGTACATGTAAAGTTATCAAATTTAAAGTGCAACTGTATCATTATCATCACTTCAGATCTGACTTCTGGATCAATACACTGAATGCACTGAACACTTCCCAAACTGGGTTTTATGGGCAAACACAGAGAGTTTGTGAGTTGATGAAAAGCTACTAATTGAACCAGTGTATGTCTTTTATTTACCAGCATGTCACATGACCATTTAACCAACACCAACAAACTGTAAACAATCCACTTGGTTATTATAACTAATAACGTCCTTAATAAAATTCCTACAAGTAAATCTTATACATTAAAAGTGTTTAGCAGGCCAAAAGGATTTTTTGGCAATCCGTGCACCAAACAGTATAAGATCATGTTCAATTATTTTTGAGTAAAAAGCCTCTGGCGTTTTTCTCCACCACAAGCCCAACAAACCCAAACCATCTTTTTAACACAAAAAGAGGACCATGATTTGTATACTTTCATTCGAAAATTTTCATTTCTTAATCTGCCAGTCATGCAGCCAAGGTCTTCCAAAACAAAGATGCAGAATCTGAAATGACACTTCAGATACGAGCAACCCCATCAGGAGGTTTTTGAGGTGGGGAATGGTGAGCAGGATCAGGTGCTTTCGTGACTGTTTACGAAGTCCTTGTTCCGACTCGAGCTCGTCACGGTGAATAGACGGACCCCCCACTGTGATCTAAGGAAAGGAACGTTCCTTTAAGCGCGGGTTTGTGTGTGCGCGAGGACACCAGGATTCAGATGTCGTTTGTTTACACGTAAAAACCTCTCACAGGCTGCCATCTCGAGATCCACTTGTTAATTTCTGGTGCCTTGCTGAAGAGAAAATTCATTAACCTCAGAGCCACACAGCCATGTGGTGAAATGTGCATGTTTAATGTGCCTTAAAAGAGCTTTTTAAAGACGTAAACAGGCTAATTGGCAGGACTGTAGGCAACACAGCGCATCACACACACCAGCTCACTCCTAAAGAGCTATTCGTGTTCGCACTTCATTGGTACTTTGCCCTGCATGCATACATGCACAACCCTGTATATACACCCTTGTGGGGGCTTGTTCCTAATATATGCTAATTATGATAACTATAGACTAATATCACTAACCCTAAAATAAACAACAAACAATGAGGTTGTTCATTAAAGTCATTAACTGTTATTATTATCGAACAGAATTTTAAACTTGAACTTAATAATAGCACAAGTATGTAAGGCTCACAACCGCGCCATATTTCTAATAATGGCTGATACTGATGAGATTCAGAATTATTTTTTACGTTATTCTATAAAAGCATGATACTAAAATTCTATTATATTTTCTGTAATTAAATTAAAATCCTAAAAATAAAAAATGAGTAATTTAAATACTACAGTTGATTATAAAATTATAATGTGCAGTTTGAAAAAAATGGAAATTCATTTAAAAATGAGCTTTTAAGAGTGCTTGGAGAAATAGTTAGTGTTTAAAATTAACTTTAATTAAGCAGTAGACAACAACAAATGTAAACTAAATGTAAAAATAAATGAGCATGTGCAATTAAAATAATAATGCAATAGTTTATAATTATTAGAAATTACTATTATATATTACATATTGTTTATGGACTATAATGTTTTATAATTACATTAATATTAAAATGATATTATTTTTATTATTATTTGTGTTATCAATACTATTTAATCTCTAATATTAGGTGTTTAGTAATACCCATGGTCCTCCAGCAAAAGAATACAGCATAAGGTTGCATAGTTTGCAGCCATTTAGCAAAAATGTTTATGCTAAATGACATACAAATGAGGAACATTGCAAGAAATATAATGCAACAAGTGTTTCAAGTCATCCCAGTGACTTTACTGTAATCATTTTACTTAAATGTAATGACCAATAAACATGCGCTATTAAAAACTAAAAAATATCTGATTCCCTCAAGGCTGGTACTATTTTGCCTCTTTTACTCTCTTTGTCTTCCATTCTGTAAAGGTGGAGGTCAGGCGTGGCTGTTCCTGGTCCAAGCCTCAGAGGCAAAATCTCTCTAATGCACTTAGAATCTGGCACATACACCTTCCACCCACACAGGAAGTCCTGGTGGGGCAGAGAGCACACACTGCAAAGAAGACACAGGGGAGAGAGCGAGAGAATCCACCGGAGCATAAACCCCCTGGAGACTGACAGTACAGTGCTTGTATCTGTGATGAGGGTGTGTATGTGTGTGCGTGTGTGGGTGTATTTCAGAGAGGAAAGGACATGTGGCAGATTTAAGAGCACTTGTGTGCAGCACGAAGGTGTTTTCCGCCAAGTCTGGGAAAAAAAAATCGGTCAAAATACGGGCTGATTGCCATGGTTATAATTACACTAATGGCTTCATTACGGGCATTAATTCAGCCCTCATCAGTCTTTTGCCAGTGATTAGTTCAAAGTGGAGGAGGGGTGAAACGTACAGTTCTCAAAAGAAAATGATTTTCCTAAACAGGCAAAATCTACCAGATCAAGATGTCCTCCCACAATCCCTCATGGTTTTGTAACACGCAGAGACTGCGGCCAATATCATCAGATGGAGTTTGTCAGATGGAAACTGATATAATCCTGATTTACTGTTATGACACCAACTGAAGGTGCACTCGAAAGTAGAATTCATCTGCTGCACTTAATTCAATTGTATTCAGCACTTCCATACGTTGGAAATGGGTTTTCTGGACGTTAATTAAACATATTAATTGGAAACATATTAAACATATCAAACCAAGGAGGTATAACTATGATATCAGGTTTCCATGAAGAGGAAACAAGCTGATATCTGGACCTGCAATGTGGTTTTGCTTTTTTTATGCAAACAGTGGCCCCATTACAGTTCTATAGTCTTCTATAATTTATATGGTTAATGGCAACGACAACAAATCAAATGTTTATGTTGCCATTTAATCCATGATATGGTGTTTTTATGAGCTTCCAAAAAATTTTTATTGAATTATTGATTGCAACTGGAAATGCTTCTAAATTCGACCCAGAGTTATAGTAAAAATTACTTTAAAAACAAAAAAGAAATGTTGACAAAATGATGTCAATTGCATTTAAAATATGAAAATTAAAAATGATTAAACATTAAGAAACTCTATATTAGACTCTTAATGATACTGAAATAGCACAGAGCCCTAAATAATCAACATTAAAAAGCAGCATCTTTTTTCACTTTTTGTGCAAAATGCATTTTATAACACTCTCCCTAAGCTACGTTAACATCATGTGATCCTAACGCAAATGAATTAAGTAAACTTCTATTTTACAAATAATCGATTGCCCTCGATTAAATTAAATTGTGAAACAATCTCCATGAGTTGTGATGCATTAGATCACTTTAATTACATATTTAAGCAAGCTGCAAAATTATTTTGGACCGAGTTGTAAAGAGGGCACGATATCCACACGCTAAATGAGTTTCCTTCCAGCAGTGCTGCTTCCCGTTTACGATAGGAAGAGAACATGTGATCAGCCTAAGGGCCCTCAGTATGTTTTCAATTCCCTGTGGTCTTTCTCCTGAAATGTAAGATTTGAAAAGAGAAAACACACACACATAAAAGTGGTGTTTTTGAAGCGTGGCCATCACAGCGCCACTCGTCAAATGAAGCAGTGTCTCACAGGCGCTTTTGTCTGGTCATTTCTTCTTCTTAGAATCCTTTACATTAAAGCTGTGGAGGGAACCAGCTGAATGTATCTGTGCAGAAACAAACACACAGACAGAACATCAAAGCGTGTGGACTGCAGTCAGAGTGGACAGTGAGTGATCTGTTCAGACGCTGAGTGCACAACAAGATTACATGAAAGACCACAGGAAATCTAAATTAGAGTTTTATGGCTTTTAGTCTGTGTGTTAGCTTTGAGGCCATCTATATGCTAGGCTTTAGACCAAATAGCCTTTTAGCAGATACTTAATAATGAAACGTAATAAT
Source organism: Enteromius afrohamiltoni (assembly GCA_034779775.1). Taxonomy (NCBI): domain Eukaryota; kingdom Metazoa; phylum Chordata; class Actinopteri; order Cypriniformes; family Cyprinidae; genus Enteromius; species Enteromius afrohamiltoni. The sequence continues at coordinate 5,536,948 of JAUYWG010000041.1, forward strand.
AAAATAAAATACGAAATAAAAAATAGACCCAAATTAAATGAAATTAAATTATTATGCAAATAAATGTGTGCAATGGGAAA
>JAUYWG010000041.1:5537127-5564408 GCA_034779775.1 Enteromius afrohamiltoni
AAGACAATCCATGTGGACCAGTTACAAACTGACTTCTACATGCAAATGTACTATGTAAAAACATATACTATGTTCTGCAGTACAGCAGATGCTGGTACTGTTGAGCTTAAAATGTTCTTGCAAAAGATGATATTTATTTATACTATACTATGAACATTACAGTCAAAAGTTTGGACACTCTTACAAAATAAATAGATGAATAACTTTTAGTTGAATCATATATTTATAAATAAATGATATTTTATACATTAGCCCCAGTTATCCACAGAAACTATCCACAACTGCCAACTTATCATAACTGACCACTCTATCTTCATCATATTTCATTAGATGCTGTTGAATCATCTTTACCAAACATGAACAGCTCCCTCTAAAGGTCTGAAGGCCTACTGCAAGGTATCGCTACTGTACTTTTTCAAAGCCCAACCACTCACACACACACACATCCCCTTAAACTCAACTCCTTCTCAACCTACTCTCTCCTCACACACTCTCCTTCAAATCGCGATCCATCATTGTCCTCTAAATCAATAATCAATCTGCAGTCTTGTCCTCTCACCCCATCTGTCTCCATTGGCCAGAGCGTTGCTCTCTGCCTGTATAGATCATCATTTGGGTCCCTGTAATTGCTGGTCAGAGGGAGGGAGGCCATTAAAGACAGTATGGCCACTGGCTCTTTCTTTTCCCCTCTCTTTGACCCAGTTCAGGCACTTCTTGGCTTCTCTCACACCTTTCTTCCCTATTCTCTCACTACCCAGAAAACTCCAAAGCTAGAGATGATGATATCAGCAAAGGTCTGTACTTACTTTAGAGGTGACTATCAATTTTAACAATTGCATTTAATTTTTAGTTTACGTTTTACATTTATTTTATGTTTATGATTTGCTATTTTAGAATCGATTGGAAGGGATAGTCAAGATTGTTGCAATGTTAAACTAAAAAACTGGTGAGAAACATGAAATGTGCAACACAGGCTCAATGGAAAAACGGCTTCTGCAAAATAATGTTGCATTGGTTCTTGTACATTTCACAACACTTTTGCAAATGTCCAATGAGTTGTGCATTTAGTTTTATCCAGCTTTATCCAATCTGGTAACATTTCATGATGTTGATTTTTGCATGTATTGCATCAGTTCAGAAATGTCTGGTGAGTGGAGCTAAAAGGTTAATTCTCGGTTGCCTTTAAAAATAACATTAACCCTAGACCGACAGTGCAATCAAAAGGGGAAAAAAAGACAGAAACAGATTTATAGAAACAACTGACAAACTGATTTTTCTTCAAATATCAAGACTATTGCAAATGTGATATTGGGTTTTTTTGTAAACAGTAAAAAAATAAACAAGAAGTCAATATTTTTCTACTTACATTCTAGACTCAAGTGCCAGTTTTTGCTCTGTTTCATCAACAAAAAGTTTCAAACTAACCACAGCAAAACTGTTTTGCAATTTCTAATCAACACACAATGGTGTTTTCGTTTCTGAATCAATCAGCAAATTGAATGAATCGGTTGAATGAATGGCTCAATGACTCTGTGATTTGATGCCATCTACTGGCAATTTGAAGTTTATATTTAACGTACATTTTTAATAAAAAAAAAAAAAAGTTTCAAATATTAGTATCCTTTTTTTTTTACATGAAAACGTTATTTATGCATTTGTAATGCGTTTGCATTTGTGTTTAAATGCATTCATTTCCTGTATTGAAACATCTGCGTTAATGTATGTAAATGCCACTTCAGATGCAGATTCTGTGCCACCTCTGCATTGCAAACACAAATTTTGGTCAAAATGATTTCATTTGATTGGTCACAGCCCTATAGTGTCTAATTATTTGAATTTATTGATTACATTTAAGAATTTGGCACAAAAGATAGCCTAGATGATACGTACATTTAATTAGGTTAGGGGGGGGGGAAATCATCGATTCTCATAAAAGGTAAAAATCCATTTAAACTTATTGGAAAAGGTCATTTCTGTTATTCCAGCAAACTAATCACTGCACAGGATATGAAGAATATCAAACACTAATTTGAATATCAAACACAATAACACACCCTGCAAAATATTGTCTAATTATTGTATTAACAAAATTCCATAAAATATCAAGATATCTTTTTTTGTTATCGCACGCCCCGAATAGGCCCCCTAAATAGGTGTGGGTTTCTTGGTTTGTTCGTTTGCAAAAATGTAGGTGTTTCTGATGAGATTAGGTTGGACAGACCACTCTGATTGCTGATTACTAACACCCGCCTATCATGTTCACAAGCAGGCCTGAATGGGTTACACAGACTAATTAAAGAGAAAACTGCTAACCCAGTAAGACATCACAATATCTGATTGCGTCCAAATCAAAATGAACTTAAAATTCCTTGTAGGATTTAAACTAGGTTGAATTAAAACTGCAGTGGTTTTACTTCTAGCCACAGTTGCTAATATTTACTAATTAGTGCAACAACATCCACTATTAGTTTCACAATGAGAGTCGGTCAACAGGGTGATTCATTCGACCGATTTAAATATGTTTATATATTTATAGCAAAAATATGGGCTGCTGAAATGTCATGCCTCAGATGTGGTGGTGACCAAAGCAGGATATGAATAGATTTACCATCCTAATCAAGGGCAGATTCAAAGAAAGACACAAACAGGTGACATATTTTCCACTTTTTTCTTCTTCTCCAGCACTAGCTGTACTCCCCTAGTTCATTTTGTGCTGCGTCGTGCCTGTAACCCTCTGTACCATCCCTCAAACCTTACAGTTCATATCTACCTAATTCTAGGCTACGTTTCCCATCTCCTGTGCTCCCAAGCAACTGGGATTTGCTTGTTCTGGCTTAATTAAAGCAGCGGGTGGACGTAAATTTCTGACATCCATCACACATTAGCTACTAAATTGTTGCAGTGTCACAACATGCTCCAACATTGTTTCACAACATCAAATAACAGGTTATAACATCAAGTCTTTTGACGCTGCTCAGAGTCGATCAGAAGCGTTCGACGAGCTGTCAAACAACAGCAGCCGAAGAGTCGTTTCTTTAAACAAAAGTACCGAGTGCTGAGTTGTCTGTACTGCAGGCTATTATGGATTCACAGCAGTTCCCCTCAGAGATGTGTGTGTATTTTCTCCCCCGTTTTTCCCTCCACCATCAGGGGAACCAGAATCGGTACGCAACTCGGCGGGTTAGCGGAGCATTCAGCTGCGTCCACTGCTTCTACAGAGTGATATGCTGTTAATTAATTTACACTGAGTCCCAGCACTATGCTAACCATTGTTTGTGCCTGCTGCAATTCCCCATTCCAAACACACGGGTGTTCGTTCATGTATGTGTTGTTTGCGGCGCACGATTATCCAATCAACAACGCAGGTCACTACAGGCCAAAGAGGGGCTAGGGAGCATCTTAAATGGGCTTTACAACTAATTTACCATAAGTAGGACTCATGTTTTCCCCACTAGCTTTGGTCAAACAGACACCAGGGTCTCACGAAGCGTCCATACACAATAGCTGTCCTTTCCAAAACCGTACGGCCGCTAATTTACAGTCAACGAGGAGGATCGGCACCGGCCTCCGTGATTCCTCCGACGCTAATTGGCTGCTTGTAAAAGATCGCCCTGGAGGAAAACAAAGGGCTCTTGAAATATTAATGCCCTTAACAACTTTGGAAGAGTGCCCACTCCAAAAGCCCCTGCTGTGCGACTCCTACTTGTTGTTTTTTTTCCCTATTTCTTTCAAAACTCTCCCACTCTCTCGCACAACGATGCCGAAGAAGGCCTGTGAGTCACAATGCATTTGTGATGGGCTGCTTACAGCACTGGCAGACCAACATATGCCTTGTCAGGGCACAAACTGCCCCCTTCAGTAAGTCTGCTATCTGCTATCTAATGGTCAAGAGAGTAACTGACAATGGCTATACAAGAGGCTGTCTGTTCAGGAGAAAACCTGTTAGCAGCTTATCTCTGTCCAAAAAGCTGACATGGCAACTCAGTTTTGAACTTATATTTTTGTTGGTGTAGGGATGTCAAAAGTACAGGTACTTTGGCACCAGGTGAGTACTAAAATAAAAAGATGTACTAGGGAAAACGTACTAAAAATTACTAGATTTTTCTTGTACTGACTCATCTCAATAATTGTGCAGCCTGACTATTAATATTATTCAAACAACACTGACTAGGAAAATAACAGAAGCCAGTTCATGTCACTGAATAAAAAAAAATAACAATAGGTTTTTGATCATTTTTATTTTATTTGGAATTTCTTTCTCAGGAACTGTGAGATACAACCACACAATTACAATAAAGTCAGAATTGCGAGATATAAATTAAATAAATTAAGCAATTATGAGGAAAAAAGTACATGATAAAAACACACAATAGATATACAATCTGAACTGCATGCTATAAACTCGAAACTACAAATTATAAAGTCAGAACTGTGAGAACATACAAGTCTTTTTTTCTGCTCAAAATCGGACTTTATAACTTGCAATTGTGAGTTTATAACTCTCAGGAAAAAAGGTCAGAATAGCAAGTTTAGGGCTGCACGATATTTTACACATTTCTTGTCAAACACACTGGCTAGTGCTGCCATCTTATTGGCTCACTGACGATGATGAGATTAACCTCTTTAGATATCGATATATCGATATTCGGTTGTATCGAGGAAATTCGGTCGGTACCTAAAAATGATCTGGGAGGAGGAGCTAATTAAAAACCATAGTGACAAACAAGGGGGGGCGGAGACACAAGTGAACATTTTCAAAATAAGAGTCTAAGATCGCGACAGAGAAACAGAGTGACATATAACATGGAAGTCCACAAATAACTAGACAGGGGAACACTGACTGGAATCATAACAATTAACATGAATTTAATTTTAGAAATTATATTTTTAATAAAAAGAACAAAGATATTAGATAATAATAAGAACTATATAATACAAATAATAATTATATCAATAATTTTTTATTATTGTAATTTTTCTGCTATTTTATTATATTTTTATTATTATTGATCATATTGGAGTAATGCATTTGAAAGGGGGGAGGATAAATCTACTATTAACTAAATAGTAACATTCATATTTGCTGTGGTAATAAAACTGGCTTTTTACAGCATACTGTTAAACACTAGAGACATCTGATGGTATTCCAGGTCAGCTAAACATTATAGTCCCTCAATCCCTTCAGTGGGTGCCTACAACTTTAAATTCTGAATTCAGGCACGTAACCAAATGGTGAGAGGTTTAATTTTTTTTCATGGCTTCTTGCTGTTCCTCATCAGTACTTTCTGCTGAAACGTACTGTTTGCAATATGCAATTAATGAGTTGTTCAATGCTTTGAACGAATCCATTTTAAATGTAATTGTCTCTGTTCCCTAGAGGCGTAAGGACAGGCCCAGAGACGGAGCTGTCAGAGAAACAGGGCTGTCTTTAATCTTCATTTGATGACTCTCATACTTGTACGCTGTGCTATAATTTAACATGAGAGAGAATGAAAGTGTGTATGAGGTAGTAAGTGACATTGAAAAAAAAAAAAAAAGTGGGAGAGTGTATGTTTGTGTGTGAGAAAGATATCGAGAAGGTACAACACAGCAGACTCAACGTTTCAGACAGACCTACTTCTGCCAATCAGACGTCGATTGTCTCTCATCTTAGGTACAGAGAGGAAGCGATTGCTTTGAAAGCGTCCGACGCTACAATGGACTGAGACGGGGGAGTGTTGTGGAGGGTAATAGAAGAGTTGGCACAGTCATACTTAATAGAGAGCACTTTGTGTCTCATCTTATGTTTAAAAACATCAAAGCTACTCAAAATGACGCATATCAAACTGATCTAACAATCACACACAGTGAGCGAGAAGAATGTCTGCTATGTGTCTGCTAAATCTGAGAATATTTGAGGGAATACATAGCAGAGTAACAGGAAGGCAAACCAAGGCCTTTGTCTAGTTTTAAGCAACTACAAAGTTGGTGAAATGGGAATATAGTGTAACAGAGATACCAGAAGTGGTCCAGGTAGCTGCCTTGGTAAAATTTCTAAGGGCCTGCAAAATGATTTCAAATTATTTAAAAAAACTAGTTTTAAAATAACATAAAACAACTAAATTCACAGTCAATTTATTTCTTGTTTTAATTCATCCCTTCACATTCATTTAAAGTGCCCCTATTACAGATTTGTTTTTTTTAAATAACCTTTCATGCCGTGTGTAACACAGCTCTAAGTGAATGAAAACATCCGGCAAGGTTTTAAATCAGAAAGTGTACTGTGTGTAAAGTTATTGTCTCATAAAAGAAAGAGTCGACTCTGAATCATTGATGTCAAAATGAAACATGAGCATATGTCCCTCCCACTTTTTTTATGGCCATCCATGAGTTTTCTGCAATTCACTCTTATTTTTGTAGGGATTTTCTTAACTTTTGTTATACAAACTTAAAACATATGCTGAAGCTGGTTGTCTTAAAATTTTAAGTTTGGCAACTTTATTTTTTGCAGTGTTGTTAGTCTTTTCACATTTGTCTAAATGAAAATGAAAAAAAGGGAAAAAAATGTGCACAGTAGAGATCTGAAATTTTGAATATGATCTATTGGGCATATTACCCATCACATAGATTTTTTTCAGACAAATATGAGGTGGTCAGGTGGGGACCATTTGAAGATTCCAGCTGGAATGACTAGTTCATTGGTCAAAATCAGTGTTCTTGAAACTTCTGGAATCACAAAATTTAACAAATTTAAATGATAGTTGTTTTTGCTATATTGAAACATCATTAAAGCAGTAACAGCCAAAATTCTGTATGCTGACCTACCTGAAGATTAAAAGGCTGAGAACCACTGCTCTACATATATTGCAGTCCATTTTCCAAACTTTCCTGTCCAACCAACTGATACATTGATGATGCATAGACTGCTTCTACCTTGCTTGAAGCCTTGCTTCACTGAAAACCTACCCAGCTCTTCTGAAGCCAACCACCAGACACCTTCAGGGAATTATTACCACCACGCATACTGACCGAATCAACTGGCCACAGCATCTCCTGGTATTAAAACAACATGCCAAGTCATAGTTACTCTCTCTGACTGATGATCTTTTTGTGGTCAGTTTTTCGGGAGACAAAAACACCATTGTGTTTATGTTAATGAAAGATTCAAGCGCAACAGCAAACAGGGCTTCCAGCTCCACAAAACTTTCTGAGGCAGAAAGATGCAGTGAATGGAGTGCGAATCGTTCAGGTAAAACTGAGTGGGAGAGGTGAATTGTGTTCCTCCCGCAGAGATTCTGACACTTCAAAACCAAAGAAGACGGATCACACCACACACACCATACAAAACGATACCAAAAAAGCACAGACCAACTGTTCAGTTATCATTTGATGGTTTTATTTTTTTCAACAACTTTTGGTTTAACAGTATTTTATTGAGTTTTCTTAAATAAATTCTTACAATTAAAATATGCATAATTAAATATAATTACAATATCCTTATAAAAGGCAATAAATAAATAAATATACTATCATTACATTAATACATTTTTATATAAAATATATTTATAGTATTTCACACTTACATATATTACATTTACATACATGTAGATATACAGTGGGTATGGAAAGTATTCAGACCCCCTTAAATTTGTTCACTCTTTGTTATATTGCTGCCATTTATCACATGGTCCTAAGTATTCAGACCCTTTGCTGGGACACTCATATATTTAACTCAGGTGCTGTCCATTTATTCTGATCATACTTGAGACGGTTCTACACCTTCATTTGAGTCCAGCTGTGTTTGATTTTACTGATTTGACTTGATTAAGAAAGCCTGTCTATATAAGACCTTACAGCTCAAGGCACAGATCTGGCCAAGGTTACAAAAAAAATTCTGCTGCACTTAAGGTTCCACGTTGGCCTTCATAATCCTTGAATGGAAGACATTTGGGATGACCAGAACCCTTCCTAGAGCTGGCTGTGCGGCCAAAGTGAGCTATCAGGGAAGAAGAGCCTTGGTGAGAGAAGTAAAGAACAACCCTTCCAACAAGACAATGACTCTAAGCACACACCTAAAATAATGAAGGAGTGGCTTCACAACAACTCCTGACTGTTCTTGAATGGCCCAGCCAGAGCCCTGACTGAGCATCTCTGGAGAGTCCTAAAAAATGGCTGTCCACCAACGTTTACCATACAACCTGATAGAACTGGAGAGGATCTGCAAGGAGGATCCCCAAATCCAGGTGTGAAAAAACTTGTTGTATCTTTCATGGCTGTATTACATCAAAAGGGTGCTTCTACTAAATACTGAGCAAAGGGTCTGAATACTTAGGACCATGTGTTATTATAGTTTTTCTTTTTTAATAAAAAAATGTAAACAATTCTTTGTTTAATGAACTTAAATGATTTTAGCAAATGGCTGCAATATAACAAAGAGTGAAAAATTTAAAGGGGTCTGAATACTTTCCGTACCCACTGTAATTGAGCGAACAATTATAAAAACAATACATAACATAAAATCAAAGTACTACTGTTAAATAATTTACTTATTTAATTCTATACACAAAAGATGATATTTTTATTATAATTAATAGTTATATTATAGTTTTATTTTATACACACACACACACACACATATATATATATACTTATCAAGAACTACATATATACAAATATCTTTCAAATTCACAGTCACACACATAAAAAAAACATATATATATATATATATATATATATATATATATATACAAAAACACAAATATATACACACACACACACACACTTTTTTTATTTATACTCTAGTGCTGCACGATTAATTCATATCGCAATCGCGATGTCAGCCTATGCAATAACATTACAGCAAGTGTTGCGATTATATTTAATAAACAAATGCATTCGTGGACGTAACAAAACATTAATTCTTGCGTTCAGACTAGACGCAAATGAAGCGTTAAGCACGAGTGATTGAAATGTTAAGTCAATGCAAAGACGCACTTAGACATGCTACAGCGTGATTCGCGCAATTTGGCCGAAAATGGGCATGGGCGGCGAAAAAATTATGCACTGCTTACGCCTTTCTGATGCGCGCAGTGTGAAACCGGTAAAAAATCGAAATGTCCAAGTGTCCAAATACACGCGAATAGCAATATATATTCAGCCAAGTCGAAATATACTAAGTATATGTTACCTCCTACTAAAATGTTTTGGGACAACATGTAAAAATATAAAAATGGGTATTTGTTTTATTTATCTGTACTTTTTAATTTCCATTTTAAAGTAATTTATTTCAGTAATGTAAAAATGTTACTGTTATTTAATTTTATACAATTTAGTTTTAATCTGAAAACATTTTTAGTTGTTGCTATATTGCACTGTATACTGTATTTCAGTTGAGAAATACTGATTTCAGCGTTAGTAGTAATCTGTGTGTGCATTTTCCTTTATAACAAGCAAGTTGAGTCATATCACTAGTTTATCGTATTGCAATCGCGAAACCGCAATTTTGACCTTAATAATCGCGATGTGACATTTTTTCCCAAATCGTGCAGCCGTACTATACCCATAATAAAACGTTAATTAATTCTACAGTACACTGGTCTGCACATGATTGTCAATGAAAATTTGACACAATCAAAACTGGCCTTTGCCTGCAGCATCCTGACATTTCATCCCACTAGACACAGGACAGCAGGTTGGCTGTGATATGACACTGAGCACGTGGTTCATGAATAGGGCCTGAAAGGGCAGATGCCAAGGTCACGTGGGGACATAAGCCCTCTGCAGACCTGCATTCAATTACTCTTAAATCAATGTATCAAATGACACCCCTAAATCAATAATCCTCAAGGTGTTCCTTGAAAAAATGCACAGTTTGCTGACCTCCGCTTGCCTCTGATCTCCAAACCACTCCAGCCGGGTCGGGTCAGATCCTTTACCTTGACCCCCGAATAGGTAATGTACTGAAAGCCATCAACCCAGTGATAAAGTGAGCCACCCCCGTGAGACTGCATCCCCTTTTAAACCGAACACCATCCTCACACCCCGAAGACAAGGAGCGTTCACCAACATTCTCTATTGAGCGGAAAAGTAATTGCCTTTCTTTTGTTTGTTTATGCACTTTCTATTTGTTATTCTGCATGGACAGTAAAGGCAGCTCTTAGAGTGAAAATGAGTTTTATGTAAGGAGTAATAACCTAAATGGATTTCCTCAGTAGCAGGAAGCCCCATGGCTATTTATCTTCTCCCTCCACTAATTATTCATTACAGCTCAGCCAGAGGAAACTCGCAAAAACACACAGTCAGATAACGGCGGCGAAGCGCTCGCAAAATTACTTTCTGCTTTCGCCTCTTAAAAGATTCTCGCACTTCAATGCGTTTCATTCCAGCCAAGCTTCTGGAGGAGACGCCCACCGTAAGCAGCTGATAGCTGGGAAAATATTCAGAAACACTGATTTGTAAACGCACAAACAACATCCAGGAGGAAGCGGTTGAACTTGTGCGTTCTGCGAGAAGCACGTCTCCTGTGGTCTGCTAAAGCATCTGCTTGTTCTGTAATCACTGCTGTTGAAGCGTATTAGTGATTCCCAAGCAGAGGACTACTTACTGCTGACCTCATATTCATAATTTCCCTTCACCTTTACCTGACTGATGTCACAGTGGTGAAATTAGTGTCCAGTCGTGCCCTTCACAGGCTCCACTCTGCCGTTCTGTCTAATCGCACGGGCCCCGACTCATCACACAAACCTATCAGCTCACTGCAGGATAGCGCTCACGCTGACAACAACACAATGGAGGCTAAGCACTGTGAGGTAGTAGATGGAGAAACAGACACGTTTCAGTGAATAAAGAAAAAACAGAGCAGCCACATGGTCGTGTTTCTAATTTTAATTCATGTTTGGAAGTTTGGAATTTTGAGGGAAGTGGCGTGATAGTGATGAGTAAGACTGTTCAGGAAAGGTCTTTTTCGCATACTCAGGAATAAAACAAAATACTGATATTTAAATAAAATATATGATAAATATATAATATATAAAATAATGAAAAAAAATATATATAAATATATATATATATAATAATATTGTTAATTAAGTAAATTATTGTAAAATATTATTACACGTTAAAACAACTTTTCTATTTTAATTTATTTAAAAATATTATTTATTCCTATGATAGCAAAGCTGATTTTTTTTCATCATCCGTTACTTTGAGTGTTACATGATCCTTCAGAAATAATTCAAATATGCTGATTTTCTGCACAAGAGACATTTCTTGTTATTATCAGTCCTGAAAACAGTTATGCTGTTTAATACATCTGTGTAAACAATGATTTTTTTAAATTATTTTATTCTTTTTTTATTCTATTTATTTAACACAGAACACAGGGAACAATGTGAAGGTCTTTACTGTCACTTTTGATCAATTCAAAGTATCCTTGAATAAATAAAAGCCCTGTTTTTTATATTACTGGTCCCAAACTTTTGAAAGGTATATAGATAGCCATATAAATACAAAAAATGCAAAAAAAATATTCCAGATTGCTTTTTAAGACGTACATAGAATTTAGAATTTAATGCAAAATGGCAAAAAAATATATAGATGTTTAATTGAAGTTACATTAAAATATATAGTTAGGAACTTAAATGCTTTTATGCAAAATTTGAAAAAGCATCACTATATTTTAACAACAACAACAGCAGCCGCCAGTTTTCTTTTTTTTAACAACAGCAACATTGTCTTTTTCATTCAGCACCTAAAAGTCTGTTAAAATACAGCTTAGCAATACATGCATGCATCAAATTTCAAAAGTCAACAAAAACAAGAGATTTTTATTTCGTTTTTCTAATCGGTCCAACAGGATCAGAGAAACACTGCAGCAGAACAGCTTGACCTTGTGTCCACTGCAGACGATGGACTAACAGTGCTATGAGCATCATGGGAAACATATGCGTGGTAAGACTGCCATCTAGTGCAAATGACCACCTAATACACAGCCTAAACCTCTGAACTCCGTCTACACGGACTTTACGGGGTCTCTTAGCAAGCTAACACTGCTGGCCAGCTGCAACTAACTGCTTCTGAATCTAACTTAAAATATATTAACACTTAGAATCTCTGATTTCATCTTCAAGTTCAGAGGAATGTTGGGGTAAATTCTCTTCTGTGCTTCCTGAGACAGCAAAGACTGGGTGAATGGATGCAGTGTACCGAATAAACAATACCAGTTACGCCTAATTAATTTGACAAGTGATTAATACACAAAAACAAATGGTTGCTGCTCCCTGGGTCTACTTAACCAACAAAGAGCCAAGCAAATAATTCATAGGAAGGAAAAGGTTTTACAGGGAGTGCAGGTGTAACAGAGCAATAACCCTGCGACACAGCCCAAAAGCCCTCCAGAGACAAACAAATAACAAACAAAAATGAACACAAGTATTCATTACGCACTTGCTTTCAGGCTATAATTCAGTAATTTGCAACAAATGAATGAGTATTATCCTCTGTCTTCTGATTAGGCCACAGAGGACAGATCCTATGACCAAATTACTTCTGAATACTGTTGATATTCACAGGCACGCAGGCATTTAAGGATGAGTTCAACCAGAAATTACAATTTTGAGAAAATGTACTTACATTTAGGCCACACAAGATGTAGATCATTTTTTTCTTTATCAGCACATTTGGAGAAATTCAACATCACATCACTTGATCACCAATGGATCCTCTGCAGTGAATGGGTGCCATCAGAATGAGTTCAAACGGCTGATGAAAACATCATAATAATCCATAATTAATCCACATGACTCCAGTCCATCAATTAATGTCTCGTGAAGTGAAAAACTATTTAAAGAAGTTTGCATTTTTAACCACCACCTTTGGCCAAAATGGTCCATAAAAGTCCATGATAATTGTTCCTCCACTTTTTTAGAACGGTTTTGCTTTTGCTTGTAAACGGCTCTCGATCTGTGCATGTTTGTTTTCTGATTCAGATCTCATCAATATTTTCACTGAAAAACTCACAAAGAACTTATTTTTTAAAGATAAATTTATACAGTGTGTTAAAACATCTCTATTATGAACTTGTTTCCCACGAACATGCAGCTTTTGATTTCACCAGATGTTAATTGATGGACTCATGTGGATTACTTGGGAATTGCTGTGATGCTTTTATCAGCTGTTTGGCCTTTCCTTCTAACGGCACCCATTCACTGGAGAGGATCCTTTGGTGTCTGATGAACCAACTAACTCATCTACATCATGGATAATCTGGGCGTAAGTACATTTTCAGCAAATTTTCATTTTTTGATGTTACTTGTTACTAATTCTGTGTGTGTACAACACAGCCTAGGATAGACATAAAGGATATTAAAGCACCTAATACAAGAAGATGAAGAAGAAACTCCACCAGAAACACCAGATTATGTCAAAGCTGTTTTCAAAGCATTGCCTTTATAATTATATATGGTCACCACTCATTAGTAGTTTCATGCTAATTTACTTGAAATCAATTTATAGTTAGTTAATATTCTCATGAACAATTAACACATATTATCTATGCATCCAAAAACACTCACCTGAGAGACTGTGAGTGAACATTGCACAGCTAGAGGTAACTATGGAGTCTGGAAAGGCACCATATCTAGAGTTAGATAAGCCTAGAAAAAAAGTATGATTAAACATAAGAGACATAGAATTACTAATACGAACAACAATTAACAATACAGTTTACATGCTTGTTTCGAACCATTTGCATAATTATTATAGCGTTTTTGCAACAAGCCCCAGTTATTTTCTGAGTCTGCTCAAGTAACAGCAAATAACAACAACTCATTTAACGTATTGTAGCACTTTTGGTTTAGCCCTATAAATCCTACTGTATCATATTTGATACACAAATTTCTAGGCTTCTAAATTACCAACATGGTTAAACCTTCATGCTCCGTTACAAGTGTCTTTCGATGTGAAGTATATTAGTCATATTTGAATGTTTTGAAAGAGCACCAACACATTTGATCTTCTTTTTCCACACATTTTTTTTTATGTTAAAATGCAAATATCAAATATGATACATCAGTCTTTAAGGAACATTTATTTGTCAATCTCTCAATCTTCATTGAATTGCATAGTGAATACTGGTATGAAGTACCAATTATTTGATTTAGGCTACATTACAATCTTACTTTCAGTTTATGAAAATATCTGCAACTTATACAACTTGCATGTGTTTGATGAATAAAACACGTTTAATCTTTTTTATTTGGAATTTGTTTAACGGTTCAATAAACTGGTATATCTGCAGGTTTGCATTGTAGTAATATATATAGATAGCAAATATTGCATTAAACTATTGCACTACTGTTTTGTAAACTGTTCAACTTTTACTGTGTATAGGCATCATTATCTTCGTCACTCTTCAACACTAGACAAAGGCAAAATAATATTATATCAGCAACAGTCCAGTAGATGGCGCAAAAGCTCTGTATTATTGCAAATTTGCAGCAGATAGACATTTTACAAATGAATAAAAAGTTTTTAGATAAGATACAAAACCAATGGAACAATACGGCAATATTTACCCAAGTATTATCAAAAAAAATATTTGTACATGCAACAGTATTTTATTGTAACCTTACGTGAAGTATTATTACAAAATTCATAATCAAGGACTGCACCAGTTGTGCAGCTGCATTAGAGCTAACATTAGCATTATGCTACATAAGACAATTTATGCCACATTATGAGAATTTTCCATATGTAACGTTACACATATCGAAAATCACATACGATCATATCCTATCGTAATCGTGTGTTTATTGTAATCTGTTGTCATGTTTATTTCTGCTGTGTAAAAGCCATGATATGTAAACTCTGGCTGAAACTCACGTTGTTTGTGAAATTAGGAACGCCTCCTCTCTGTTCTTTAGTTGCCAGGGACACATTCGGAGTACTTTACACATTAGTAAAAGGATCTATTTACATTATTATTTGTCTATATACACTTTGGGCGGCCGCCGTACATTATAAAAGTAAGTTAACCCAAAAACCGCAACCCATGCAGAGCTCTGTAACGTTTCCCGCCACGGAATTTTCAAATTAGCCAAACTGTCCAGGAAAACCGTGACCCTGGCAACGCTGATTCGCTGTGACTTCCTCTCATCACACAGATAACCTTTCGTGCTGCGATGACGGCAAGAACTTGGGGTCAAACCTCATCAAGCGATTAATTTGCGTTAAAAAAATAAATAAAGATTATTGGATTAATTGCATGCGTTAACGGTGACAGCCCTACTGTACATCATATCAATCTATTTTTCACTACCGAATAGGCTCAAATGCAAAATATATCATAATTGACTTATACCTTGTTGAATAAAACTCAAGAGCATTTATGCAGAATGACAAATGATATTTATTTGATGCGAGATTCATCGTTTACTGTTTGTTTTATGACAGCAGGTTATTCTGCTCAAATTCGGGCATATTTTGCATTAGCCCAATCAGTAGTGAAAATAGCCATTTTACAAACTATTTACAGTTTATTTTAATAATTATAAAAAAGTATTGTGTGCATCATACTTGACAACTACAAGAACACTACGAGTTGATTTTATTATTGTAAGTCGTTCTGCTCAAATGCGATTGAGCTTTAATTAAATGAGCATTTTAGCCCATTTGGTAGCATTCTAAATATATGATTTACAGTTGTATAATAGGGTATAGGGTGTGCATTATAGATGACAACTAGATGAACACTTAACGGTCTGTGTAAATCATTCTGTTCAAACACTGCTGAGCTTTAAATTATGGCATATTTTGCATTTAAATTTGCAATTTTTACGTATAACTTACTGTGTATTTAAATAACTGTTAAAAAATATAAAATGGATCCATTATGCTTGACACCTACATGAACAGTTTACAGTTTTTAGGACTCTACATCTGTCTCCTTAAATAGCTACTATTGACCTTAGAAAGTCTATACCAATTTCGCATGTAACTTTAGGGACCGTCCCTAAATTTGCGAATATCGAACATCCAACGTCAAGCCTTGCTTTATCATAAATTCCGGCGTGAACTCCAGAAACAGCCCTCTTGGGTTTGGCATAACGTTACTAATTGACGTCACGACAGAAATGCTACTTTTTCTGTGTATGCTCCTCATACATTTCACCGCAAGGTGTCGATATATTCAAAGACAAAACTGCAAATCCACTGACAGTCTCTGTTTATTTCCATATTCGACCATGAGAGGGCGACAAACTCTCTCATTGCAGGGCATCATTTTAACATGATTGCCAAATTCTGAAACAATTTCAAGACGAGATTTTCACGAGACAGTTTGTCAGTAGTGTTATTTGTATTGGCGCTTCTAATGACTCTTTAAATTAGCAATTGCTGTTAATTTTATGCTATTCCATTCTTTATTTTTAGAATCGTAATATTCTTCAAACCCCTTTAACTTGATCGGCTGCCTGTAGCCTAACGACGAAACCATGCAATGTTGGGTTTTGTTCAATAAAAACAAACAGAACAAAAACAAACTTTAACAGATTCGTTTGTTTGTTTCGGGTTTTTTTTGTTTGTTTGTTTTTTAAATAACAAATGCATTTTAGAAGCAGCCTAAATTTACAGCAAGATAATTTGCATGCTATTACTCCGTTGCTTCTAGGAACATTTTAAATAGCCTTTATTATGAAAAGCAATTTTTAAGAGAAAACTGTAAATGGACCCACCACATTCCTGCTTGTTCTCTTTCTGAATAACAGTAGCCTAAATGTAAAATTAAAAAGACAAACAGGCATAGGCTATTTCAGTTATTCTTGTGCTGTGTAAAAGGTAAAAATAAATAGAAAGGTAGGCATCCTGAACACACACAAACGAAATCTGTCTTCTTCTTTTTTTCATTTCAAAATGCAAAGTTTTTTTATTAAATCTCGCAGCAAAAAAAAACCAAAACATATATTATATAGGCTATTATGCTTTTTTATTTAGATGAAATATAGTCTACTCGATAGTTTAAAAACATTGTGTCGAAAATTGTTTGACCTATGAATGTATTATTTAAAAAAACAATAGACTAGTAGGATATGACATGGTAACATATAGTATTTATATTATATAGTATTTTTATTCGATTTATAGTTCGGCCTACCGATGTTGTAATAATTATGTGAAGTGTAAAATAAATCCAAACACTAAACTACATAAAAACAGAGCTAAAAGGAAGCACCGGGGCAGAGGAATTTCTCTAAAATGTATTAAAAGACTATCTATGTAAAGATTAAACAAACTATGTTATCATGCACCTCATCAAATGTGCATTATGAACATTGGAGTGCTCGGTTTCTCCGTTAAATGAAGGCACACTGTCAATCCGACACTGCTGTTTACACTGTTTTATCTGCGGGGAGAAAGTAAACACTTGAGCTCTGGCGAGGGGGATTATGTCTCCATGGCGTCGAGTTTCAATAGTGCTGCTATACACTCCTCGTGCGAAAATACAGTGGACTCCTGCTTCGAGACTGTCTCTGTTTAGAGGCTTTCACAATCGTTTAAAAGAAGAGAAGAGCTTATAATATCATCTCTCTTCAGCTTGGACTGTCTATACGAAAAACATAACCAGACATAGGCTATTGTTATGAAATATTTAGGTAGCATTTCGTTTTTTGTAAAATATATATATGGTGAAAAACTATTTGTATTAATTTAGTTAAACATTAATAATATAATAAAGTAATTATATAGCATTGCTGATTTTTGTTAAAGTTTATATTATATGCAAAATGTGGCCATAATGCGTCAATTGATAGAATATGGACAAACAAACAAAAACCTAAATGCACAAAACAACCAAAACGTAAGAATAAAATAACATTTATTTATTTTGCAAAATTTACACAGAGAAATGTACACTTCGCAACTCAGCAAGATTTCATTCAACAAACAATCGTTTTACATCTTTTTTTAAGATTCCTTTTAATGTTTTTTGAGAAAATGACTTTGACAAATATGAATTTATTATCAAGAAAATGCATAATTTAGTCGTGTAACACAATATATCACTCACAAAGGGAACACAATTGTCTACTTCAGCCAGTAACCATATTAAATCCAAAGAACTTCTGTTCTGTTGAATGAACATGGCACGATTTCACAGACACTTAGCAGAAAAAGAGTGAATAATAGTTCCACAATAACAATAATGCTAGAATATTCCCTTTTTTTAAACGATGAAGCAAATTATTATTCTAGGAATTGCACTATCATCACACGGGGCTTAATCCGTTTGGTAAATAATCTAAATGGATTGTAACAAACGTGAAGGATTTTAAAATACACAATTTACATTACGCGAAAATACTATGGTTACCCTGCTAAAGGTCTAAAATAATTCACCTCTGGCTCCTTTTGCGCTGAGGCAGTGTCAGTGTCAGTAATGCCACCCTGCAATAGTAAGATGGGTAAAAACTACTTTAACCTTTACACGTAACCATTTTCTTTTTGATTAAATCACAAACTTCAAAGAAGCCACGACCACCAAACACGTTTTTTTCTGGTGATTCAACGAGACATATTTTTATATACAGAAACACAAGGCCCGCGAGTCTTTAAGGATGAGGAATTTTTAGGCCTATGAGTCTTTAAAGACAAGAAACACATTTGTCTACATTTGGGAAACACTATCTCACTGTTTCTCTGGAGTGTTGTTGACCAGAGGACCATACAGTCCATTGGTGTAGCTCTGATCTTTATGCAGGAGAGTCCTGTCTCTGATCAAGTCACTGAAGGCATAGTCCATTGGCGGCCTGAAGCCCAGTGTTGGCATCAGACCCGTGGTGGAGTATGGTGCCATGAAGGCCAGGCCCCTGCTGTGAGCCGAGTACGCCAGCCGGAGTGGGTTCAAGCCCAAATGCGTACTGAGAGGATACGTGCTCGGGTCGGAACCAAAGTGTGGTGTGTTGGGTTGCAGAGGAGAGAAGGCAGATCTATTGCTGAGCGTCATGGTTCCAGGTAACATAGGGCGCGGAGTGGCAGACATGGGTGGCTGTGCGCTCTGCAGTATCCGTTCCGCCGTCCAGGACTCCTCTGGGCCCTTGGCTTGACCGCTGTTGTTGAGGATTTGCTCTATGGCCTGCACCACGTCTTTGCCGCATCCCTGCAACACAAGCTCCAGGACGCTGCGCTTGTGGTTAGGGAAAACCCTCGTTAGGATGTCGATGGCGTTCATCTGTCGCGATGCTGCGGAGGAGGGCGAGGGCTCCTGCTCGTCTTTATCCGTATCCGAGCCGGAGTCTGAGCCGAGCGGACTGATGGAGCCTGGCGTCTCATCGCCGTCTTTTAATGGTTTGGCTATCGGGGAACTCACGATGGACTCGCGGTCACCGTTCTCCGAACCCGAGCCGTGACGCATATCTGGAGATGACATCCCTGGAACGGATTCGGTGTCTGTGGATACGGACTTTCCAGGCGCCTGCTGTGGGGTCACCGATGTCTTGGGGAACAACTCGAACTTTTGGATGTTCGATTCACCTGAAATCGATTGATGCATGTCAGTAATTGTCATCAGTCATCAATTGTCTTATTTTTTTATTGGCCCGTATCAGAGTGAAACTCGGAATTCAATTTGAAATTAGCCTACACATTACGATATTACTATTTACATACACTAGCTAAATATGCCCTTCTTTTGAAATAATTATTAGAGGTAGACAACTTATATTCAACAAGTTTTATTGGATTCAGTATAAGGTGCATACACCTTTACAGAATTATCAATTACAATTCTTTAAATATATATAACTGATACATTTATTTTAAATAATTGATATATGTACATGAGCATAATTTATCCACCTACCAGAATTGGTTTCGTTGTTAACTGGGCCAAAGACCTCATAGTTTTGCCGGGGAGGTATGATGCCGTTGGCAGCGGCCAGGGCCAGACCCTCTGCTGTGCCGTAGAGCAGCTGAAGTTCTCGCGCCTCGTTCTCCTCCTGCGCCTGCTGTCTGCGGAGCGCAACCTGAGCGGCCATGACGCGCTGTCTCTCGGCGATCAGAGTGCATTTGGCACACATGCAGTCCTTCCATCTGCAGTAGCGCTTATGCCCCTTTAGCGCGGACACAACGCCGTGATTCCTGCACCGGGCGCACTTTGGCGTTCGTGGATACTTCTCCGTAGCGCGAAGCAACAGCGGCGGGGCCCTTAAGAGGTTACCGGCCATGGAAACCGGGATGGAGGCGGCAGCGGCCACAGCAACGGCACCAGGATGAACCTGCGACCCTGCCTGGGAGGCGGGTGGCATCTCTGGACGAAGATCCATATTCTCAGAATCAACAAACCGCCGATCGATAGGTTAAAATACGTGCGCAACCGAAGTCTTCGATCGGAGACGTTTCATAAGCATTGAGCAGAATCGATTCACGGCGAATTTCTTTAGCACAGCACTCGAAGAAGAACACAGCCCGAATGCCAGTGTCCAGAGAAGAGATGAGAAAACACTTATGACTGCTTATGAAAGTCCTCTTTCCAGTGAGATCTTCAACTTGTTGCGCGCTGTCCACAAGCAGCCCAATAAACTCTCTTAGAAATTTAACATGCGTTTAAAACTAATAAAATCAATTTTAAAAACACAAAAATCCATCGAAGGTAATGCAAAACTAACTTTAAAGTCAATGATCAGCCGACAGTCAGAGGGAGCAGAGTTTGCTGCTGGAGCCAGTGTGAGACACTAACTTCCTCGAGAGATCTTCAGTGGATACAGATCCCTCTCGATCTATTGTTGCGCCCACGTTTTCATTAGACAAATTTGACAACAATGTGGCGCCTGTCATTGGCCAAAGGGGGAAGGAGCGATCTGATTGGCTTGTCTCTTTTTCAACTGTGTCCACCTGCGTTCTTTTCTCAAATAACAAGCATCACGCAGAGCTAAAACATAAAACTTTTATCATAAGAAATTATTTACTAAAATACAGGCAAACGAACCTGAAAGACAATTGACTATTGATACTATCATCTTTAAGGGCATTATCTTACGATTTGGCGTTTAGACAAAAAAGAGTTGTTAAAAAGTTGATTACGGTATTTTTTTTATTTTTTTATTTTTTTGCAAACATATTTATTCTATTTATTTATAAGCAATAATTAGCCAAAATAGGATTCGTACTTTTTTTTTTGTCTTTTAAGACAAGATTTTGTTCTAGAGTTTTCTAGTAGTGAAGAGCCAGTTCCTCGTAGAATGACGTCAATATCGATAAAGGCAAAACGGTAAGTTGTTACGCTAGACTTTAAGGGCAGTTCGTTGTCCGCAATTGTTTACTGCATGTTTGTAATTGTTTACTGTAAACATTGTTGCGTCGTTTCAAGATGTCATTCGTTTGTAGCATTATTTTAAGAACTACTGATTTGGCTGCTAGAGTAAAAAAGGTTCATTGTGCTTGCCTTTTCTCATCGATATAAACAAAACATTGAGGTATTTGATTGTAATGCAATTATTTAAAGCTGAACTGTAAATGAACTCTTTGTTGATTGATATGGTATTACTGTGGTTTGATGCCATAGGGATAAGTTATATCAGTCTAGCCTTTGCAAGACAAACTATCGCTTGTTTCTCTGCATTTTTCGAACATTTAAAGCTTGCTTTTAAAAAACTATATTTCACACCGGTATTGTATTGTTTATTGTAAGCGTTGTTCTCGATGCTTAACGAACAGTCTTCTTGTTTACATGTTTTTTTCTCGAACACATTTCATGTGACTATTTGATTATTTTTTGCGCTCTTCATACTTTTAAAAATCTCCGGATTGTTCAAAATACAACCATCAACAGAAAGTGCAATGATTATTAGGCTATTACACTACTGTAATTATTATTGTATTATTATTAGGTATTATGGCTAAATGACTTTAGAATTAGTCTACAAGCAGTTGTATTTCTATGATTCGACACTTGCAAGAAAATAAAAGCGAGGATTATAACTGTAAAACGTGTTTTAAAATTTCAGTGAGATGTTTAAAATTATTTTTACAATGCTTCAGTGTATTTAGCCCACCTTTAGATTACCGTGGTTTTGTATTTACATAGGCTATATGCAATATTTGAGATTCAAGATTGTGGCGTTATTGTACTAAACTGGTAAGCAATTTAATTTTCTGAGCGCGTAAAAATGTCTTTTGAAATATGTTATTGTAAAATACGAAAATACGAGATAGAGTAATGAACTTATTGCATAGCCTCTGCTATTGCTTATGTATTAAAGGATTCATTGTACGCGGTTATAACAATATAATTTTATTAAATGTAATATTTGCTTGCCTCTGCTAAACAAATATGCTAGACTAAAATCTGAACATTATTTCTTGTTCGTTAGGATTAATGCAAATCGTCATAGGTTTTTGTATTTTTCAAAGAATTTAAAGCAGCGCGCCATGGTTCTCTTTGATACCTGGAGCCCTTCGATAGTGATGTGGGCCTGTACTGTTTCCCTGTCGCTCGGTTTCTTATTGTTTACACACTCAATCACAGTAAGCAAATGCCATCTGTCCCCCCCGCCGCTCTGATCTGCACCTTTAATTACCCAACCAGCACACTAATAGAGACGATATTAAACTAAAGCTTTTTGACATTCAAAGTCATTATCTCGGCAGCGATCTCACGCGACTGAAAATAGACATCCCGAGATCATTACAAAACCGCAAGCAGGCGTTGATTGTTCATAAACCGAGAGATGATGAAAGCACAGCTCCGAGTAATTGTGATCTTTTGACAGATATGAGAACTAAGCCGGTTTTATGTAAGCTGTTCTGTCAATGATAGCCATATAGCCACAACTCTCGGAATGTAACTAACTCAAAGCAAGCGGCTTAGATATTTTTGCATGCAACATTTAGATGCAGCCCACTTACTCGAAGCATAACATTTAACAAATGCGTTTAAACCATTTAAAACTCATTATATGTAATAAACTCGGTTTTCACAACTGAGTTTGAGAAAACCTTCCTGGACCCAGAAGCCATGCACTGTTCTAAGTGTAGTTAAACATTAAAGACTTTTCGATTCTGAGAACCTCCACAGAGGAAACTTTGGTAAGAAAAAGGTTCCACTCATTTGGGCAACATTTACTAATTCTGTTCAGGCAGAACCTGTATATTTTATGAAGTTTAAATAATGAATCCGGCCCTCTATACACACTTTACTTGAAAAAGAAAATCTCTCCATTGAATGGGCGTCTCTGTGAATTCCAATTAAATGCCCCCGGGCAATTAAAACTGACTGTGGGCACTTAGAAAATTCAACATTCTTTCAACAGTTCATCAGACCTATGCATCAAAAACCCATACAAGGCTTTCACTCCCTTTAGAATCTCCACCGCTGACTGAGTTTTACACCTTTTTAAAGCAGCACAAAAGAGATGCTTGACCCGACATATGTAACAGCATGTCTCTGTTCCTCCAGCACCCCGGAGCGCTATTGTAAGGATCTTTCTCTCCGCTGATACCCGGCCGGAGCGCGGCTGGACCCGAACTGCCTCCCTGCGGAACTCCTGCTGGAATGGTTTGAGTGCGCCGAGCGCAGCAGAGGTTAGAGTAGCAGATAAAAAGGGGAATGAGGGTGCCGAGCGCGCGGTTTTTTAGAAAAACCAGTGTATTTACACGCTTCATCTCGTCTCCAAGTCCTCATTAGGTTGTTAACCTCTTGTTCACATGAAAAGCTGCCGCGCCGCGCAGGACCCTTGAGCGCAGCAATGGCATTCCCCTAAAGGCACAGAACAAAGCGCTTAAAATAACTGCGTTAAATTAAGCTTTTATTAGCTTAGGATGGACGTTCGATGTGGCTTGCTTTAGTTATTTACCAAATATATATTTAATATTAATTAATTTAGTGTAGACTGTAATGTAGCTAATTAGTCTATTAATTAACGCTTAATTGGTCATCCATATACTTTAATTTACGAAATTAAACAATTCTTACATATGCTTTCAAAAAGAAAAATGCAGAGAAACGGTCACTGGTGCGGTATCTTTTGAAAAGGTAAACTGTTGCACTTTATTTAGCCCTAAATATAAATATAAGTGTGCATTTTAGTATTTAAATTAATTTTGAAAAGTGACAGATTTTGTATCATAGCTACTTTGTAGCGTTCGGTGACTTTTTGTTTTAATAAAACAAAACAGTTAAATTAAAAAAGAGGTTTCTTCAATCTTGATGGAAACGGAAACTTTGAGCTGTTACCATATACTTAATTTAAAATCATAATGCAATCTATTCTTGGTCTGATACTTCAAATCCAGCCTGCACTATCCTAGGCTGCTGTATATCGCGATCCTTTTTGGTTCTGTACAACTGCAAGATGGGAAACAACTCCATTAAGTCGTCCAGGCTATATTGGGGAAAATATACAAGTCCACGTTATAAAAACACTTATTACTGTAATTGTACTGCACCACTTTTACAGCAAGGATGCACAACGCCGATGACAGATGAAATGATGTGAGTGTGTGTTCAGGCAGCAGCCAATTAAAACGCGGCCTCCATCCCTCCACATCTGCCTCCCTTTACAACCGAATCAAACAGAAAAGCAGGAACCCAGTGAAAGAGCGCTCATTGAGATCACAGATGGAGTATAGGTTTTTGCAAGAAATTTGAGAAACACCATTGTCCCAAATCCAAACTCAATGTGGTCCCTCACAATGGTTGGGGCTTTGAGCTGCGCCGACTCAATCGGCCTTGTTTTTTAAACTTGAAGTGTTGAGCACAAAGCCCGGCCTCCTAAATGTCACAACCGCTCCAAGTGGGGCTCTGCAGCGCGATGCTGTCTGAAAAAAAGAAAAAGAACACAATTATGAAGCAATAATTACTCTGCTTCTCTTCGCACGCCACTGCGTCTATTCAGGCCCCTTTAGCCCCATTTAATGCTTTATCCTCGTCCACGATAATCCGAATACCACAGCTTTATTATTTTTTCTTCTCCCTTGCAGAATTTTCTTATGAGACGGGAGTGGGAAACGGGGATT
Source organism: Enteromius afrohamiltoni (assembly GCA_034779775.1). Lineage (NCBI taxonomy): Eukaryota > Metazoa > Chordata > Actinopteri > Cypriniformes > Cyprinidae > Enteromius > Enteromius afrohamiltoni. The sequence goes on from JAUYWG010000041.1 coordinate 5,562,115, forward strand.
GTGCTAACCTGGACAATGGCCGTGTCGACTTGCTTTCTGGACGACTTTTTAATATCGAAAGATTAATGCTTAGTGTCACAGCTGAGAGCTTGCTGAAAGATACGAGATATATTTCAATAAATTCATTTATTGAATTCATGTAATAAAATACGTTTCATTTTTGTTCTTTCCAACTAGTCAACTGCTTATAAATAGAACAGTTAAATAAAAGTCTTCATTAAAAGTGTGTTTTGAAGAGGGGACTAAATTAAAATTATAGGCAAAAGTTTTAAAACAGATATAACCCTCATAATAGCCAATAATTAAATAAAACTATAAATAAATCACATTATACATATTGCGCCTCTAAGCTGATTAATATAGAAGATAAAAAAACATTTTTTAATTGCTGCAAAAAAAGAGGGGGAAAACATTATTTTTTTTTTTCTTCAATTTTTGACTAAAGGGCTACGTTTAATTGAATAAATGCATTGCAGGCCTGTGTTTTTGTAAAACGGTAAAATACACTACAGCTCTTATAAAAGAGCTTCCTTCGTTGTCCTGGAAATTTGCTTTCCTGAGTACACATTTTTGAATATGTATTGAATATCTACGAATAAATCAGTTAAATGACTCCGTTAATAATAGTACGTTGTTTACAAAACTGAGCGTTCGTGATTTATTTGTAAATAAAGTATACAAATATTGTGCATTCCAGTGTATTTCTTTTATTTTGGGGAAAAAACGTTTGACGGCAATAGAGCAGAAGGTTTACGTTTCTTATTTCTTTGTGATTCACTTATTATTGTAATCTAGATGCCATCAAAATATATCCAAAATTTCTCAGTTTAAAATAATATTATGTAAAAAGACATTTCTCAGACAGAGATGTGCTCTCATAGCACTGCTAATAAAGAAACTCAACCATTAACTCAACTTTTTGCCATTAAAACATTAATTAAAAGTGTGATTTTTTTTTTCTTAGCAAAACTGCTAATTATAATTTCGAGGGAAGAGATACACTGTCAAATTTAAATTAATTATAAAGACTACTATATTAAACTACTAAAAACAAATAAACAAGCCAAATCAAATCATTAAAAAAGCAGGGTAAAGTTTCCCTAATTGAAGAAACATTCATAGATAGTCATGAAGTAAGTTCCACCTACAGTAACCATCAGGACTCAGTACCTAATGAAATGAAAACTCTATTGAAAACGCCTGGAGATCTCTTAGGATGACTAAAGCATACCTTTTGGAAGCAGCCAATAAAACAATTTCTGTTCACACCGACCCCTCCCGTCGCACTCACTCCATTCACACACTGCACAGCACAAATGAGCCCCCTTTTCGGGTGACTCTTTAAGCCGCATAGATTCTGTTTCTCTAGCGCCTCTGAGAAAGTAAACTTTGAGTGACCCTCCAGGTTAGTTTAGTCTGGGATTTCAGCATCGTTGGGTGAGTGGATGCTGTGGGATCAGGAACTGCTTCAAAGAAGAGATCACTTGCGTCAGGAATTCTCTTCTCTCACCAAGGGCCAGCAGCATTCTTGACCCTTAAAGACTAGTCAAACATTATTGAACGCTTCCCTTTTGTCATTGAAGAATCGAGCCACCACCTGATGTTGCCAGAGGAGAATCAGTGTCACAAGAAGCCACAAAATAACTCTATTGTGCCTAAATAGAGAGTTTGGGACCAAACCATGATGGAATTGGAAAATCGGATTCTTGACTGACAGCAGCTACAATACAGGGTCACTGAGTGAGATGTCACAGATCTGACAAGTGGGCAACAGGGTAACTGTATGAAAAAGAAAATCACACTGACAAATAAACTCAAAATTACCAATAAAACCTTTTAAAACGCTTATATTAAATAGAAAGGGTAAAAATATAAAATATATATGTATACATACTTGAACTGACGATTACATCACTGAATCAATGATGAAATTAACTAAAAATGTGAGTGTTTAGTGTTCTGCATTATTACAAACTATTTTTTATTAAACAGTATTTTTGAATACTGTAAAGCTGCTTTGTATCTTGCTATACAAGGTGATGTTTTTATAAATATATATACACACACACAAATAAATCTATTACTACCTTTGTACAGAAGATTATTTTTTTAAACATAAAATTAAAATATTTATGAAATAGCATGTGTTTGCACACATTAATGTAACAGCATAACAGTCATAATACAAAATCAAAAGAAAACCGTTCAATGTCTGAGTAGTCTTTAAGCATCCAGAATACATTATAAAGTTTATAAGACGTCTAAGGTAATAAAAAATAAAATAAAATATATAT
>JAUYWG010000041.1:5576473-5627638 GCA_034779775.1 Enteromius afrohamiltoni
AAAAAAAAAAAAAAAAAAATATATATATATATATATATATAATTATGAACATGAATTTAAAATGTATCTATTGTGTCTTATGTATAACACTAATGTCAATTTAAGAAATTATAAGTGTATCTTTTTTCCTTTATTCATATTTATTAATACTCTAATATTAAAGTGTACTAACTTTAGTTGTAAGTTTAAGGATTATTCTAGGGTCAAAATGCAAAGAAATTTATATGATAAATCTATAGTAAATGTTTGTGTGCATGTGTGAACTCACATTTCTGCGTGGAAAGGTGGTGAGCAATTTGAACTCGTCAGATGGGTAGCCCTTGGAGGCGACGAAGTCAAACAGGACCTGGAGTTTACAGCTGCCCAGGAACCGCCTTTCCAAAAACTCGCCGCTTGGCGTCCGGATGCGCAGCTTGCTGATTGGCTCTCCGCCCTCTTCTTTGGGCTCTGGTGGCAGAGCCTGCTCCAATGAGAGACGGATAGCCTGCGCAAGGGACAGCAAAATAGCAACATTACGGAAAAACAATCGTATCTCATATGTATCTCATGAATAACCACTTGATAAATCTTCTATTATGAAAGTTTGTAAAGCTCACTGAATATTAAAATGACTATAAACCACACTACTGTATCTTATAAAAATCGCAGCACGCAAGGGTCCTAAATTTAGCACTCCATCACAGCTTGAACGTGCCACAAAAAAAAAAAAACAAACAAAAAAAAAAAATTCCATTTTGCACGTCATAGAAATATCACACTGTTAAAAAAAACAAAAAACGAAATGAGTCAAAAGCAAGGGACGGGGAGGGAAACAGTGAGAAGTCGCATACACGTTTAAAGCGAACAAGAGCGAAAGCGAGAGGTGAGGGAATTGTGCCATCTCTAGTGACACGGAGCACGACCTGCCGCTCCTCTGGGATTTTCAACTCCAGCTTGTTGTTCTTGTTGTGACACTGGGCAGCATATGCTGTGACAAAACACGCAGGCTTTATTTACACACCATAATGCAATTATATTTCATCAAAGTGTACAACAGTAGCTCATTAGCAGCAGGTGGCTTGTGTGAGCGCGTGCCGGCCCCGCTCCCTTAGGTAGGGGCCCCGTGTAAAAAGCCCTCTGGGGGGGGCCAGCGGCGTCTCTCCCCCAGCCCTGCTCGGGATGTATGTGTGTACGTACATGTCTGTGTGTTTCCTGGTCCCTGCGCACAAAGGGCACTAAGGAGCATCCTTTTCACTGCGCTAAACAAACAGAGTGTGTGTGTAGCACCTGACGGCAGAGAATAATGTCTGGGTCACAAAAGAGTCCAAATCACAGAGACATTTCCCCTCTCTACTTCTCTATACACTTCTGCTGATTGTTTCCCTCCAGTGCGCCTATTGTTGCCACAGACCCACTGAGGTGCTGTGGTTTGGGCGTGTGCGAGGGTGCACGCGTGCTTGGATAGACTCCAGGTGGAGCGCATCTTACTGCCTTGTTTACACACACACAATGTCACAAAAATGGCGCATGGGAAGAAACGCAGATACACGCACGCCATATACAGCCGAACTGTAACAGCTGCTGAAAATCGAAAAGAAATGAATGTACGCCATTTGAATCTAATCTTTCCCTTCAAGAGCAAGAGGTTAATTACGATTGTGTGCGAATCCAAACGATGTCATAAAACCTAACCGGTGACCTCGAATCGAAGATATGTCACCCGTTTCACAGCTTGGAGATTCACGTCCAAAGGCGTGACGCAGTTTCAGCAGGCAAAGGAAAAACGGTTGTTTGGAGTTTAGTGCAGGTGATTTTATCTGTTTAAGTGTGTGTGTGTGTGTGTTTCGGGCCTCTTCTCCCCTTGGGTTCATTACAGACAGCAGGTGAACAACTTTAGACCCTGTTCTCATTAAAACACAAGGCTGCTGCTGAGTTAACAGCTCTCTCTCTCACAGACACACACACACACACACACACACAGAGGACTGACACAATTACTTCGCCTCCAGGCCGTCTTTGTGTTTACCTCTCCACAATATGCCTCATATTAACAGCTTTGTCTAAGACGAGCATTAAATGAAGCTAAAGTGAGCTATTGTAGGGTATCGTATGTTTGAAGGTCTATACTGTAGCCTACACACCACGTCCTGACGAGAATGGTACCATGGCAATAGGAGATTGAACTAATTACATGCTTTTGTTGTGACCTAAAAGTGACAAATTATCTCATATAGCAGTTTCACCTGAGCTGGTTCGGTTAGTATTTACTGCTGAGTAAACAGACGATAATCTGGCGACACTGGTGTGGCGGCTTTTTGTCAGCAAATATCTTATCAAAAAGAGTGTGTGCGTGTGTGTGTGTTGAACTTGTAAGCACACTAAATGAACAAGTACACTTTGTGCCGCAAACTGTCTTTAGAAAGAGCGCTAAACCGCACCATCTGTAATACATTTGAATGTTAATACGGTGGTATTGTATTCTGCTGATCAGCTGATAGGGAAGGGGTATATTTGCTTACTCCTACATCTACAGGTGAAATTTAACTTTCCATGACACTTTTTGATGCCGTCTTTGTGAGAGTGTCAGTGTTTTGACATGCACCTGTCGTTTTGTACAGCTCGTACACGGGGCGATAGCGCAAACAATGCAGTAGCAGGCGGGCGGATTGCAAATATGTATGTGATTTGTGTAACAATGTAAACTGTGTGCTTGATGAGAGTGGTTACGACAGGACATGAAGCTTTATGGCTGTCACTGCTGTTTGTCATCTTATGAGGCATGAAATCCCATTTAAGTGACATGTTTAGAATATCAAGAAACACATTAAATGTCAATGAGAATGAAACTGTCAGGTTTAAATTTGGGCTTAAAGGACGAGAGTCATCTCTGTGTACATTTTTTCATGCTTCAATGGATGAGAAAGAGTGGGTTTAAAGATTTAAGATGCTTTCAAAAGCATTAATGGGTTTTTTTTAACCAATTCACTGGAACTAACTGGTAAGGCAGAGTAATAGTAACATAATGCAGGAAATCAGTCACATTTGGCAAGCAAACAAAGCTTTGCCGGGCTCTACGTAGAATAAAACAAGGAAACTAGTACATTTCTGTGAATTCCTGTTCTTTTCCATAGAAGGATCATGATTACATGGCCTGTATTGGGCTACTTCTAAGGTGAATTATTTAGGGTCATTCACAGATTTTCTTCTTTTCATCCATCTTTGAGTTTGTCATATAAACCGTGTTATTGAAACAGTCACCAAACCTGTGAAACTCAAAGTAAATCTCACCTCTCGTTCCTCCTCCTGCTCTTTCCTGATTCGCTCCTGACGAACTTGCTCTGCCTCTTCTCGCTCTTGCGCTTCTCTCTGAATAAAACAAATCACATTAACTAGCAACATATTATGCTAAAATACAGAAAATAATAATTTTACACAATAATTTGGCAAATTTATATTTCATAATGCTTTCATAACAAATATAAATAAATACATCATTTTAAAAACAAACTGAGCAAAAAATCTGAGCAAAAAAGGAACTTTAATATCTTGCCAAACCTTTTTCCGGTCAGCCTCCAGAGACACACGATAAGCTTCATCCTGCTCTCTTTTGACCATTTCTCTGGCTTCACGTTCGTCCTGAAAGAAAAACTAGCGTGAATAAAACTCATCACGTCATGAACTAATCATCGAATATTAAAACAAAATGTTTTTATTTCTAAAACGAACATGAATATGATTATTTGCTTTTTAAGCAGGGGGATCATGCTTAAAAAGCAAAAAACGAACAAAAAAAATAATAAAAACAATAAATGAAGTAAACAGTAATAGATATTTATAAATTGAAGACATAATAATAATAATATAAAATGGCATTTTTCCAGTAGTCTCTTATATTATCTCTATATTTCTATTATCTACATCCTATTCCAGCTAGACAATAGGAGCATGTCTATCCAGAAAACAATCACACTGGATCTTTGACGTATGAGATGGTTCCTCGTCATTGTCAGCAGTAATGGCCACATACTGAAAACTATTGTATTGTCGGACACACTAACTGGGGAACGACTGAAAGAGTATCTTATAGAAGTGAATGCATGGAGTTCCTCTACATACAATGGACGGAGCTCTTTTATTATTGTGAGTGTGTGTGTGGATCCTGTTTGTTAAGACCCAGCTGCAGGTCTACCTGCTGAGACTGAAGACTGAATAACTACTGTTGCTTTTGTGCAGTCAGGCTCGTGCGATTGTCTGCGGCCGCTTTTAAGACTAAGGGTCTTTTCTCCTGGCTGGACTTTGTGTGGAAATGTGAAAGAGTTGTGACTATACAGAGCAGAGGAGAAGAAAAGGAAGGATAGAGGAAAGAAAGGAGCGACAGAGCACAGAGGCTGATCAAAGGAGAGATACATCCTCAAACTCTATTCAAACGAGCTGTAAAAGAGTGTGTGAAAATCATGTTGTGGTATAGGAAGAGTTTGTGGGCTGATGTGTGTGGGTCTCTATTCGTAAGGTCACTGAAACAACTCAGGATTACGAACAACTGGATCTTTTATCTGAGGGCTGGAAATAAGTACAAATGTATGCTGACTTTTCTAAACACAGTGTGCTTTTGAAAAAACTGCTAGCACAAGGCAAAATCTTTCAAAGGGACTTTCAAAAGCCACTGTTATAATAAAGCAATTAGCCATGACATGCCATGTTTTACACTGAATTCGCCAAACCTCATAATAAAGGTTAAAAACCAAAATGAAGGGTCTCTCACAGCTTACTGGGTTCACGGAATTGTGACAACAACCTTGTCATAAAACAATAATGACATTTATTTTTACTAAACAACAATAGTAGACATTTTTCCAATAAGTAGTATGGTAGTATAGTTCATTATCCAAAAGGCAACCCAGAGCAACACAAACAAAAAGTTGATGTGTAGTGACTGGTCATCATGTAGATTTTAAACATTTACATTTAAAATTTACAGTACAATTAATAAAATATTTAACAACCAGTGTATGTGGGGAAAACCTAAAATCTAACATTTAAAATGATTTCTATAACCACCTTGACTAATTCATGGCTGTCATCCAAGCTTAAATCTATTGGCCATTAAAAAAAATAGTAATACAATTTAACACAACTTTATTGATCAAATTAGACCAATTTGATTATCCATTTACTTCGACATGAACACAATGCATTCTTTTAATGCTCTGAAAATAATTAAACAGGGTGAGTAAAGAATGTCAAAGCCGTGTTTTTTTCTCTGTTGCACTCAACATACAGTGAGTCAGTGCTGTGACCTGTACTAGAGCTAAAGGAGCAAGCATATAACTATTTTACCCCTGACTGCACAACCCCAGGTCATGTCACTTATACACAGAGGAATCTGGTGTGATCTTGGTGGATGAGTGTATGGTGTCTGGGTTTGTCTGTTGATCCCGACAGAGATTGTAAGGGGTGTATATCTGTCCCTTCAGACGGACAGACACACACAGGTCACTATGAGTCACCTGACTGTATGGGGCAGGGATGACACACACACAGGGACATTTAGTTAAGGACTTTAAAGGGCAAACCTAAAGTGCCTCAAATGGCAGGCTGTTAGTGGTGGCACAACAACAAATGCTTCCAAACACTCCCACGCATTTTTAAGGTGGCTTGCTCATTTGTGTACAAACACAAGGTTAACAAAGGATTTGGATTCAAGAATCACACCCATGATTTGAAATGAGCTGTAATCACCAGCTGTACTTCAACCAACAAATCTGATTTAAAACTAAGTCGATGCTACAATATTTTGACCCTTCAAAACCATTCGAAGTCTTTAGGTGAATGTAAAACATTCAGTGCAACCAGTAAAGTCAAACAAGAAATGAACTGGTTCTTTTTGTTGAATCGAAAACATTTAATGCAACAAGTGTAGTTAAATTCCTATAAAAAAAAAACAGTATATGCTGGTTAGGTAGCAGGTTTTAAAGCAGTGATGCTGGTTTAAGCTGGTCATGTGCTGGAGTTTAGGACCAGCTTTAACCAGGTCAAACCAGCATTCATGATTCAAAACCAGCATATGCTGTTTTTTTTCTACCACATAAACCGTTTTGCAGTGAACAGAAGTCTTGTTTCTTCACTTTCCAGCAAAGGGTCAAATGTGTGAACATAAAGTGCAAAATATCTCCTCTGTGTTTCCTCTGGCACCTCACTAAGCCCGGGCTCCCTGTTTGGGCCTGTTCACATCACATTTCCTTCACAGCCAAGCAGATTACAGCCATTAATTGCCACGAGCAGCAAACCGTCAAGACGCTTCCAGCTGAAATCCATCAACGTGTCAGAGTTATTCAAGCGTTCTGACTGAGGGAAGCAGAAATTTTACAGCCTAATGGATCTAATGGAACAGATACAAATCAAAAATAACGTTTTTAACGGAACTTATTCGCAGGGGTGGGAAATCGGCCTAATAGCGAAGTAGACTAAGCCTTAAGTCTAGCAGAAAATTTTTTACACTGAGACAATGGCAAGGACTATGACAATTATGACATGCCATAAATATCTTCTGTTGCTTTTCGTGATTGATAATCATTCAAAGCATCCCACGCAGGGGTGCGAACTGAAAAGAGAATGCTGGGATGAGGCATGAAATGTCATGAATTATCAAATCATCGAGTCAGTGTGCCTCAGGGGGACAGTAACCTGTGTTTGCTGTCTGAATATTTCCCACCAAACCACAGACACAAACATTAACACACGCAGGTGAAGAAAGATGACTAATTAGCTCAACTCAAAGAAGTGTGGGCAGATCTATCTTGACATGTAACAAAACATTAATAATTAATGTTTTTAATTAGGCAGGAAGCTAATGTCCTCTTGAAAGCTGCCACAGAGCATAGAAAGGAATAAGCTTTCAGATACGTTTTCAATTCATTTGAACAGATGGACACATCTTGTTTCAGCTCTTTGTAAGTGCGTTTGTTTGCAGACCTAGCATTGATTTAAACAATCGCATACCGCATGCAGACATGACACGCCAAAATTGCATCCTGCCAGCATTGTGTCGACTTCACAAGCACAGGCCACCGCAAGCTTACATCACACAATTGTGCTTTTTCTTCCATGGCTTGTCTGAAACCCAGACAAACACACAGACGCAGACGGAGTGTCTTTTCTTACCCTTGTGTGATGGGCCGACTCATATGAGTCAGACAGTGAGTGGTCATCTGCCCCAACATGCCCCCTTTTTGTAGCTTAAAAATATGACTTTGAATCTGCCTAATAAAAAGCACCTCTCTATGCTAATCAGTGTCTGGTGTAGTGAATTGCAATTTTGGGAAGTTTTTATTGCCACAATGAAATCCATAAAGGATACATGCAGTGCGCAAAGTTTGGTCAAAGCATCTCAGGAGACAGAATAATTAAGCTGACTATATTTACTTCAGAAATGAGACCTTAAAGTGCAGCCTAGGAAGAGAACTCATCTTACCTCATCTTTAATGTCTTCTTGTTGCTGTGCTGTGAAGATCTCCATGGCTCCCATGAGTCTCATCATAAGCTCATCCACTGTTGTGTTGCCTTCATCACAAACACAGAACAACAATCAGACAGTTCTTCATAATTTAGGATGCATGCAAAAATACTGTATGCATGCAACTGCATACGGTATGAATTGAGGCACGTTGATCTACAATTACATTTTTATTTAAATATTTGAATTTATTTAAATATGTTTTGAATAATCTGGCCCTCCAGAGACTACACTGAGCCCATTTAGTTTTAGAATGAATTTATAAATTCTAATTATATTACATAAAATACATATATATTACACAATTACTTGATTACTAATGAGAAAACTACATTTGTGACCACTCATGTGCTGCATTTATTATTAACAGATTAAGATTTTCTGAAATTCTGATTTCAATACTACTTCAAATCGTTTTGTTGACAGTATCATTTATTATATCTATCCATATACAAGTACATACTAAGTACATTCAATTATTCGTATTAGATATATATTTTACCTTGAATGACATTTAAAACTTCATTTGATGTCCGTTTGCCCATGACAATTAAAAGTAATGGGAATTGGTCAGTCTTGTACGTCCGAATAGTCTGTGCAACAACACTGCCAAAGTGCCTTGTACACATAGTGAGTAGTCTAGAAAGAGAAGTGAAAGAAAGGAGAGAGAGAGTCAGTAATTTAAGTGGACAGTGGACAGACAGCCAGTGAAACTTCCCTGAACAATCACTGAGCATAATAAGAGTACACAGCTCATCATATTAACAGACTTTAAAACCAATTCTGCTCTATGCTCAGAGGATGGTCCTTCTCCAAACACTCCCCCGGTCTGAATTAGTATTCAGCTCCCGCCGCACCGAATTTGATAGGGCAGAGAGGATTTCTTATTCCATTACAAAGACAGAACTTTAAATTAACGTTTCGCTGAAGGAAAAGGGTAGCAGGCAGACTCAGAGAGCTCGCAGTAAATGTCATAATATTAATGAATTGCTATAGAGCGAATGCAAATATAGATTAGCTTCTCTCTTCTTTTAATAACATCGGCTTTAATAACTGCAAAGTAAAATAGAGAGAGATGGAACACACTAAAGTTAGGGGCCAAGACCAGCGTGGGAGGAAAGAAAAGAAAAATTGAAGTTTTTTTTTTCATGCCAAATTTCACCCTATTATCAGAGAACTATATATATATATATATAAGTTGCATCAGAGGATTTAAGTGAGCACTTGGGACTCTGGTGCTCTGAATAATTCAGTATGTATATACTGTATAAAATAGTATGTAGTATGTATACTGTGTGCAGTAGTTATTCAGAATACACTACATGGAATAATGTATTTCTATATAAACGCACTCTACCAGACGTTCCAATTCCAATTAAATGAATAAGGAAGTGGCAATGTCATTTGTAATCTCATCCTTAAAATTAACTGCTTCCAGTTTAGTAGAGTTAGTCAAGTTAAAAGTTGAGACACAACATGGTTGTTTAGCATTTTTTTGAAAATGATGTAGCATACCGCAATTGAACATTCCCTATATTTCATATTATTTATTAATTATTCATACAATTACTACTAAATATCAAGGGAAGTGAACTGAAAACAGGAATGACAAGAATGAAAAAAGTCAATTAAGTTAGTGTACTAAAAATAGTGTGGTTACATGGTTAACAGAGCGACAGGCTTCTGTGTAACTTGTACAGATGACTAGATTCCACAGAGCTGCCAAAAAAAAATTAAACATCATACAAATAACACTTGTGTTTCCATAGGGCCCATCAGGCATTGCAGTTGGCAGTTCATTGTCACATCAGTGATGCGTAAAGAAATCTTGAAGAATGTTAAGAGTTTTCAAAGGACCTCAGGGGAGTTATTTTTGATTTTCTAGTTAGTAACACCAGGTGTTTCAAGCGTCTCATCAAGGATGGCTTTGTAATTGGAGTGACACGCTCTCGTCTCCTTCTCAACCCCCGCTAAAGTCACACACTCTTGAGTGTGTGAACCGTAATATTTCCCCATCGCCTGAACCGACAGAGGTGTGGCACAATATCAGACCATCTGCTGGGGCCAAGGGGCGTGCTCTGGTCTATGACTGTTTCCCTGAGAAAACGGTTTCTCAATCACAAGGATTGTTATTAAGTATAGTGCTGGAAATATAGCCTTGTGTACATCTCTGACATCTTTTTGCTGTGGCTGTTGGGAAAATTATTATACAAAAATTTTTTATATTAATATACAGTATTAAACTGTAAATATTCTGACTTTTTCCATTGTCAACAAATCAGCTATATGAATAATCAGGATTTAATTGACTAAAGAAAAAAAAAACTAACAAATAAAACTTTTTATCTTCTAGAATGCACTGTCAAATTGCGACCTTGCAGCTTTTTCTTACTTATATCAGTAACAAAGAGCACCTGTAGCACCCGTGGGTGCTAATTACATTCACTCTAATTACATTTGGGCTCTGGATTAATGCACAATTATACTGAAAGTCTATGTGATCGGTGTCAGCGATTAGTGATTCACAGGGTTCATACAGAGTTAGCTTTGAAAAACACTGCCAGTCACCATCCACAATCACCAGTCAGGCCTGGCTCGGGAGCGTGAGAATAAGGTGTGTATGTGTGTATGAGTATGTCAGCGTATAAGGATGTGGGATTGTGTGTGTGCCTGTCTCTCTCTGTTCGCATTATGAATAGCCCCAGATGTTGCCCGCCTTTAATCTGTGGTAGAAAGGCTCAGCTGGGGCAAAAAGCAGAAGGGGAGGGAGAGGGGTATAGAGGAAAGGCTGGACTGAAGGAGCCCCTGCAGAAGCAGGTCACTTGCTGGTCTTTCTCTCCCCGTCCGCTCCGGAGGGAGGCCTTTAGGGTGAAGCCTACTGGAAGGAAAAGTAGAGGCCTGCTCAAAAGCAAAGCCTGCTGGGACCAATCAAGAATCCATCTGCTGCCTGACCAGCTTCTCCCTTTTCTCTCTCGGTTCGTTTCCTTTTCTGGCCTTACATTATTTTGAATTATTTCTACCTGAACCAATCTGGGAGCTTCGTACAGTTTACTCAATATCTTTAAAACAAAGCACATTTGAAACAGGGATGAGTGACATATCTTAATACTCTTTTGGGCTGGGCATACATTTTTATTTTTTTACGTAGAACAAAAAGTTGCATCTGACCAAAGAGAGCGTAAAACTACCATAACTGCCATCTTGAAAGGAAGCCATTGAGTATACCTTTGTACGAGTTTACTAAAACATTTAAAACAGGGCAGAATAGATGGTGTCCTGCAATGAAGACATTCTGAGGAGTGTGCTCTGTGATGGCTGTGTGTCTAACTGACCCTTTAGCGGGGCAGATTAGTGCAGATTGCCCTACTGGGGCCTCAGTGAGCAAACACGACATCTTTTGTTAAAGCCCTCTATGAGGAGAGTGTCAGAAGAGGAGAGGGGGGAAGGGAGGAATGCCTCTCATTAAGAGATCATCCATTTTGAGTGTGAAAATGCTTCCGATCCCCACCGTTCTGGATGGTTTGACTGCCATTGTGAGTGCATGCGATGAGGGAGATGAAAGGAAGGAACACGCAAAACAGTGTTACCTGGCTTTATTAGCTTCTTTAGTAACATCCCAGGCCCATGTGATGAAGTTCTGGCTGAGATATGACACTATGGAGTCTGCGCACATCATCTGAGCACAGAACACGTTACTGAGGACACTCTCGTCATTGTGGAGGTAGATGGCCAGCAGTTTTCTCTGAATGACAGAAGCACAACATATACAAACAGTTAGGTATAGGTATAAAATGAATTGATATTATGGATATGAAGAAAATTAATCTTGATGCTTATTTGTTTAAAATGTTTTAAAGATCTGGGGGAAAAATGGGCAAAAAGAAAAGCAACTGCTGTCCACAAGAGTCAGCCATATGAAGAAAGTATTCCAGAATAAATAAAACAAATACAAAAAATTTTAAAAAAAAATGCTAATGGCCACACAAGTTATTCATTCCATCTCCAACATCTAATTTGCAGAGAAAGAAAAATAGTAATATACATATATATATATATATATATATATATATATATATACATATAGATAGGTGTTATAGATACATTTATTTAAAACTACACTTGTGGTCAAAAATTTACATCTTGCAGATTGGCAAAATGTTAATAATTGTATTATATATATACAGTGCCTTCCACTAATATTGGCACCTTTGTAATATTACACCTTGGTAAATCTGAGCAAAGGTGACTGTGAAAATAAATCAGCATTGTTTATCCTTTTGATCGTTCATTAAAAAAATGCACAAAATTCTCATCTATCATTGAAGTAAATTAATGAAATTTTTTTTTTTCTCCAAGACGTTAGCCACTCTTATTGGCTCCCAATTATTGCTACGTCTTTTTCCCAAGATAACAGCTCTGAGTTTTCTCCTGTAATGCTTGAAGAGTTTGGAGAACACCTAATAAGAAAAAAAGAGACCATTTCTTCATGCAGAATCTCTCCAGATCATTCAGATTACCAGCTTCATGATGGTGCTTCTCCTCTTTAGTTCTACTCACTCATTTTTGCAAGGTTCAGGTCAGGGACAGCCATGGCAAAAGCTTCATTTTGTGATTAGTGACTAATTCTTGTGTTTATTTTGATGTTTGTGTTTGGATTATTGTCCCAGTGGAAGACCCAACCATGGCCTATTATAATATTTCTAACAGAATCAGTCAGTTTTAGATTAGTTATGCTTTAGTATTTGATAGATGTTTCTATTTTTTGATAGATGCCATGTGTCTAAACAAGACGTACAGGACCTCCAGCAGAAAAATAGACCCACAACATCAAAAACACAGCAGTATATTTCATTGTACACATGGAGTACTTTTTATCCCTGTGTTCACCAAACACATCTTGAGTGATTGCTGCTATAAAGTTAAATTTTAGTTTCATCTGATCATAGAAGCCAGTCCCATTTGTAGTTCCAGTCCTGTCTGACAACTGAACATGTTTTGGATGAGTGAGGAAAATTTTTCTTAAACCCTCCTGAACAACATGAGCTAATGTAGGGGCTGTTTGACAATGCTTTTAAAGATTTTCTGACCAACAGACTCAACTATTTTCTGCAATTCTCCAGCTGTGGTGTTTAGCCACTCAAACTCTACTCCTCGCTGTATATTAGGATGATAGAGACACACGTCCTCTTCCAGGGAGCTTCATAACATTTTATGTTGATTGGAAATTCATATTTATTTCCCTGAAATGGTCATTTTCACTGCTCTAGCTCTTTTAGCTCTTTATTTTACACAGTAAATAGCTTAATTAATAGTTCACACTTGACAAAAAAAATATGTAAAGATAATTTAAAAAATAAATAAATCATTTAAATATCTGCACTGAATAAAGAGAGACAGTCCAATTTATAAATACCCACATGTTATTCCATTCCCACATCCAATTTTCAGAAAAAAAGCATAAAAACTGAAGCCTCAATGGCCAATTCACTACCTATGAAGCCAGAACCCATCTAATCCCAGCTCACTGATCCACCCTTATTTCATGATTCACAATAAGGCTTTCTGAGAGCTTTAAGGCCACTAATGCTTCACCAGGGTCCACGAGTAGAAAAAGACAGCGAGTGCCCTCTCCGCAAACCCTGAGCAAAACAAACATCCAAACCAAATCAAACTGATGCAGGCTAAATCAAACTTTCTCTGAAAAACAAAAAACGAACAAATCGCTTTATTTGTTTTGCATCAAATGCCAGTGCCCTGCTTCCATCGTCGCAGGTTAACACAGGAAGGCACCGCTGATGTCGACGCACGTCCAAATCCACAGATATTTACGTCGTCACTCGCTCGCATAACCCATCAACTAATTTAAAAAAACGAGAAAAAAACGGACACCGCCAAAAACATGAAAGGTTTCGCCAGACAAGGCAGGGGAATAAAACCCACTGAATTACAGAACAACTTTGAATGTTTCCTACAGCACTGACCCCCGACGGTTCGTCGAATACAGCGGGAGGGATTTCTCAACAGTCCGACGGCAGAAGAACAGAAAGCAAAAGTGGGCAGAGAAGCGAAGGAGGGCGTAGACGGAGGAGAGAAAGTTGGGCTTTACGGAGGTGTGTATGGAGGGAGCGCTGCTGTGTTTGCACAGTGATTAAAGCTCTCGAATGAGCCGCACGACCCCTGGCGGGAGAGAGCTCAGGCCTCTTTCACTAGCCCAATTCAAGTCCCTGAAAAGATTAAACACTCACGCTGGGTAGACAAGCAAATGGGACCTAGAGAGAGGGCGAGATTTTACTCGTCAAAAATTAAAGGGGGGGGAACGAGACATGAACTTTTCCACTCCTCTCTTGTAGTCTGTCCTAAAACTGACATGGCTGTTTTAGCACTGACTGAACGCATTCGCTGTGAGCCGCAAAAACATTTTGACCTTTTGAGGCCTCTAAGGTTTCACTGAAGAGGTGGGGAGAAGCTACTTTGGCTAATAACAGTCTTTGGTCAGCACCCTCGTTTCACGCCCCTCCATTACCCACAGTCACTCCTCTTTACTTTCATCCCATTGTTTTCCCCTCTTTTCTTTCCCTCGTTTTTGTGGGGCTTTTCTTAGCCTGCAGAAATCAGTGCTCAGTCCAAAATTACTGGGTCTGTTCTGGGGAAGAAACTGACCCAAAAGCTCTTTGTGTCACCTTGAGCTGTCCCCCACCTGCTCGGGATGAGAATCCTGAAATGGTGAGGAGGAAAGGGTAGAGCTGCGAGAGGAACATGGGAGGAGAGGACAGAGGTAGAAGGAGAGAGAAAGCTGATCTGTCCTGTGAGTGGAATAGTACTAGGTTTCACACAGTTTTCGGAAAGTAAGGAATTCCCAGGCTAACTTTGGACATGCAAGTCAGTGTTGCAGCAGCACAAATACAAAGCATGTTTATCTGCTAAATACCAGCCTAGTCACACCAAGCACGGCATGAAAAACATAGATGAAACAATGCATTACTGTCCTTGACACAAATCAGTCATTAATTCAGATATCAGTCATTAAAAAATATATCATTCAGAAATTTGGAGAACAATGGGAATTGAATTCAGGAAGTTTTTCAAACTTGATATGAAAAGGCCTTGGGTTTGAATTTACCTATACACCTTGAATGAAGCATTTTCAATTAGTAAAAGTGTCTTACAAATGGTTTAGTATTACACAGTGCACTAACCACACAGGGTTTCCAGGACTGATACAACTGAAATCTGAAGTGAAATGTTATTAAGGACAAATAACAGCTAAGCTAAGAAATGAAAATTCGAAAAAATATTTTCTAAATTAAACTTACTGAACATTTTGTGAATGGTTCATCCAAGCACGTTTAAATTTTTAAACAGATTTTTTTCTCTTTTTTTTTGCAACTTAAATTCAAATGATCTTCCAGTTAAAACATAGTCTTCGTCAGTCATTAAGTCCGGTGAAACTCCACACTTTTTAGACAATCAATTGCAAAGCTTACATTCAGACAACACCTTTTCAATAATCTACTTCACTTGGATGTACATTACAATGCAGTCTGCTTCTACTTGTAATACATTGTGACTTTATTAATGCACTATCAATAAAGATTTTAGATTAATGAGATTTCACTGTGGGCGGATCTACCGGTGTATAGGTTTTGCACACTCAGTTCGAAATTCATGTCCGAAATTAGCGAATTTAAAAAAATAAAAAAGAAAACATGCATTAACATGGTTTTTCTGTACCAGCCATTTAGCTCCACCATGGAATTTGTGATTATACTAATGGTAATCATTCTGAATGACTATAGCAATGCACGCATACAGAGCGTGTGATCTCTGTGATGCCCAGATGTACAAAACAGACCCTCCCACTTTTGTAATAAACACGGAGATGTTTGTCCCGTCCAAAATGGTACCTGAAAATCAACGACGACAGGTTATAAGAATCTAAACCCGTTCGAAGTTCAATCCAAAAATAAGATTGATTATCCTTCTGTGAACTGATGGTTGGCCGAACTCATTCTTAAGGAAATGTCTCAACAAGGAGGCTAACTTTATGCAATTGGCCCCAGCAGGACTCCTGGAATCTGGTCCCACTTCTACTGACTGAAAAAAATTTATTATTTTCAAATTATCAGCATTCTGTTGACGGCTCCACCTGCTCGACCGTGAGAGTAACGCTAGTTATACAGACGGTCACCTTGTAAAAGTATTATGAAAGGATGTTTTTAATTACAGGCGATGTGTATGTGCTGGAAGGGAGAGAGACTGTGAAAGTGATCATCCTCTTTTGCCTGTAGGAAAGCAAACAATGGGAAATGAGGAGTTCATATTACTGCTCTCTCTTGACCTGTAGTGGACTGATTTAACAGATGGCACTTACAATTCTATAAGAGCTTCTCCCACAAAAACTGAACAATAATCTAGTAATAATAATAATCTTGTTGCATAATTAGAGTTTAGCTTTAAGAGTTGCCTTGTATTTATGTAATACAACTCTTAAAAAAACAGTCCTCCTAGAAATAAAAATGTTGTCTGTATTTACCCACATGTGACTCTAAAACCCAAATGATTGACTTTCTTCCAAAGTACAAAAAAAGGTAAAGATTATTTTTTTAAGAAATGTTTTGGCAACACTTTAGAATAGGTAACTCTATTAACTATGACTTTTCTTTGCATACATTTTTAATTTGCTGCTTATTTAGAGTTAGTAATGTAGTTGTTAAGTTTAGGTATTGGATATGATTAGGGAGGTAGAAAAAAGCTTAATTAGCAGTGTTGGGGGTAACGCTTTACAAGTAACGTGAGTTACTCAATAATATTATTATTTTTCAAGTAACTAGTAAAGTAACACATTACTTTTTCATTTTAGAGCAATATAACAGAGTTATGCTTTAAAAAAAATGAACGGCAGTTACTTTGTTTTCTTATTTATTGACTGACGAGTCTTCTGACCCCGTGTTGGAAGAAATCAGAAATAGAAAATAAATAGAGTTCTAGACTAAATGTGAAAGTGCATTAATTCATCTCACTCTCAAAAAACAGATTTAGTATTCATCAAAAGGAATTAAAATAAACTCGGAATATAGCGCAAACGTGCAATAATTAAATTAGACAAATGTATCTAATCCTATTTTATTAACCAATATCTTTGTTGCTGACCTTCCAGTTCAACAATACTTACAAGCAAAAATTACTTCAAAAACGAACTATTGTGCTTAATTGTTATTTTAATTGCTGAAGAGTATTGACCTTCTCCTGTATTCTACTGTACAGATGCAAATTTGCACTTGCTATAAATAAAACTTCTTGTCTTAAACCAAACACTCAAGCTCTGCCCATATTTAAAAAGCAATGCAAAAGTAACATAACGCATTACTTTCCATACAAACTAAGTAACGTAATTAGTTACTTTTTTAGGGAGTAATGCAATATTGTAATGCATTCATTTTAAAAGTAACTTTCCCCAACACTGTTAAATAGTTAATATTCTATTAATATGTATGCTAATAAGCCACTAATAGGTGTAACCGTAAAATAAAGTGTTTCCAATGTTTTTTTGTTGT
Organism: Enteromius afrohamiltoni; assembly: GCA_034779775.1. Taxonomy (NCBI): domain Eukaryota; kingdom Metazoa; phylum Chordata; class Actinopteri; order Cypriniformes; family Cyprinidae; genus Enteromius; species Enteromius afrohamiltoni. The sequence continues at coordinate 5,593,520 of JAUYWG010000041.1, forward strand.
TGTTATTGTTTTTTGCATTAAACAAAAGTATTATAAAAGTGGTTCACACGTCTCGCACACTATATTCCAATTCTTCTGATAGCTGAAGTCATTATTATTTATTCAATTATAACAGTGATTATAATCTCCCTCTCCACTGTGCTGTGAAATATTAGGATCATTTGCTTCACAAGAACGATTTGCTCATAAATCAGACATTGTTACTTCTCTTGTGGAAATGCTTGACTGACATCAATAAATGATTTAATTTAATAAGTTAATTTCCATCAGTTCTCCTGTCAATAACAAGTCTTTCGGGTGTCAGAAAACTCATCTCTCTGTATCTTTTTCTCGCAAGCCGAAAAAAAAACAAACTTCATCACAGAGGCTCTGCTATGAAGTTAATGCATGAAAAACCCATGAAGGGCGCAAAGGAGCTATGAATTTTGATGGTCGTCTTTGTGCGGATGGCAGAAGAGGGTTAGCGTGATTAGCTGGATGTTAAGGGGATTTGTGATCAGGCCTGTGTGCTGATGGGTGGCCTGACTCAAGAGTCTTCCGCTGATCCGCCGGATGAACTCCAGGGCCTCCAGCATTTTCATTAAGGATGGATTGGGAGCATCTCCCACTCAAGAAACACTTCATCACATGTAGTGTTTTACTTAGTGATTAGCCTCTCAGGCCTATGAGAGAGGGGCACAAGTGCCCTCAGAAAAATCCATCCCACACATGCACACGTGCACATGAAACGTTCTCAGACACGGCTAAACAACCTACACTTAACGAGAAGTACGGCTGACTGAAAGATTGTGAGCACAGTGGCTCATGCGATGACCTGAGTAGTCTGAAATGAGTTTCTCGAATGCTTCCCTTCAAAAATCACTATTTTACTGGTCTTTGGTTTTGCATTTCTATATGGTGATGTTAGTTTGCAGGAAATTTATCAGTGTTTCCAATTAACGGTCTAGATTTCTGTCCCATTGCAGTTTTGTATTGAATATGAAAATATTTTGTACATTTTTGATAAAAACTATTGCTTTGGCAATGCATCTGTCAATAGTTTAACATGCATTTGGGAATGCAACAGGCTCCAGTTATGCATAACATATCATTTGATGAAAGCTTTTTGCAAGATTTGTTAATAGATCTGTCACTGAAACTGCAATTTTCCACCAAAATAAAAGCCCACAAGTGAAGATATTAAGACAAAATAAAAAATATATACTTCATATGAAATTCTAATTAAACGTATTGTTCATTAACATTTTTTTAGTTTTGTTACAACACAGTAATATAATACTGTCTTATGGGTAATAATAATAAATAAAATATGATTACATTCTAATCTAAGTTCTGTTTGGCTTCCACTTTTATTTCAATGCAAATCAATTCAAGGTATTTTATCCCATTTAATTTGGACAATAAAAATAAATTGGAATTCTTAATTTATTTATTTTTTTTAAAGTGCACCAGATTGAGGCCTTGAACAAACCTTTTCATCTGGGGATGGCTTCCCCTAGACCCCAATAGACAGACCAAGGTCCATCCCCCATATTCTCACATTCCTATGGAAAACGTGTTACGTCATAATTTACTAATAGCACAATTTAGTGTTTATCGTAAAAAAAGTCATTTGGGACTTTGCTGTACTGGAATAACATTCCAGCTGACATCGATCCATTTTTAGAAATTTCATCTTTCATCATTTTTACTCAAAAGTACTCTTTAATGACGCATTCCTTAAATATGTCCTTTTAATTCCTTCCTAAAGATAAATCCCCTGGCTGAAGCCCAAAAGGAGAACAACTGCGAATGGCATACTAGAGAAGCGCACATGGATAAAAGAGTGAAAAAGTATGACCCGTGAAGAAAAACACTGACTTTCTGCAAGAGAGGAACACAGAAGGTCATCTCTTCTTCTTACATTAGTTTGTTTTTACTGACACACTGAACTGACTCCTCTGGGGAGAGCGGCGGCCATATTGTGCCTGTGCTGAGGAGAGGAGGAGATCAGCTGGGCTGCAGGCAGGAAGCCATTCCAGCCCGCTCCTCATGCTCAAAAACCCCCTGAACATCTTGCTGCATCCTCCCAGTCTAATAAGACCGTAATCCACACAAGCTGTCAGTTGATACAAGCCTCCTTATGAGGACACAGCGGGAAAACCAGCGCAAAGCTGTTCTAAATAAAGCTTCAGCTGTTCAAATGGGAAACGGAAATTTGATGGAGATTTATCATGATGGGGGGCCAGTTCTGCCAATCAAACATTTAGCGTTGCCTATGACTTTCAGAAGAAATGTTAGAGACGTGACCTGGTAGTGCATATGCTTTCATGTGGGCAACATAGGTTTCTGGAATATGGCTCGGGTCATTCCCTGCTCCCACCACCCACTGTTTTCCCAATCATTTCCAGTACCACTTCTGACTGATTAGATGAAATGAAATGAAGGTTTAAATAAAATAAAAAAATAAATACATTTTATTTCATTAAATGTAAAAAATACAACATTTAAATAATATTAAATAAAGTACAAAATACATTTGAATAACATCATAATAAAATTGATTAGTAAATTATGGAGTTTATACTCACATCTCTGGCTTTGCCGTAAAAGGCCTCTTGAGATGCTGCTTCCAATGAGCCGATGTAGAAGACAGGATGGCAATCGCCATATCTACAAAACATACATGCACACACTAAGCAAATATCACACACAAATAAGCAAATACCAAATATCAGGAGTAGCTATTTTCAAACATTAAAAACATCTCATTCAAAACCAGCAGGGCTGAAAAAAGACGCTGCATGCTGAGCTACAAAGACATGCAGTTTATGTTTGGTTTTCTTTAGTGAAATTGGATTACAAACGTTACTTTGTCCAGGGATCTCACCTTCTAGAAAATTCAGCAGTAAAGTGCAGTAAGGCATCACCCTCATTTTCACTGTTCTCTGGCACTGAGGAAAGATGAAGGGATACATCAATACAGATATCCAGTGAACACTATTTCCTTACAGTCAACACCAGATAAAATGACACAGTATAACTTACTCATTGGAGACTTTCGACAACTTGAGCTTCCCATGCCAAAGATTTCAGATTCATCTACACCAAACTCAGGTGCATCTTCGAAATCATCTCCCTCACTGTCACTGACCATGTGAACATCTGTGCACTGTAACTCATAAAAGCAGACAATTTCTTAAAAAAACATAAGTGACAAAACTAGAGATGCACAATTTATCTTTGATCGTGCCAATAGTATAAATCGTACAAATAAGTATAGAGATAAATAAACTAATCTCTCTGAATTGTCACTTTATTGCCAGAATTTTTGTTGTTTTTGAAGTTGTTTTTCCTTAGCATACAGGCTTTCTTCATCACTTTCTTTTTTATGCTATTATTATTTATATTTTTACTTTACTTTACTATAATGTATATATTTATTTCTTTACATATCTTGTACTGTCCATGTACATTAGGCTTGTTCCTCTTCTACCCTGTCATTCTTGAGAGGAGTAATTAAAGTAAGAATTTCAATGTTCAGTGAATTTCAGTGTACTCTGAGTGGTTTTCTACTTTTTATCAAAATCTAATCCAATAAATTCACTGAAAGGTATGTGTGTTTAGAATCGGGGGGAAAGCAAAAAAACAACAACAAACAAACAAAGGATTTACAATCCTGGCAATAACAAGAGAAATAGCTATTAGAGTCAGCCAAAACTGCCTATGTTAGTGACCACCAATTATACTAAAAAAAGTATAATATTTCATAAAACAGCTTCCATTTTAATTCTACATTGGGGACCAACCCTAATATGAACGGTGCAGAGAATGTAATAGTTGCCAATCTGTTGAAAGGTTGCCATCAGATTTGAAACACAGGGGCAAGTCTGGCTGCAGTGTTACGCCTGGCAACTCAACAGCGATCCCTGTGCCCACTACACATTATTTCATCAATTCAGACCAGGACTGCATTTCTTTTCCAACAACGAGTTTCTAATTAAAGATAAAAATGGCAATCATTTATCCATTTTGGCTGAGCGGAGCAGTCTAATTAAAAATCCCACAAAACATTAGAATTGCCAAAACTGGCACTAGACGCTGGCTTTCCATATTTTGAAAAATTAAAACACAAACACAGCAGAAATGAAATTCTGAGAAAAATTGAATTTACTCATCTACCGGTAAACGACAGGAGATTTTACACTTTTTGTGCGTTGTAGAATAGAATCCCTTTTAGTGTAACTGTACACATATACGACGTACATTATATAGATGTACGATGAAATTAAGAGCATCTCATTACTCGGTGCAAACATGTAAGAGATACATTTTCAATACAAATAAGAATAAATAAAGTCACAGGAAAATAAACATAGGTAACGATAAATAGTAGTGCAGATAGCAGATGAGAGAAGGGTAAGGTGAGGTAAACACTTCTGTGGTTGAACGAGAGATATTTACAGGTGGAACTGCACAGCAATTGTATATAAAAAAAAAAAAAAAGAAAAAAAAAGTTATTGCACGTTGATTAATATATTCAAGGTGGATATTCAGCCTTGGTGGTGTTCGATATGTGTTCTGTGCTTTACCTCGTCTGTCTGGTCCACCGCGAGCGCAGGAGAAGATCTTCTGCACACAGTCAGGTGGTGGCAGGGGTAACTGATTCCACTGGAGGCCAGAGTCATCTGTGCGATCAAAAATGTATTTATTAGACATTTTAGCATTGTTTCCCAACCTTTTTCTTGCATGTAAAATGAAACACTGCTTTTTGTTAACAGAAAAGACTATAAAGTCATCATAGCTACTGTTTACGCAGTTATCACTTTGGGTTTTGAACATCATAAGGAACCAGTGATGATAGAATTACTGAGTGAACCTTTAAGATTTCCCTCTAAAGTTTGCAGAGACCACCAGTATTCATCTTCGCAGGGTTTCAGGGAAAATGTCTGTTTGGCACTCCAAAGAGCATCACATGCATCATACGGTGAGCTGCTGGTGAAGGCCTGAGTACCTCATTAACTCTCAGGCTAGAGTGGAAATGTCAGCAGCACTCCACACTACAGGGACTCATTACAGACCAGCCCCATACACACTCATAACTCCCTGGAGTTACAGCAAAGAGGTCTATTCTCTCGACTCTTACCTGACATTACCAGTAATCACAGTCTGTTTTTACATATTAATTTTCAATACTTAAAATGACCACTACAATCTATAGGTCACACCAACAGTACTGATAAACATTTTTTAGCTCTTAGCCTGTCTAAAACCTGTCTTAAGTAGCAAGACAAACACGTCAGAAGAAGCTAAAATACAAGGAAACAAAAAGAATACGTAATGTGTTTTTTTACTTTGTGTATTAGAAAGATTCTTGGTTCAAATCAAACTATATTTATCACCTACTTAAATCATTGGTTCTTTTTAGATCTACTAATACATTGCATCATTAAATGGAACTCAAAACAAATTGTCCCCCAAAACACAATTTATATAACAGACCTAACTGTTTTTACAGGTAAATTTCTTAACGTACTGTTTGCATTAATCACTCGATTCTAAAGAAACAGTAGACAATGTGAAATACATGCAATTTAAGATAAAGCTCAAAATAAAAGCCAAAAATCTATGTGACCATTTAGATGCCAAAACAAATTATTAACAAAAGTATTAAAACAATGAAGACAACAACAATATTATATATATATATATTTTTTTAATTGTTCGGCAAATTAAACAATACATTTATCAGCTGCTAAATAAGGCATCTCTGATTTGAAACTTCACCCAATAAAAACACATTTCTTGAGCATCTTGATCAGGCTATATATTTCAATAATTTAAACTTGAACTAAACTTTACTGATTAAAAGTTAAAACAGTTCCAATTACCTAGCCATTAGGACATATGCAGATGTTATTATGAAAATTAAAGCATGGCTGAAAACTGAATACTTGGCCTTCCTCAAAATCTTCCCCCCAAAAAAATTTAAGTTTAACAATTACCGATGTCACATCTTGGTATTGACTAATAGCCATAACATATTAAGTGTAAAGAAGCTTTGGTTTAATATCCCATACTGCAACTCAGAGAGGATTTCAGAGTGTCAAGTACTTCAACAGGGCAGTAACTCCCCCAAAACACACAAACACACAACTTTCTTTGTGATGGCCCACACAGAGAGAAGAATCAGTGTTTCTCTTCTACAAGGACTAATTAAAGACAGGCTGCCTTTACAGAGAAACAATGTACAGTACTGTTGGGTGACACAAACAAAAGCACTGTCCAAACATCTAACCTATCTTTTCACAGGAGGATCAGAGTGTTGCAGGCCAGAGAATACACAGAACACACTAGGGAAGAAATCATACAGAAAACTGTGCCACTACTGAAAGTGCATGCACAGTGATAATTAAGTTTTCCATAACTCTTTATCTGATGTAAAATATTGTAATATTAAGACTCCAATATGAAAATGAATTTTCTTATGCGAACCTCCACATACCAAGTTGGATTTCTGGGTTGGTAAAGTTGTCTAATCCTGAATAGATGTTGATATCCAAATTGTTACTTTTTAATATTTGTCCAAAAATTACATTTCTGTTATCATTTACTCAAGCTCATGTTGTTTCAAACCTATGACATTTTCAGAGTCTTTGTATTCCAAACATCCCTGATCTCTATTGACTTTATCAACCAAAAAACAACAAAAAAAACCCAACACATCTATATAAAATAAATTAGGTCATAAATATGTTTAAAGACATTAAACGGCAAAATCCCTTTAATGTTCTCACAATTATTTTTTTTTTCTGTCTAGATCTCATAAATAGTCAGGAATGTAAACATAACATTACACCTACATAGTAAATAAATGTTATATAACCAGGTAAATCCTGTTTCCATGATTTAACACATGAAGCTGAATAGAATCAGGGCATTTAAAGTCACAGGTAAGTGGTGAAACTTCCATGTTCTGATCCCATTGCCTAACGGTATGAGTGTGTCTGGGTGCTTAAGTGTGTGTGTGTTCAGAGCCGTAGGCTACAGGGAAGAGGTCACCCCCTCATCTTTCCACACCTCCCTCTCCACCTCCAAACAAAGAACAAAATCCTCCTCTTTTGGACCCCTTTCATCAACACTTGCATTAAAGCCCCTAGCACTGAGCTCCATGCAAAAAAGGAATTCCATTTCTTTTTTTCTGTTCTCATCTTAGAGGACTTTTCAATCTATTATCAACTAAACATATTTCTCTGGCTAACTTTTACGTCTCCTCTTGGTTGTTTTCAGCTATTTGTTGTCATTCTTCATCTCTCAGGCTGTGAAGGAGATAATTACTGCTGACAGCTGCTCTAGTCGTCCGAAAGCCCCAAGCTGCACCTTGTGTCTGCCTTCTTTGATAGATGAGGACAAGAGAGCTACAGAGCGCGAAAAAAGCGAGAGAGTGTGGAGTCCAGAAAAGAAAGGAAAAATAAGAAGCCCCACCCTAAACACCTGTTGGACCCTTTCAGGTTGGGGTTTGAAGAGGTGTCAGTCTTGATTAAGATCTAGGGTCAAATACAGTGTTTAAAATGCCCAGTGAACTAAGCCCTTCGAGAAAAAAAAAGTGTGAATAGGCTAGGAGATGTTTTGTTTTCACCTGTTTAAGGTGTAATCTGTAACTGCTACGATTTGCCGGATGCCGGATGGTAGACAACAGCAAATTCCTCATAAAATATTATAATTCTGTAGTGCAAATTTAAGTGTCAAAATAGTGATATTTTAACAAAATATTATTTGCAAAAAAAAAAAAAACTTAATTGTTTTTTTTAATCACCAAAGCTTGTAATGACTAATTTATATGCACTATGAAAATACACTGAAAATATATTGACATTTAATAATTAATAAATCATAATTCCGTAATGCAATTTTTACTGTTAAAAAAATGATATTTTAACACAAAATATATAAAAAAATAAAATGATTAATTTACATGCATTAGAAAAATATATAAATATTTATTTATTATTTTGTATTTACTATAAATGTGTGGGCATTTAGAACTTTAAAGTAATAAATACAAAATAATTAATTGAAAACATTTTTTAAAAATTATGTTTAATTTAATGTTTCCTAAATTAAAATACTTCACTAAAACAGAGATTCATAAAAAACCCTACCCTAAATCAAACACTACAGATCACCTGCATATGATAGATCACCACTACCCACTGCTAAATACGACACCGGCATAGTCAGCAGGTTGTTGATCTAAACATGTAAAGCATGTTTTATGTCAGTAGGCCCCAGTAAGGGACAGGGAGTGAAGATCGACAGCAAGCTGATGATTCTGAAGACGGAAGATTGGCAATATAAGAGTGTATATACCTCTCTTTCGAAAACTTCATCTGCAGACAGCAATCTCACAAGGGGCTCTGTACGGGCTTAGAGCTGAGCCTCGTCGCTACGGCAACCAGCGGGCCCAATAAGCCGCCTCCGCAGGTCTGTGACGCTGAAAGCCCATAACAGCCGTGGGCCACGGAGACCCTCAGAGAGCAGCAGCAGTAATACATTAGCAAACACCAAGAAACACTGGATAAATGTCAGCAATTAAGGGGGAAAAGACTCTAATAAGGACGTTCCAGAAGTTGTCAATCATTCCCATAGGTGCTCCATGAGGCTGGCAGTGAAATATGAAAGGAGCTCAAAAGAGTTTTGGCTCAGGATGTGTGTGTGTGAGAAAGGGAATGCAGAGGTGGGAAATGGACCAATTAGGAGCCTAAATTAAGAGAACAAATAAGTACATGAGCTACAATTTGACGCTGGGACATTTTTAATAATAGTGACGAGGGAACAGTGCACAGTCAGATTATTAAATTCATATAAGCCATGAAATAAATCACTCATAAAACAAAATGACGAACCGCCATAATTTGCATAAATCGCCAGAAATCTCCAGAACACCATAGTAGCTTCAACAAAAAATACAATGCAGTCTAAGTTTGGGCAGAAAAGATATCGAAGTTTGGGCGGTTAATGCCAAACACAGCCTGTAAACAGGAGTCCTCAAGTGGCCTGCCATATGAAGAAGCCTGTGTCAGCCCCTCAAACACACCACACGCATCCTGACTACACCCACTCAAACAAACAAGGGCTAAAACATGACTATGGTAAACAGCCTCCCTTGAATTTACAGACACTGCATAGGGACGTCAAGACAACCGCTAAGATCCACCCACAAGAAGGTACACTGATTTTTACATTGTAATCCCTTTCTCCCCGGAGACAAATTTACAATGCTAATCACAAATCCAGTTAAAACAACCGCACTGTTTAAATGTTAACTGGTTAAACAGTTTCACTGAATGGATCAAAAACATTTTCTTCATTTGACTCCCTGACAGTAATACAAAACACGAATACAGAAGATGCAATGAGAGCCAAGTGTACATTCAGACATCCCTCAAAAACTGATTAATATATTATTGATTAATATATGAGATAAATCCATTTCAACAGTGCATGAAAAAAAAAAAACCTGTCGGTAGCTCCTTCAAAGCCAATATGCTTAAAAGCTCAGCTGGTGAAATGTAAACTGACTACTGATCAGTTTTCCATTTTTCACCCTTATGAGGTGGAAACGGAGCACAGAGAGACTCGCTGTATATGAGCAAGCCAAGGGTAATGAAAGCACAGCGGAGGAGGCATTGACTCAGACTGCTGGTAAATGTATTTCTAAGCCTGGGCTGTCATGTTTATTGGTACAAATCCCGGGAGATGAGGGAAGGTTAATGAGATACGCGCAAAAATGGCCAGCCTGCCATGCAAGAGCTTTGCGTCTAATGCACGGCTAGGCACTTCAATAAGGGCCAGGGGCCATTATTAAGACTGGTGCTTTAATAATATGTCCCTCCCTATAAGCCAAGACGAGCTGAGGTAAAAAGCTGGTCTGTGGCCATGTGCATGATGACCACGAGTAACCAATCACTGCTTGCGCATTAACAGTTTAATGTGCCTTAAAGAATATTCATGAGCAGTGCCCTCTTCTTAAAAAAAAAAAAAAAAAAAAACGAGATTGTGGGTTGAGGTCTTCTGTGAGTGCACTTCAGCCCTGAAGTGGCTCGACTCAAGTGGGCAGTCTGTGGTGAGTGGGTGTAATTTAGTGACCTTGTGTCTGTTGTGCTTTTTGCGAAAGGGCGAAACGATCTCTCCAACCGCCCTTTTAACAATATAAGCTAAATGCAATGGGTGAGATACATGAGCCTTACAAATGCACACTGAAAATAAACAATGCAGTCATTGTTAAAGAGCTCTGTGAAACACTGCTCATAAAGCTATTGACAATGGGGTCATAGTCTTTTGTTTTGGTGCTCTCGAATACTACGTAGTCACAGGGTTTAATGCTTTATTTTTTTCTTTAAATAGTGGTAACCAAAACCATCTTAATAGCTTTAGAAAAAACTAAAGCGGTCAGATACATTTTACTCTTTTGAAAGATGACAATGCAAATATGGAAATTGGAGGGGAGAGAGGCCCTCGACACCTTGAAACAAACAGTGCTCACAAAACAGGTTTATTCATCAGGCCACTCCCTCTGAAATCGTTCTTGCCCTAAATTAGGCACCTGACAGAAAATGAAGACAAAATGACAAGCATAGACCAAAGAAGCACCAGGATAAAAACACAAGGGGCAATTTCCATGCTTAACTGGTCAGGTGCACAATGACTAGTGATAAGTAAAGAAAAAGTTCCCATGGTTATTGTACGGATGATTATTGTGGATGTCTAAGCTGGTAGGTGGGGTTCCTCAGGGTTCGGTGTTAGGGCCTTCTCTGATCACTGTGAACGAGTTGTACTGAAAGCCTGGGAGCACAGAACAGGGCGAGAAAGGTCACTGACCCCCCACTACATGAGCTGTAATGTCCACACAGAGAGGACAAGGGAGAGGAGCTGCTGTGTGACATCTTAATTAGTACCAACATCTTACTTTCACATTGGGTGATGCGTAAACCACTACAGAAAAGAAAAAATGTGTCTAAACTTCTATAAGAAACCTGTTTTCTTACACAAGGCACAATTTTTGTCATTTCACACTGAAAGTAAAAACAAACAATTATATATGAGCAAAACATATTTGAAGTTTTCCATTTTAATCCATTGGAGGATTTGGTGACAGTGAGACATTTCTGTGGGAATGGATACCAGAGTCTTGACCAAAACCAAGTGACCAACAAGAAGTGTTTCTTTGTGATCGAGGTGGGTCCAAATCTCAGTTCAGTTCTCAGCTTAATTTTATTTTATACTGTACATTTATAGTAATTATGGTTAGTGACAATTCTACTAATGTTTATTAACAACTCATTCCCTATAACATAATCATTCAATCTGGGCAGTTTTTAATTAAACTGGAGCTAAAGGCAGATGGCACGGAATAAAAAAATTAAAGATAGTAAAAAACATACCGAGTCATCTGAGGCAGAGGCAGGCCAGCCGTCCCACTGTTGATGCCGCACAGGGATGTTTGTCAGGTCTGAAATGTTCCTTTTCACCTGACATATAAACATACAAAAATATTAGATAACAGGTAAAAGAATACAACACAATCCACAAACACTACCAGACAACACTTTGTTCAGACACTATCAGAACACAAAGCGTACCTGCTATTTTCACTAATATATAAGTGACTGTGATGGGAGAGAGACAAGTCAAGTAGTGGAAAAGAGCTCCGTGTTCTAAAAAATTCCACAGATGCCTGTCCTAATGCCCAATGCCAACAGCCCTTCACTCAAAAAATGGACAGTATTTCCCTTCTGCTACTCACCCCTGTGTAACTGCACTTAATAACATTGCGTGTATTTAAACAGTTGATGCTGGCCCCTGCTCCTATGCCACTGTTGGTTTAAAGCCCAACGCCAGGCTGATGTGCGGAGAACGGGGCTGATCAAAGCAGGCATCGCCCAAAGCTGGATGGGCTGCAGATTCTAGTGCATTATCCCCAGAGAATGCACTACCCCGCGGCGCTAGATACAGAGGCAGAGAAAACTAGCCATTGTGGCGGAAAGCCCTCATAGCGCATGGCCAAATCCCACCGCCAGCGCACTGAGTGGACATGTATCCTCTGCCAGACTGAGGACTCGTGCCCACGGAGGCAGAAACGATGGCTGAGAGATGCTTGTGAAAACAAAGGACATGAAGCAGGGTTGAAAGAGATTTAAGGGTTAAGAATTCATTAACAGATACAATCATGACATTTCTGTTGACAAAATATAACCACTAACAATATGAATATTTATGAATGGAATAATACCACGGTTCTTAACTAAGGGGTTGTGACCTAAAATATGTCAGCTGATTTTATATACTTTTTCAAGTTTCAGAAACGAAAACGACTAATACTCTTATGTAATGAACACTTATTCTATGTCAATAATGAAGCATATTGTTGGGCTTTCAGCTCATGATAATAATAATAATAATAATAATAATAACAACTGGATCTGATTACAAAGGGCATTTGTTGACTCAAGCAATTTTGGTAATCTGGAGAAAAAAAAAAAAAAGTATTTTTGTGTAAATACAGGCTACTCATGTGTGGGTTTGTCTTATTTACAACCTACAGAATTTAAAATCTGTGTACTAAAGCAAACCAATTTAAAACCACTGCATTAATTTATAGAGGATTTTAATAAGGATTTTTTTATGTTTCAACAATATATACATGAATAACCATGGCCAAAGTGAGCTTCCTGACAATTTTGGTCAGGCACAAACTCAATAAAGGGAAACAAATTCAGATATTGACAACATCACCTTGGTCGGCTGAAGTCGGAGACTCAACCATCACATACACACACACAAACACACTCTCAAAGATCCACAAGCCCACACACTGGCTTGTGCGTTTTTCTTATTGAAGCGAGCAAGGGTCAGCTGGGTTGGCCAATGTTATTACAGAGTGTAATATCTGTGTTTGACCAGAGGGCTACAGGGATTTGGCCGCCCAGGCCTGACCGGCAGGCTGCCGTAAACACCGGCTCTTGGCTGTAATGAACCATTTAGGGTCAAATGGCACCACAGCCCAAGAGAAAGTAGAAAGTAACGCCATCACCGAGGGCCAGACAGAAGCATTTAGCTGCTATAACAAATCAGCCCTCTGTGAGAATCTGATATTTCACCGCTTTACTTCATTGGGTCTTTTTATGAGCACTGCCCTACTGTCAATATACCTATACCGCTCTGTACTTCAGCCAGACTTCATCCCATCTTGACAAACATCCAAAGAGAAGCTATTCACTGTTATTTGACTTCAAAACAGATTTAGCTATATTGGATTGGATTTGGACACTCTTGGAGAATAAGAAAAGAAAATAGCAAATAAAACCACACAAACCTGTCAGTGAAAAATGACGGCATTAAAGTTCATTTATCCGAGGTGACTTGATGGGTGAGGGGCTTTTTCTGCAACTACTACGAATTATAATTGACTTAAAAGGAGAAAGCCCCATACTGCTGCAATATTCACAAACACAAGCGTCATTACCTATTCATGAGCTACGAATTCCTCCTCTTAGCAGTCAGGGGTCTGCAAATTAAAGCCAACATTACCCAACTAAATGAGAAAAAAAATATACACGGGAAGGATAAACAAACAAATCCACCGAATAACAAGTTTATTTACCACTGATTTCCGAGAGAAAGTAAAGAGAGTTTGAAGATGTTCGGTAACGGCTGACATTTGTTCTGTCTTGCCCAAACCGCTGCCCATAAGGAACAATGAGGTTTGATTAAACAACGAAGGAAAAGACTCAGTCCTATTAAACCCAGTTCCGCTGACATTTCATTTTAAATGTCACAATAGAGTTTTTAGCATCAGGGAACAGACATCCACTGTGAAAAGGAGAAGGGAAAAAAAGGCGAAAATGTTGACATTATATCAGAAAATGCGGGAAGATCTCATGGATAAAGACATTTCAGCTGCCGGGATTATATTCTTAAGGACTGCATGTAACAGCGCCTTTCATTTAAAAAAGGTTTTCTTTCACTAATATATATTCACCAGTGTGCCTGTCATGTAAGATAAATATAAAATTATATATCATCCGCGGAACAAACACTTTTACGGTGTCAAAACATCCAGCTTACAAGATGGACTGCACAAAATTTACAAAGATAAAGAATTGTATTTGAGATACGAGGAATTTGAAAGGCATCTGTGTATTGCTGCCCCCTTATTGACAGAACCTAAACTGCAGAGTTGATTTTGAAGATTAATCTAATCTTAGTAGCATGCATTTAGAATAAAAAGAAAAATAGTTTAACTATCAACTAAGCATTAAATTCACTCTTACTAACATCTTCATGTAAAAAAAAAAAAAATGTACAAAATTAAATGACTTGGACGTCAATAAACACGTACGTTCTCCCAGACAAACATGCACGCACACACACACGCACATTAATGATCCAATCTTTCTAAATGCCAAGTACTGGTAATCCTTGGCTGGAGAGAAATCAAAGAGAAGAAAAGGTTGCCGTTAAACAGTCACAAGCTCTTCAGCACCAGATGCCTTTCATTCACACTCTTTTACTCTCCATCCTTCTTTTCTTCCTCTGCGTTCATCTCTCCAGCTGCAGAGAGAAACGCTGTGGGGCCAGCAAAAATCCCTGGGACGAGTCGTCTGGTCACGGACGGCAGAGCCCTATCGGACAGCCCTATTCTCCCCGCCACTTTCCTGACAAACATTTGCTCTGAGGCTTAAGCGTAGCCCCGAACTCGGGTTTGGGAATGCCAATCAGAGGAGGAGAGCAGGGCCCGGGGCCGAATAGTGGAAGGGTACGTTCCCTGGGAGCCTGGAGGCAGAGCGAGAGCCTTTGGCAAAGACAAACAACGGGACAGCACTGAGGAACTCTCTTCTCTCTCTCTTTTGCTGCTCCTATTGATATGCACATGCAGAAAAGCATCGGCTGGTCTTCAGCAAAGACAAAAGATGAGCAGAAAAAGAAAGGCTGGAGAGGAGTCCTCTCCATATGTGGCTGCGAGGGGGTGAATGGGCAAAAGAAGAGAGAGGGGAAATTGTGAGAGCGCTCTGTTGCTGTTTTGTTGCATTTTCACACAGGCTTTCAGTTTTAGGGCCACACCTGTAAAACAAAAACTTCTCACTTGTTAGTAACTTTTTCCAAATGAGACGTTTGTGAAGAAACGCGGTGGATCCCGCTGAGCTTTTGTTTCTCGTTCACATGTTTATTTTCTGGTATTTTCAGGCACAAAAGCGAGCGCTTGGACACGTTAGATAAAAATGTTCCCATCCTAAAAGAGGGAAAACCTTCCTGTGGAGCCAAAGTAACTAATGAACTCTCCAGCTTACCAAACCAACTCCATGCAACCAATAAGGTGTCCTCTTACAAAAACAGTTTGTATCGCACGCAATTTGTTTCTCCTTAGAAAACAAATCTTCTCCCTCTCCCCCTCGTTCTCCATTTTACGAAGAAAGAAACAGAATGCCTGAGGATCAAGCCAGTCGGGGCCACAGCGGCCCGTTTGATTCAGCTTTGTCCAGTCACTCGCTCCCCTACCAAGCCAACAGCTTCGCTTCCTGCTTCTCTTTTCTCTACCCTGCGGGCTCTACTCTCCAGTTGTTGTAATCCCGGCAGAAACACTTAAGGTTCACAGTAGGTGCTCATCAAAACCATCTGCTGAGGGAAAGAGAGCGCTCACCCATCTCACTTTAATCTCTTCAATTAGCACCATTACAAACCTGTCAAGTAGTCTGATTACTGTAATGGTGACCAGCACCATCAAGGCGGCAGTTTTGCCGGGAAAGGGATTCTGGGATAGCGTGGACAAAGCTGAGGTGGGGGAAATCAGTTCCTAGTTAAACCAAAAAAAAAAGAACCAATTCTGACTTTAAAGTATAGAGTATGAAACGTATGAACTACTGAAGGTAGAGCTTCCTCAAAAATAGTAAATAAAGATATCATTTTAATGGTACTTTTAGAAAGAATGTTCTGACCAAACAGCTTCTTACAAAACTCAAATAAAACGGAATTTCCAGACAGAACCTTTGGTGCACCGAGTTTATCCTACTTGCAAAGGTAAAAAGTCAAATAATATATACTACCGAAATCTTAAGTGCTGCTTAAGTAAGATTTTTAGATTAATAATGAAGCCTTAATATCTAATCATCATAATGATTTTGTTTAAAAAAATTATTAGAAAACTGAAGCAGAAAATAAGACAAAATAATTTTAAAAGTAATGACAATTTCCAATTTTATAAATTTTAAAATTCATAAGTTAAGCATAATTACACACAAATAAGTAACTCTAAGCCAAACCCCAATCCTAAACATAACCACATAGTAAGTACACATAGTTAATTAATATTACCCAGTACTTACATGTGCAATTACACCTTAAAATAAAGTGTAATCATTGCTGCTTAAACTGATTTTGTTTCAAGGTTGTCTGAAATTATTAAATGGAAAATAAGACAAAACCAAGTTAAGATTAAGTGTTTTTGCAGTACAGGTTTAAAGTAAGAATCTGTTGACTAAAAAAAAAAAGTTGACTAAAGTTTAAAAAAAAAAGAACATCACAGATGTCTGTTTCTTCAAAACGGCACTGCACTGGCCCAACACGACTCCCCCAGCACTGAGGGAGGGGTTCAAGTGGGGCTGTCAGTCCACAGGGAGCTTGTTACACTTGACGTGGTGCGTGCTACCTGCTGTGAATAATTAATGGAGCCATTTCCAGAAAGCTGTGTGTAGGTTACTGGGGCAGGCCGAGGAGAATGCAAGGGACTCAGGGAGGGGTCGGTGTGTGTACAGAATGGAGGGTTTGGGTTTTGTGTCCCACACAAACCAACCTTAAATACAACACAGTGTAATTAAAAGGAGAGTGATGAAAAGAATGGCATAGCACAGGTCTGATGGGAGAGGGAAAGGAGCTGATGAGCCACAGGGGGGTTTATGCTGCTCAATACTGAGCTCTGGTTATTGCAGACAATGTGACAAGCAGGAAACGCACACCAACAGTTTTCTAGAATATTAAAATCACCTGCTACAAAATATATTATCAGAAAGTTAACATTTTTTTATATCATTTGAAATTAGAAGAAAACATATAATCCCTAATTTATCCCAAATAAAAGTACTATTATATGTATTGTATATATTAAGAAGGATCCTTAGATCCTCAAGTGCAATTGTGTTTTTATGTTTATGTTTCTTCTTAAATCCATTTGTAATAATCATAAGTGATTCACATTATTTATTATTATTATTTTGTCATTTGATTATTTTTATAATTATATTTTATGAAGCATTTTTATTGTTTACTCATTTATTATGTTTCTATTTTTATATTTCTTATTTAATTTTTAATTAACTGATATTTTCCGGTGGGTTCTGTCGTCCGGGGGTTGGATCCTAAATATTATTTGGTGTGGGGACCTGATCTATCTATTTGTAGACATACATAAGAGATATTTTGCATAAATTACCATTCAAATAACTTGTCTTGAAATGCAAAACAATGTGAATCTCTTAAATCACATGAAACAGTGTTAATTTTGTCCAGTGACCAATACATTTAGAATGGGCCCATCATATACATAGCACAATTGTGACATTTTGAGGCAGTCCTGAAGTTAGCAGTTCCATGGCCATAAGACAGTATTAGTTTTGGCTCAACACACGCCTTAATCATCTCCAGCACAATGAGGACTATTATTTTAGCATGTAATAATTACATTGTCACCCCATCAAAAAAAAAAAAATCAGAGCAGTTTAAGAGAACATGGGCAGAAAAACAGCAGAGAGACAGACAGACTAGGTGACAGACAGGTGTGCGTTTGTCTCACCTCCTGGATGGTTTTGCTGGCGGGGAAGTTGAGGCTGTAATCTCTCTGTGCTTCACGGTGGCTAATGATGAGCAGGTAGTTCTGATTCGACAGCCCTTGCTGGGCACTGCTAAACGGCAGGAAGGGCAGAAGGGAGAAAAAGAGAGAGAAAGGAGCATTAGGGTTCAGCAGTGGACGAGTCAGGGCTCGTCTACGTCTCCCCAGGGTCTCTGGGCTCCGACAAGCCTGTGCCACCCCACTGCTCTGCTCGGGTAGTGGGGCCACAGCATGGGCGCACACCAGCACCAAGGCCATCTGGAGGTATCGATTGGGGCCAAGAGGTGTAAACGTCACACAAAAGGACAAGAGGGCTTGTGCCGTCCGTCCGCTCCGCCATCATGCTGACCTCAGAGCGGGTTTGAGATTCATGGGAGCCGTGGTTCTGAGCTGTAGGAGAGAAGGCCTCATCTGATGACAAACGATGGGGGTTAAGTAGCGCTTTGAGCAAATGCTCCGTCTGTGTGTGTGAATATGAATCAACAGCTTAGAGGCGAGCCTGCCGGCTAATCAGGGTTCGAATGAAAGCAGTCAGGAAGAGGGGAGTCTGGGAATTAATATGTAACGCACACATTAATTATGCAACCAGCGCCTTAATCTGAGGAGCTTTGGACAAGCTTATGTTAACAGAGGACCAAATTTACTGTAATGGCAGCTTATTTACATTGACTAAAACTGCGAAATCAATATGTAAATGTAATGTTTGTTGTAGCTAGCGATGAAGATTGAAACGGTGGCCTAGGAGAGGAGGATGCATATGCAATGCTGTGGAGAGTGGAAAAACACAGAGTCATGAATACAAGTTGTAAAGGGGGGGGGTTAATTGGGGTATCAAGACTCTTACCAAATAAGAATGATTTGGAGACATTTTGCATTCTGATACAATATATTTGCATTGACTAAGGCACATAACTAAGGGTAATGTATGGGTAAAGAAAATATTGATTTAAATATGAATAATCTAATATTGATTCTTAAAATCCCTCAAAATCAAAACCGTGTTTGCATATTGTCTATATACTACCACTAGTACTGATCAAATAATGTACTTCACATCAAAGCAAAATTCACATTGTAACTGTACTATTTATACCTCACAGAATTGTGAACTTGCAGATCACAAATGAATTGAATAGAGTTTCAAAAGCATCCCTATTGAAAAGTAGAATTGTTTGAATTTTTACAATTATACTAAATGTGAAAACAAAATCTCATATAGATTGAAATAAAACAATACATTTTATATACATTTTTACATATTCTTATAAAAAATATATATTTTACATGCACAAACAAAACACATTTTTATATGAAAACAAAAATACGCAAAACATGCCACTGCTCAAAACTACAGTAAAAACTGTATTATTACAAAATATTATTTTTAAATATTATTGTTATTAAAATGTAATTATTTGGATATTTTAAAATGTCACTGTTTATTATTATTGTTATTAATATTAGTTTCCACAAAAGCATGATATGATACACTTAAATTTAGGATTCCTAAGATGAAAAGCATTTCTTGGAAACAAGTATCGTTATCATTATAAATGTCTTTTACTGACACTGAATAAACGAATAAGAATAATTAGTTACTGACAGTTACTGACACCGATTCCTGAATGATTTCTTTATTTATGCATCCATATATATATATATATATATATATATTTTTTTTTTTTTTTTTTTTTTTTTTAAAGCAAAATGCATCGATAGAAAAACAATATTAATTTATTCAGAACTCCGTGTTTGTCCCACTTAAGATAGTGTTATGAAACTGTGGGTTAAAAAGTAAACTGCAAAAGTAAAACTTTTCTCTGTAAGGAGTTAAAACTATGTGAAATTTCCTCTCACGGCAGATCTACAGCATAAGGTTCATCTGTAGGAGCTTAACCAGGTTCAGCCCTCTGTGGTCCCAACAGCACCTGGAGCTGACCCCCCCCAAACTCACCCTAAAAGCTTCTCCACACCATCGGAGACATTGGAAATAGATTGTCACTGGCTGCTATAGACAAAAAATAAACCACTGTGTAAATGAAGAGCAGATTGGTTCCATTCAAAGATTAGTCTGCCGTCTCAGAAACCTGCAAGACTGAGACTTTATTAAAGTCCTAGCGTCTCGCTCCTCATATAGGCACGCATATAATACGCACTCAAAATACCAACCTCTTGCTCTAAATTCTAATATGCACCCATTTAGGGTGACTTATAGCAATACCCAAACATACCTTTTCCTTCTTTAAAAATTTTATACTTGCATCCACCATATACATTTTTTTTTCTGCACCGCCTGTTTTTCTTTGACAAGTCTAAGTACTAATTGCTGTAGTTTAAACAGTTTTTCCTTTCTGCCAAAACCAGCAGATTCCTCGGGCCCCCGAGTCCCACTGGAGATCAGATGCAGAAAATGAGATAAATACCAAATGTGCACTGACTCATTTGCTCATTTGTATTTGAAATAGCAGAAGTTCAAATTAAAATAACCTTAAACACACACATCTCCTGGAAGCAACAGAAATAGATGATTCGTTTTAAATTATTCATAAAGTTCCATTATTTATGCTGGAGATTAGGGGTTTGGATACCTCTACGAGAGGGAGAGCTAGCAAGATGAGCTTGGCTCATCACTGGATTTCTGTAACTACCTTGGATGGAGTGTCTGTCTTGAAAGCTCCAAAGCCTGTGCCGTATTTGCATTCAAAACAGAGGGAAGAAAATGAGGCAGGCGGCGCAGTGCGAAGATGGGTTTGATTAATATGTTTGGATATGGTGTGCTGAGGTATGCTTTGCAGTAATTGCCTACAGTGGCTTTTATTTGTTGAGTACTGTCCCATTGTTCACAGTCTGCATCCTGAGACCTCACACTTTATTTTAAATTTTAAAAAAGCTGATAGAGAACCTTATGTTTTTTAAGCTGCCTCTTGTGCACACCAAGGCTGCAATTCTTTAATCAAAAATACATTTTAAAAAAAAGTACAATTGTAAAATATATTTAAAATTAATCTATGTATTCCTGTGATGGAAAAATGTAATTTTCATCACGCATTACTACAGTCTTTAGTGTCACATGATCCTTCAGAAATCATTCTTACGCGCAGAATTGACATTTGTCATTTTTTATCAATGTTAAAAATACTTAAAAAAAAAAAAAAGACATTAAAGGGAACATGAAATCATTTGTAATATTAATAATGTATTTATTGTTATTTTGATCAATTAAATGCAGCCTTGTTGAACAAAAGTATTAATTTCCTTGGAAACAATATATATAAATACAAAATCTTACTGACCTCAAACTCTCCAGTTAGAACCAGAGCATCAGTCTTGTAAATGACGACTGGGTTATTCCTGTTTCGCAGTACCATTTGAACTTTGAAAAATGTAAAATAATAATAATAAAGGAAATTAATTTTAGAAAATACTTTTTATATTTAAGCTTTTACTGTTATTGAACAGCCCACCCACTCTGATAAAATCAACATTTAAATGAATACATAAACATGTGCAGCTTTCATCTCAGGAACATAATAAACACAACAAATATATTTAATCCCGTTTTATTATTTAAACAATGAAAAACCAGCAACTGAGAGTTTTGTTTTACTCTATCGTTTTACCACCAGCTGTAAATAAAACACTTAGTTTTTCCATTTTTCTCGACCTCTCACTGTATTTATGCTGTAAAACAATCCCACCAAAAAAGTAGGCTACTTTTTAATAACAGAGTGAAATAAAACGTATTTAATATTGGCCGTTTTGTTTGCTACTTCATCACTTGGACTCATTTAATTTCCATCAGTAAAAACTGAACTAAACATTTCATTCAATCAATTACGACACGCATGACAGGGACAAGAAAAAGTACTGCATAATAGAAGTGACCCAGTTATCCTTTCACACAGTTTCTTTCTATTAATTTGCTAAATCACAGAGAAACACTGACATTCTGCTCAAGTCAGGTTTAAAATAAGTGGAAGTAAAGAAGCCTGAGCAGATGAGAAAACAGCATCCGAACTGGCCCTGAAAGATACAGCAGGAGCGAAGTCTGCTGAGGGACACTTCACTCTCTCCCCGTCTCTCTGTGACAGTTATTTATAAAGGCAGTTAACAGCTTGTCTGCTCACCCTCCTGGAAGCCCTCTTCTCACTGCACCAGGAGAGGACAATCACGGGCAACAATGGGCTCACACCTAACTAACACCGGCCCTCTCGTTTTCTCCCCTATTTCGGCTCTTCTAAAATAGTTTCTGGGAAACAATTAGAGCCTGCCACTGATGATGAGCTCTAGTAGGTGCTGGATATTAGATATTGTGCCATTTAGAGACAGAGGTGACAAGGTCTCTGTGGCACGTCACCTGCTCGATCGAGAAAAACAGGACGAGTGAGAGCAGCTGTCAGGATCATGGCAATATATGTGATCTCAACTGGTCCGTTTAACCCATGACCAGCCATAGCATGCGGTACCTCACAGTAATGTGTGTTTTTGTTGCAATCTCCAAAAACACACACACACATGCACAAAATGCCTCTGGACCACATGAAATGTAGGCGTCTGAAAAGGTGTCAAATAACAGGGGAAAAAAAGAAGTGCTGACGTGCTTTGGAGGGTACTGTTACCCTCCCTCGCAATGTTAGTTTACAGCCCATTTAATACTTTTCTCAGAACGGTTTCGCACTCTAGAGTACAGTGTCCACACAAGCTGACAGAGATGCCAGTTTATACCCAGTCGTTCGACGGCATCGCCACCACCTCCCGCCGGGGCTTACAGCAGTGCTAATCAACACATAATTACACACACAAACACATGCACATCAATATAACACACACTCAAGCAGGCCTTTCTAATTGAAGTTACTTTCATTTATTACTTTGAACCGCACTGCTCTGACCACACTGTCAACGCCTTGCGTATTTAAATAGACATAGGGTTAGAACCACAAATATTTATCTTTTTAAATGTTTTGTATATTGAGTCACTGAATCTCTAAATGCATTACTAAAGTAATAAAGTCTCTTATTTGATCACAACAGTAACATTATTATAACTATTTTAATATATTATCAAATGTCATTTATTCCTGTGATGGCAAAGCTGATAAAACAAATCGGCAGCCATTACTCCAGTTTTCAGTGTCCTTCAGAAATCATTCACTAATATGCTGATTTGGTGCTCTAGAAAAATTTATTTTTTTTCCGTATTGAAATCAATAGTTCTGCTTAATATATTTAGTGGAAAACAATGTTTTTTTAAAGTTCAAAGGATTATTAATTTTATTTATGGTATATAAAGGTAATTTATTTGAAAAGTAAATCTTTTGTAGACCTGTAAATGTTTTTGACTACCACTTTTTATATTTTTAATGCACATCTTTAAAAAAAAAAATCTGATCTGAAACCTTTAAAACGCTTTGTAAATCTAAATTAATAAAAAAAAATCAATTTATTAAAATGCTTTACAATCAAAATGTTTATTGTCTCTATCTGAAATGTGGTCGTGCAACGCCACCTAGCGGTGAGTGTGAAGATTCTCTTAAACGCAAGGGATCACGGTTTGTCTGGTTAATAAGGTCCAGTCAACCCCTGCTGGTAGATCTGTTAACTACAATTTTTTTTTGTTGCCAAAAATAATCTCTATTTGCTCAAAAATAGCAATCACAAGTTGCTATTTATAAGAAAACATTATATTAAACACGTTATTGAAATGTACAATGCCAATATTTTAAGTTTCACACAAATATATGTGCAGGTTTTAGATGGGATGATGAAACTGGATTTTAAAACTTTGAGGGAAAAAATAAAAAATAAATAAAAATCAGGCTACATACCTGCTCTGGCTGGTGCTGGCTGAAGGGGCAATATCAGGGGTGAGCACATACAAACTGTTGTTCTTGGGAAGATGTAAACTCCGCAGAACAGTCTGAGAAAAAGTGGGGAAAAATAGGAAAACCATCAAAGAGGTCATTGAGTAAGTACAACATAAGAAAAACTATAAAGAGTCATTTAACAAAAATACCAATACACTATAAAAATAATATAAATGAAATAAATATTAATAATGATGATAATATTAAATTGTTTATTTTTAGATTCAACCTTACTCCTAAAAATGGCACCATCATAATTCACCATATATTTGCGACTTTGCAAATCATTACATCTTACATAAAAAAGATATATAATACACACATATATATATATATATATATATATATGCACCATTAATACATTATAAATGAATGCACCAATAATGTGAATATCAGCAGCTTATGTTCTATTGTGTCATTCTTACACTGTCAGAAACGTCTCCACTCTTCCAGCCTTTTAACTGCATTTTAGAAACAGGCACCTGTAGCTCAGTCTCTAAAACAGATTTAATATCTCCTGCAGACAGAAAGAAATAATAGGTTAAATTGAAAAATGTAATGGCAGTTCAGTATGTTACCACTAGAGGACAGCATGTATCTAGTCTACTTTTGTCATTAATTTGTCAAGTTTTAATAAAGTGCTTCTTATCAGTTAGGGGACAAGCCTAAATTTATTTTGTTTGTAAAAGAAAAGAAAAAAAAAAAAGGAAAAAAAAAAGGCAAAACACCTTTTTAATCACCTGCTAGTATATACTAAATGCATACCTGTTCTTCAGACAAGCATTAACCAGAACATCCATTAAAATGTTGATATTTTTCTAATTTCTCCACCACACATTAAAACTTATTTATTCTAATTATTAATTGTTAATTATTCTAGCTACAGTTTTATGAGCATATAATGATCCGAATTGCATTTCTACAGAAATGCATTACAATTGTCAGGCTTGAGACAGAAACCTGGTAAAACAATGCTTGTGTATAAAAAACGTGTCACCCACAAAACCACCTCTGCAGGACATAAATCCACAATTATCCACAATTTACTATAACTGTAATATAAAAACAAACAAACAAAAGCAACAATGCACTGACATTTTTTTAAATTAATGAATACTATTCATTCATATGAATAACAAAATGCACACATTCACATATAGCCAAAACATAAATATTATTAAAATACATGTTTTTTTTTAATTGTTATTTAAAATATATAAAAATAGCACCTTGTATGTTTGACACACCAATAAGCTGACTAGTATACCAACAGCAAAAAGGCACAGCAGATTTTTTTCCCCTTTTTCATTGTATTTGTGCAGCTTGCCACACAAGCTCAGTTCTTCCTGTTGATTTCACTCGTGACATGAGATTCAACTTTCATTCACAGAAATAGTCACATAAACAGTATGTGGTTCAGAGCTCAGTGGCTTGTGTCATACCAAGAATCAAAGCTCACTATCTACATCTACCAAGATCAATTCTAAGAAAACTCTAACTACTGCAGATGACATGCTCATTATTGCCTATTAGACAAAACCCCAGTCTAAATGGTGAAACCTGTCAGCTTTCTGAGTAACAAGTGCATGAAACCTGCTACTAGATGCTCTAGTATAGTGCACTTCTAAGAAAGGGCCGTGCTAATCATGTGTGCTACCTTTGCAAGAGCAGCACTGACATGCTGACACTGACTTTTTTGTTTGTTTGTTTTTGGATGGGGGCCAGTAAGCTGTGTAGCACAGAAAGTCTGAAGGATTAAACGATCATGTGTATCGTTTTAATGTATCAAAACATTGTGTGCGCTCACCAACTGCCCTGGCATCCTCCAGCACCACTTCTGTGGAGCGCTGTCTGTACTCCACACGGAAGTTAAGCATCCGCGACTGCCGTTCCACTATTTGTCGAGAGGGCTGGGCAGGGCAGAAGGCTGGGCTGGATGAGGATGGGGGTGAGGAAGATGATGATGCTGATGCTGAGTCTGAAGAAGGCGGGGCTGAGGGAGCAGGTGCTGTGGCTTCTGATTGGCTGTGGGGTCCATAGGGGCCGGTCTGAGATGCTTCACTTGAGAAATTACTACACAGGACAGAGGAAAATAAGGATCAGCTTAAAACTGCCACAAGATAGACCTCTCCATCATAACGGAAATCTGATATATACGTAATTATTATACGAAGAGTTAATTGGCAAAATAAAATAATTCATATCAGAAAAATGTTTTCTCATTGTGCATTCCAATTAATCTAAATAAAACTGGAGCTGGGAAAACTAAAAAAAGAAATAAAATAAGAAATAAAAAAGCTAGGAAATTAACACAATAAAAACATTAAAAAAAAACACACACAAACAATAACTGTAAACAATTTGGGTTCAGTAAGTTTTATATATTATACTTTTATACCATACTTTTTTTAAATACATTAAATAAAAAACAGTGATTTGTATTGTACTTTTATTTGACAATATTAGTGGTTTTACTTTATTTTTTAAACAAATAAATACTGCCTTGGTGAGAAGAAAAATTTATAGACATACAGTACATGAACATATATACACACGTATATAATGTGTTGGTGTGTGAGTACACTGACCTACAGCATATATATATATATATATATATATATATATACACACACACACTACAGTTCAAAAATGGTTTCTTATGCTCATCAAGGCTGCATTTATTAGATTAAAAATTCAGAAAAAACTGTAATGATTTCTGAAAGGGCTGAAAGAGACACTGAAGACTGAAATAATGATGCTCACACGAATAAATTACATTTTAAAATATATTCACACAGAAAACTGTTATTTTAAATTGGAATAATATTTTACAATATAAAAATAAAACAAAAACATTATTATTATCACTCATGTGTGACTGAATATCTGCATGGAGGGCCCTAGGTTGAAAACCCCAAATGATGCACAACCATCCATGTAATATATAATATCTGAAACAAAACCTCCTGCCTTTCTGTATTTGCTTTATAATCCAATGAGAATACTGGGTATCCTGTCTATTTTACGTTTACTTTATCTGACAACTGTAAGCAGAAATAGACATCCTAACAGAAAACCTTTTTTAATAATTTTAGAAAAGGAGAATTGGAGGGGAGAGAAACAGATAAAGTGAGAGCGAAAAGAGAGAGATAGCGGATCAGCTTGCACCTCCTTACACCACTCTGCATGATCCACAATGGCAGCAGTGCTGAAATCCAAACAGTATCAGACTCAATGTAAACAGGCTTTACTGGTATAATAATATGGGCAGGGCCCAACAGACGCTCGATTGTCCAACCAAGAGAAAATCACCCTTTTTTTGCTCTGCTGAGGATACAAAACGGCTTTTTCTGGCACTTGCTCTCTTTCGTACTCTCTCTCTCAGTGGCTGATGGCTGAATTCCCCCGTGCCCCCGTGTTCCCCTGTGGCAGTAAATAATGTCTTTTCTCTAAGCGCTGGCGGGACAAAGGCTCCTCTCTTCTCCTCCAGGGTCAGCACATATCGCTGTAAGAGCAGGAGCGGGGGGCCAGGCACAGCACACAATGGCTGACTTTATACCACCTTATTACAATACCAAAAGGTTAAAGACGTTAGGCTCCGGGGGCATTCAGAAACTCGTTAGACACAAAAAGGAAAACCCAAACATTGGATAAATTAAAGAAATGTCTAGAAAGAAAGGAAAGAAAAACAGTCACTGCTGCAGCCTCAGTCACATCTATAGGTTAAAATAGTGATTCAACATTCATAATAAAACAACCAGACATGATGGAAAACAAACCACTGACACACCATATCATATAATAGCATGATATGTAATATTTGAGCAGTTTTCTTATGACAGCTTTATTTGAGTAAATCAAAAAAAAAAAAAGTCAAGTCAAATCTGTTTGTATAGCGATTTTCAAAATACACAGCATTTTACAGGACAATCATGTTAATTATTATAAATTATATATAATTACTTGCTGTATTTAGCAGATTACAGATGTATAGTGTATATACTATACTATAGCGGTTGAGATATGCCATGCCTTTTTTAACAAGATTACCGCATGCATGAGGATGAAGTTGGACATATTTCTATAAGAGCTGGGTGATTCATTTTTTCTGGGTGATGTTTCTTGTAAAGAAAAAAAAATGAAAAGAATATCAGACACTCTCCCAGCTGTCCAGTGTTCATGACAAAATTTACTAATCATTCATATAGATCAGAAAGGTATCAATAGTACCAATTTAACAAATTAATTTGGTTTACAAAACTAGTCTAAATGATTCATCAACAATCCTGACTAATCTAGATAACCAATTGCAGGATTCACTGACTCAATCCAGTCCTAGTGGTTATAGCGAAATAACCACTAAAACGTTTGCCCAAAACAGAAGCAACCCAGACATTGTGATGACTAAGAATCTTAAGAATTAACCAATTGACTGATTGATTTTCCTCTCCTGGAGTTCACAATTGTAAAAATTTCCTAATAAGAACAAAAGAATAGCAGTATTTAAATGAAAATGAATTCACTCTACACATCACTCATTTTGGTAAAAGTTCCCATCACTCTTCAAAATATTAAGTACAAGAAACTCACTGAGGTTTGGAAGAACTTGAGATGACGACAGAATGTTCACTTTGGGTGAACGATCCCTTTAAAATAAAACACGAGGCTTAAAATAAACAAATAAATCTTTTGTTAGATGCTAAAACAAAACCAAGAAACAGCATGTGACAAGGCCAAGATGATGACAAAACACAACTATGGTAAACCTCAGACATTAAGGATGAGGTTTCCATGGTACATATTTCAGAGTCTGGCCTACACGAGATGACATTTGGAAAACTGATGTGGTTAGAAATAGACTTCACCAATGAGACGCTACATCAAGATTATTAACAAATCTAGTTCTTCCAGGGTGATATGAGAGATTGGTTATTAATACGCATCTTTCTAGAGCGGAGCTGCAACAGTACAGTTCCACAGCCTGCGGCATCTACAACCCATTTTTAAACAATCTTGTGATCTGTACATAATTTTCACCCACTAATGTCTATCTTTTCTCTCCTCCCCTCTCTCAGACACTGGCATTCAGTCAACAGTTATTCCACCGTGAGCGTCTAGATGGCAGTCTGCACACACGCTTGGCAGCAGCATGTAGGTCTCCGGGTGCCGCCAAGCAGAGATCCAGCTGGCGGTGGGCGACTCAATGGGGGCACTTGAGTGAACCGTGCCATCCTACAGCATGCAGTATGGTGCCAGCCACCCACTGAATGCACAGGCTGGAAGTCGCCATGCCAGACTCCATTCATAATTACGTGCCTTTGAGAAAAACATGTCCTCGTGTCCAAGCTCTTACATTCACACACCCTCTAAATAAACGGTCACAGATCGCGCTCCTTCTGAATATATTTGTTCTTAAGACTCTAGTGCATTCATGAGCGCTGACCGTTGAGGAAGGAGAAATGGACGGCGAACACAATGAATGTTCACAAACGCCTTTTGTTGCTTCAAGTTTCAATTCCTGTTATTGGGTCCGATTTTTTTGCTGTTGTGTTTCTGTGTGCGTTTCTGTTCAATTTCACTCTCTTTCAGGCCAAGGCGACTGAGGGAAATCTCAATACGGCTAAATGCGTAGTGTAACACTTTATAAACTCTTCAAGCGAGACAGACAAACAACAAGAACTGTTTGTTGCATTTTCAATTGTGGGTGTCAACGGTTTAGTGCCCAGCGCTGTGCCAAGGTGGTTGGCCCCTCTATATACCTTCACAACCCAGTGAAGAGTGCACAACAATGCAAGCTGTCAACTACTTTTCTTACCCACAATGCAACTGGCAGAATTTAATTGGTCGATGGAATGCTGAAAAGCTTTACATTCAGCCTAAACACACCATGAATGAGTCCACTGCGATCCAAAGTGGGCCAAACTAAAGAAACTGGGGAAAAAAAGACGATGGGGGAAAAAAAGAAGAAGAAGAAAAACTTGCATGTATGAAATAGTGGTGAGCATCTAAACAATCCTACCGCTGGTCACAAACACATGGCATTAAATATTATTCTTAGGGCACTGGATTAACACACTGAAATCTGGCCAGCGATGCAGAACCCACATTTGGCTACATACATGCCGAGTCCTATAAAAAGCTCCCAACTTTGTTGGTTGTTCTCCTCCATTAACAAGGTCATCAACCAACCGCTATGAAAACCCCTGCAGTAAACTTGATTGTTTGATTTCCTGTGACTCTGGTGTTGAAATGGCACGAAGGGGGTAATTGATGGGGAGCAGACTTCCAGAGGGAAATGAGATGACAGCCTTTTCTACACTGCTATTTCACCGCAATTATTTCCGCAACACACTTTAATTCTCACTTTCTTTTTCTTCCCCTCGTGTTTTTTTTTTCTTTTCTAACCCTAAAGTCACATAAAGAATGGTTTTAAGATGGTACAATAAACCACATTAGAGTGATGTGCAACAAAGAAAGAAACAAAATGCAATAAATAATGGCATATTTTATTAAATATATTATAATATATATAAATGTATTATATAATTAAAAACATTAAAACAAACAAGTTATTTTAAGAGTTACTTCTTTTAAAAGAAAATCTACCCAAATCAACTTTTTAATGGTAATATAAATAATAAAAAAGAAGAACAACAAGACGAAAAGTCTGCATTTAAAAGTCATAAACAATGTCTTACAGGCCTAAAGAACTTTCACGAAAATCTAAAACTCTTTCTGTCATATTTCTAAAAACTGTCAAAAAAAGTACATTATTTTCTAATACGGTGTGTATGTGGGTAGTTGACATTTCATTGTGTCTTATGGTGTGAGAGATCTCCAACACTGAAGATAAACCTCTTGTGTATTTATAATTCTAAGAATGAAGATATATTTTTCTCATGTTATTTGTATGTAAAGTTTGTTTTCTACTTTTTTGCTGTCAAACCGTAGGACACAGACTAATTGTTATTTGTCAACTACCCATGAGTACATATACACACACTGCATAATAATGTCATATATGATTTTTTTTTTGTCTACTAGAATTACTTACACATATTAATTTGGTTGAATGGTTGATTTCAATTTTCTGCTTAATTTTCTCAAAATTTCCACTGTGCTGCACCAGACACTGACACCTAGGCTAACCGTAGAAAAGACCATTCATTAATTCCTTAGTATAACATTACAAATGATAAAATATTAGACCAATATTAAAGTGCAGGATTTTCAGTAGTTACTTATTATATTATCCAGACATAACATGAAAGAGCAGACTTCTGATTTGACTAATCAGATGAGCAGACGTGATAAGAGCTCTACCAAAGGTGCTACGAGCCGAAATGCACGCTGTTCTGACATTTCCCCCTCGATTCCTTAACATTCAGGGAACCAGCAGCAGCCACAGCTGGGTCTCATTATAGCTTAGAGACGAATGCCCTTTTGAGAGGAGGCCAGTTTCATTTTACAGGGGCATGAAAACAGTAACCACCTCATTCGGGCCATCAAGCTCGGTCGGGTCTTGACTCAGGTAATATGCCGTCTTTGGAGTTTACCAGAATTAATCTCCACTCTAAAGACTACCACATGCAGCTCGATGGAGTGGAATCTCTGCCATAATCTTGTAAAAGGAAATCCTGAGTTGATGGTTTTAGATTCATAATAAATAACATACAACATCATACCTTTGCAAAATCCCATTTTCTTGTGGTATCACTCCATTGATGGCTGCCTACAAAGAAAACAGAAATATATTTTAATGAGAGTTGGTGATGTAACAAGTGAGCATTTTTTTTTGTTTTAACACAGCATGTCTGAATGTGTGTATTTCCCTACTTAACAGTATTAAGGGCTGAGAAGTAATACAGAAACAATTCTACAGTATGCAAATTAGGAGCACTTCTTTATGTAAATAATTCTGCAATGTGACAACTAGCACAAATGTGGTCTTTAAATGAATATGAAGTCATAAAAACGAATACTTAAACTGATTAATGAGGTCATAAATTCTAGTTTCATATATACATTTTACAAGTAGTTTTTGTTTTTTTATATAAAAGCTTTAAAAATAATTATGGTTTTATTTACCAAGGATGAACAGTTTATCCATGAACAAATTGTGGAGAAAGTTTTGGTTTTTATGGTTTCCACTTGAGCGCCAAATTAGCATATTAGGGTGATTTCTGAAGCATCGTGTAACACTAATGCCAGAATTAATGGCAGCTAAAAAAACTAGCTTTGCATTACAGAAAGAAATTACATTAATTAATAATTACAAATAAATAAATGAAATATTAAACATTAAAATATAAAATTATAATACATTTTAATTCACAATACTGCTGATTTAGTGTATTTGCATTTGAACCGTAGTATATAATAAATAGACGAGAATTAATTTACTTCTAATATACTAGAATATATCGTATCGCAAGTGCTTTCAAATTTTAAATCAACTACCTAAATAAATAGCATTCTAAATATACTAATCCTTTTTTTAAGATGATAATGGAAATAACAGAGATACACAGCAAGCCATACAAGCAGTATCCAGCAATGACGGCCACATATTTGCCCCTCTCTTTCTCTCATCAGACTGAAGTGGAACGCACAGAGATGGGCCTGATGTGTTTGTGTCTGTGCATGTGTGAGCAAGTGTGTTCTGGAGCCAGACTGTGATAAGAAGAATTACTCTCGGTGGATACAGATCTCAATGGAATGGCTTCTGATTGAGCCAAATAACAAAGTGTATACAGAGACGTACATCGCAATGCTTGCTATGCTCTGAAATATTTTTCCATGCTGGTAGAGGCCACAGAAATTATGTTTTGTCTGCTGTTGAGACAAAACATCAGATATTTTTAAGCCTTTAATGCTTGCAAATATGCAGAAAAAGTGCTCTGCACATCTAAGAACATTTGACTTCTCATGAAAGATTTGCTCAGGTGCAGCGCAGTGTTTGTGTGATCAAGTGCACAGCACACATCCTGGTTTCAGCGTGGGGTGTTTAAACATTCGCTGGCTGTCCCGTCTCTACATTTTTTGAGTCAATCAACCTCACTACCCTGAGTAAAACAGCAAGTCATCACATTCACAGGTGCACTTAACCATGCCGTGGCTCGGGCCTGTTTTCTTTGAACTGCTGCCAGCATACAACCAGCTTCCTTCTAAATATAGTAGAACAGCCTGCTTTTAAGATAAAAAGCAACTTTGTGGAGGGAAATCTGTTTGCAAAACCACAATTTCTTTATTTTGTTTGAAAACTGTCACTTTAGATCTGTCCTGACACTGCATACTTTATACCACCACCTCTGTATGAAAATACGACATTGCTTGAACCCTATTTTAGTGCGATAGTTGGTCCTCATGCAAATTAGCACTAAAGAAGATGCTAGAGGACACACCCTCTCTTATATTCTGTTAATCAAAACAAGCTCTGCACGTCTGACTTTGTCTGTGGTGTGACACCTGTCACAGCTGCACGTTTTTAAGCTCTAGAGGTGAAATGTTTGTGCGGCAGCGAATGAAAGGTGATATATCAGATTGTAAAAAGACTAAGAGGACTTCAATTACAATTTCCACACCATGTATTCAAAGGGTGGGATGGGATCCTGCAACAAGGCATTTTTAGGACCGTTTTGATCCGTCTAAATGACCTGTTTACAAAAGATAAGATGAAAGGCTATAAAAAGGTGTGGGTATCTGCAGACTAGACTGCAGCAGACATTACTGTCTGTTCAAATAACATTATCGATTGAAACAGACACTTAGACACATAAGCTCTGCACAGCAGGAGAAACAAAGGAGCTACTATTTATTCAGTAGGAGTGAAACAGTTCCTGCTTGAAAAAAAGGTAAAGATCTGGTCCCTTGTTTGGGCAGGCATTACGCTACTGCACGATATTGCCTCTAACGACGAAACTAAATGTGTATGAATTGTTTTGTGTATTACAGAATTAGCATGCAATTAGAGAGAAAGGATAAATAAATGTGAACTGATGTAACACATTAAACAAAAAGGCAAATTTGAGTATTCTTGATGGAGCAGCAGCAAGACTGAATCAGATGGAATTAAAGACGCAAAATGAAACGGTTCTTGTTCATATTGTGATAACTGTGATAAGAGGTATAACAGCCTGCAATAACAGTCATGTAGTCACAAATGTTTAGTTACTAATCTTAGTTACCAACCTAAGCTAAAACCTAAAGAAGGCAAATAATTCAAAGATACTAATATTTTCTCACCAGTTGAGGAGCTAGCATTAAATACACCGTCTATATGTTTGACTGTACAGGTCCTTTTCAAAAGCATATTGTGATAAAGTTCATTATTTTCTGTAATGTACTGATAAACATTACACACAACTGAAGTAGTTCAAGCCTTTTATTGTT
>JAUYWG010000041.1:5627738-5646380 GCA_034779775.1 Enteromius afrohamiltoni
AAAGTCTAATGTTTATCAGTACATTACAGAAAATAATGAACTTTATCACAATATGCTAATTTTTTGAAAAAGACCTGAAATAGTCTTCCACAATCGGTCACATTATTTTACAATGCAGTGTATTTTAATGTAGTATGTAGCTTAAAACTCCTACAAATCAGCTTTTGAGGTGCAGTGAATGTCAGTGTTGACCTGAAAAGTCCTAATTCATGCACTCCCTTCACCAAGTACTTACCAATCCATATTCCAGAATTAAGCCCCCAAACTATTGTGGTACAGAATGAAACATTTTGAAGCCAAAATATTTCATTTAGCCTAAGTGATTTATGCAGAACCATGGACTTGGTAGGGGGAATTCATCTAAAAGGCAAATTTTAAAATGTTAATTTGTCAGCACAACACATCTGAGCACCTACGGAGAAAAATGTTAAAAGCTAAAGTAATCGGTGCTGCAAAATGTGCTTCCAAATGTAAGGAAAAAGCAAAGTTTAACCTTACAATGTGCAGTGCCGATTGCTTATTAATCGATGCAGTGCTTACAATATTGGGGGGGGGGTTTTAAATGAAGCACAAATAGTATTATCCCAAAGTTATTCCTACTCTTTTCCATACATGGAAAAGCACGGTGATCCCTAGTAATCAAGTACAGCTGCAATTTTGCTTGGTTCATTATAAAACCTTGTATTATACTATAATTAAAAACAAACCCATGAATGAACCCACGTCAGACTAGGTTATTCTGCTGTATGTCAATGTAACTGGTATATGGAAACACAGCTACTACAGAACTGTGCCAGAATGTCCTGTGAACAATGGTGCCATTAAACAGAGTCTGCACTAAACATAGTGACTTTGTTTCCAATGTGTCACCACAAACAAACAAAAAATAGGAGACAATCACTTGTTAAATCTGTTTGTCGTATGAAAGAAATCTAGCTGTGTGTCAGTTTTACAGATTTAACAAATAAAGTGCATCTTACCACCAAGTCCCAATTATTGAGTTCTAGAAGTGTGATCGCCTCAGCAATGTTGTCAATTCCGGTACATGCCTAAAAAGAAAAAAAAAAAAAAAAAAAAAAAAGAGATATTTCTGAAAGTGATCAATTAAATTTTATTTTGTTGCAGGTTACATGAATATGCATTATGTACTGATCACTTAATAAATATTTCCATGTATATATATATATATAAAATATTTTTATACTTCACATGCAAGTTCATGCAAAATCTTACTTCAATATAACACAGAAAAGCTTTTAAATGATGTGAGAGATGTTTAGATGCAAACCTGTATGTTTACATGTTTACCTGTGTCACAATGACACAGCGTATATATATATGCAACCTTCAATTTTGGTGAACGTCAGCTCAAAATATTTGTAATTGCTACGTATTTCTGGTCTCTTTCAGTTTCTGTGCAAAACACGTATTGTCAACACTCGTAAACTGAATTTAAACGTAAACGAATTTAAAATCTCAACGTAAACAAGCTGAAAAACATGAATGTGACAGGTGATGGCAGTGTAGAAACACAAAGAACCGTAGAGGGCCATCTGACAGCTTCTGGCCATTACAGGGTCATAAAAACACAGATCATGCTTCAGATGACAGTACACTTATGTTTTCTAGTCCCATAGGAGCGGACGACACCAAAATTATGTATTTTAGGCTGTTCATTGTTCTTTTGTCTTGTCCTGTGCTTTCCAGATTAAATTTTTGCTGAATAATTCAAACAAAGCCACTGACAGCTGATCATACGGAGAGATGTCAACAAAAAGAAGTGGCATAGCCGTTACCCGGCTAGCACTCAGCAGGCACAAGAACGGGTCTAATCTACACACTCAGAGCTTATAAAATCACAAATTATCAGCATTTTTGTGAGGAAACCCACCTGAAAGTCGGCCAGGATCATTTCTCTGTCCATGTTGCTGTTGGAGGCCATTGCAGAGAGAGGCTAACGACTCATGTAAAAACCTCAAAAATATCAACCACCGATTTCAAAAGAGCAGCTCAGGACACGGCTTATCAGTGTGCAGCACGTAACTGAGTATAAATACTGCTCTTTGAGGCCGTGTTGTCAGTGTTTGGTGGCTTTGGTTTTTCTGTTATCGTCACTTTGCTGTTCTGGATCGGCGTTCAAAGCAACGGAACATCTTACGGCTGCCGTAAAGAAGTGCCGTGAACTGTCGCGCCTCACTCACGGTTGGAAAGAGCTGTATATTTTTAAAGCAGCAGCAGGGCCGCGGTTGAATTTGAATCCCCTGTCGTACAAGCGACATGTTTGAATACCTTTGACATTTTTTAAACATGTTTATGGGAACCGTAGGCAGTTCTAAAACAATGATTGTTTCGTGAGGACCAATTTTACACAATGTTCACCACATGACTGCCACCCCCAAAATGACTTGTTTTTTATTTTGTAAACATGAAGATATAACACAACCAATAATGAACAACCAAACATCTATCTAATCTTAAAACTACATTTTAGAAGGGCTGATTTAATTTCACCAATAAATACTCTGACTTACTCACAGGTTTCCTTTATGTCATCTATGCTAAATTATTTAACCAGTTTAAGTTGGTTTACTGGTCTTAGCAGGTACATGCAAGCCCTACCAGACTGGTTTTAGAGCTATTTAAATGTGCCAGAATGATAAATTATCTTCTCAAACAGCCAAGCATCATCCTGACCAGCTAAAACCGGGTCAAACCATCCTTAACCAGCAAACTAGAGACATTTTTTAAATTAAACGTACTTAAACATTAAAAATGTAAAGCTTGTCTCAAAAAACAAATCAACAAACCAGTCCACGCTGATCTTAGCAGGTATGCCAGCCCTTCAATGCTGGTTTTAGAGGGGTTGCAATGCGTCAGTTTCAGTGAGCTGAGAGGCCTTGAACTTGGCCAGCCTAGGAAACAAACTAGACCATCTTAAACCAAGCAAACCAGAGACATCCGTTGCAATTAAACAAGTTTTTATAACCCTTGTCGTGCCTGCCTGGCCTGAAATAAAAATTAATAACCAGCCTAAGTTGGTTTCCATGTTGCATAAGACTAGTCTTAAACATTAGTCAGCTAATTTATTTTATTTAAAACTGATCATAATTTTTTAAAATGCATTTACATAAAAATGTAGATTATTGAGTTGAATCCAAAAAAATAAAACTGATCACTCTTGGCTAACTACTATTTGGTCAGCCTAGCTCTTAAGACACATGGAGGCTACGTTTATGCAACTGCCTAGATCTCACTGCCTTGCACAGTGAAAAGTGCCCAAACTCCTCTAAAACCCAGCAAATCGGTAGGCTGGTTTCATTTGTTGTCTTAGTATAGCCTACTACTAGTAGTGTGTACTGTAAATGCAAACATATTAGGCTAGCTGCTGCTGCGCTATATGGCATTAATTCAAATGAATAAACAAAACAGTGCAACTGAGAAATGTTGAAAAACTTTTCAGGCAGACTGTACTTGTGGTGCGCTGGAGGGTTTCATCCCAGCCGTTCACATGACTGAATATAGACCTTGCACTGTCTTACACCCTTTCATCTTAGCAGTAATTTGAATAAATTCACTTCAAACACACATTTATGGAGAGAGCAATTTTATACAGGTAATACCAACACTTCACAGCCTTCGCAACTCAGGGATAAATGTTTAACACGACGGAACCTGTGAGAAGAAAGCAAAAAGTGCATCTCTCTCTCAGCCTCTCCCCCAGCAGCAGCACTGCCGTTGAGTCCCGCCTGCTCCGCGTCTGTTAAGTGGGCGGAAGTGCAATAGTGTCGGCCCTTTATTTGAAAAAACGGAGTGATGTCAGCTCTCAACTCTCTGACAAAGTCAGCTGTCTTCTAACCAGTTCTTCTAACAACGCCCATAAACCGGTCGAAGAGGATAACTCGATGCCCGCGACGTAGCCTAACCATTCTGCAGGTATTGGATACAATGTTTCATTTTTAAATGATCCATTATGACGTCGTCCATCCTCGAGTGAGTCGTCACAGAGTAACTGCACCTCAGTGCGCGAGGAATCACTACGACAGAACATTTGTAGACATTCACGCCTGCAGTTCGAAATGCGTGACCGCTGACCGAAAACCTGTAAACGCTTCTGTCTACGCGTGTCAGTTTGAAATACCGGACTAGTGTCAGTCAACCGATTAACTACAGTTAACCCTCACGCCAGCTTTCTTTGATGTGCACATCAAAGGAGATTTGCTTTTGACGTTTCATATTCAAAATGCGCGGGAAGCTTGCATAAAACTTACAGCACATCCTTGCAAACCCGAGTGGATGCATAGTAGAAATTTCCTCGCGGAATAACAGCCTTCTGTCCCTGTTTGT
Source organism: Enteromius afrohamiltoni (assembly GCA_034779775.1). Classification (NCBI taxonomy): domain Eukaryota; kingdom Metazoa; phylum Chordata; class Actinopteri; order Cypriniformes; family Cyprinidae; genus Enteromius; species Enteromius afrohamiltoni. Next base: position 5,632,083 of record JAUYWG010000041.1, read on the forward strand.
TTGTTTCAGAGCTCGCTCGGAGGCTTGAAGTGACAACATCTGCGAATGCCATGAACGCATCGCAGTTCTCCAGCCCGTTGCACCTGCATGCAGTTAATATCAGAGGACTCATGAAAGGAAAGTTTGGCTCTCAGATACGAGCGTTTTTCATGTGACTACTACAGATCTGTTTGAATGTGAGATCATATCTGGACCAAGACCACAGGAGAGCTTCGTGTCACTCACGGACACGGGGAGGAACTTCGCGCATTGATCATATAAAAGAGGATGTTTCTTTTTTTTGTTCCATGTAATTCTTGATTGTGCATATATTTGATAAGAGATGGCATGGCATCCCTTTTTTCTCCGATGGCTTCGGTAGGACGATATTAATGTGGGTGGACCTTGGCGCATCTCCAACGGATATTTTTTAGGGGGGCTGGAGGATCGTGCTATTTACTACAGCTTTGTAGTACTTTTTACATCTAAACCAGCGGACATTTTTTTTTTAAACGCAAGCATCAGAGATATTCTACCTCGTTTGTCAGGATATAATGGCCGAGGACACAGCTATAGATAGGCTGAGCACCGCAGCTGCGATTGGAGGTCTGCACGAAATTGAGCAGACACTGCAAAGCAACGTGAACGTTAATGAGAAGAACAAGTACGGCAGGACACCATTGCAGGTTAGACTTACATATTCCCGAACGACTTTCATATCTAAACACGATGTTTGTAATGCATAGTGCATCAGCCTCAGGAAAACATTTTGTCCTTTTCATTCTTGTAGTCACTAGCAGTGGCCTGGTTGATTTAGTTCTGACTAAACGCGTGGTTTTTATCAAGTTTACCTGCGAACCAACAAGTACGCACCTGTTACAAATGATCTCTATTTTAATATGCCAATAAATTAGCGTCACTCATTCACAAAGAATTATTGTGGAAACTGAAAAGTGCTTTATTACACCACAGTCAGCTCACGAGCTTAATGAAGTCTGACATTAGATTTTGGCAGCCTTTTACACTGAAATTAGGATAATTCAGACATCATTGCATTTGTTTCTATGCTTTTTTTAGAACGTAAGTGTAACAACAAAGTTAAAATGTATTTTTAATAACCATGGAGTTTGTGTTTTAACTGGCAATAAGGCCCGAAGTGGTTGTAGATGCTTATGTTTATTATTTCCTTTTATGGCGTATATAAAATTCTAGAAATCAATAAAATAAATACATTAAAATCTTAGAAAGTGTATTTTTTTAAAAATATATTTTAGTTGTATAAAATGTTCTGCTTATCAAAAGGCCGTCTGCTCTTACACTAGGCACAGTATAGCTGTATAATTTCGGTCACAAATATTCGGATATTACTCATGTTGTCGTGGTATATTCTCACAATATGGCTTCAGAATGAGTGATCATTTCAACACTGGGTTATAACCGTGGCATGTGACAGTTTCTGCCTATGCATATGTGGCATATATTTATAGCCTACACGACACACACAATATTCGTGAATTTTGGTTTTAACAACATTACGATTTTAGGTAAAAAAAAAATTATATGAGTCCGTATAAAAAAGTGTAGGTTTTAGGTGTTGTGACTGGTCGCTGCTTTTTAGGTCTTAACCGTTTTATCGCCTTTTACCTTTACTCGGTCATTTTAAATGGTTCTGCAATGTGACAAAGGAATTTATAAAATAAGTATTCCATGTTGTCTCAGTTAATAGGAGTTAAAAAATGAATGCATAATAATTATGAATGATAATGAGCTGTGTAAAATGGAGCCTTACCCATATTAAACTACTCGTGTGATGTACTGGTGAACTAAAATATCCATAAACAAATATATGTCATTTTTTTCCTGGGTATGTCGATTAGGTCTATGCCATCGTTTCAAAACTTAGCACCAGAGGTCAGAGAGTCATAACTTAAGTCATGTGCCCAAAACTGCATTTCAGTGACGAACATTTTTTTAAATCATAGGTTTGAAGTCGTAGTTATTCTTTCAAAATTCTGTCGATTTCTTTGTATTTACATGATAGTTACATAATAATTAAATCTCTTCTAATAGGCTAGTAATAATAATAATAGGTAGCCTACAGAACATAAGATAAACTGTGTGTGTGTGTGTGTGTGTTTGTGTTTGTAAATATATATATATATATATATATATATATATATATATATATATATACATATGTATGTGTGTGTGTGTGTGTGTGTGTGTGTACTTTATACATTACTACTCTTTATCTTGATACACTCTTGATGCTTAATTAAAAAGTGATTAATGTAAATGATTAATATAGCATTTTTTTCAAGCACCTTAACACATCTCTTTGGGTTGCATTTCAGGTGATGAAACTTGGCTGTCCGTGCATAGCGGAGGCTCTGCTTCGAGCGGGCGCAGATCCAAACGCGCGCGACCCCATCCTACAACTGACCGTCAGCCACGACGCCGCGCGAGACGGATATCTGGACACTCTACGGGTGCTCGTGGAGAACGGTGCTGATGTCAGTCTCCCTGACAACGACGGCAACCTGCCTCTGCATCTGGCGGCGCGGGAGGGAAACCTGGATGTTGTGCAGTATCTCGTATCTGACTGCAGAACGCCGCCTCTTGTGCCTAACGCGAACGGCTACACGCCTCGTGAACTGGCGCACATGCACAAAAAACACAGAACTGTGGAGTGGTTGGACAACATTGCGCTTTATCAATCCAGCTAGAGATTATGACTATGGGCCTGTGTGTTTTGTCGTGTAACAGAGGTAGCAGACAAACGCCGAACGAGCGATTTATTACATTGCAGATATTTCAGCCAACTACCTCTCATTGCATTGTAAAATATTGGGCTCAGGGGCTTGTCTGTTTGTAAAGAACAGTTAACATTTCATTTGACGTTGCGTGTTATTCACATTGCCCCCAATTTCAACTGGCTAAGTGGATTTCATTTTTATTTTTTAAGATAATTGTCAGGTCATCTAAGTCTCCATTTTAGATTTGTATTGATAATTTCTTTAACTAACTTCCAGGCAGGTCAAGCCTGACCTATATGTCCTGTTTTATAACAACAAAAAAGGTAACCTAAATTAACTGATATGCATTAAGCAACCAATCTCCCTTGTTATTGAAGTAATTGCACTATAATGGTAAAAATCCACTTAACCCCTGACTGCTCTGTTTTTGTTCTGTTTAGTTTTATGACATTGAACTTGCACTTTTGCTTGTAATTAATGCCTTTTAACCGTTGATTTACTGTGAAAGCTTGTGTTGTGTCGAATTGAAAATATTAAAAGTTTGCAAAATAACCAAAGACAGCTGTTAAACGATTTCGTGACGTTGTGTTTAACTCTGGCCTCGTGTCATTGAAATACGGGTAGGCCTAGAAAACATCTGCTGCAAGTCTGTATTGAAAACATGAAATATCATTGGCTGAACATTGATAATTGTTGTTTGATGTTGTCGAATGTTTAAAACAGAAAAATAAAACGCTGTGACGTTCGCGGTGGCAGTTGTATATTTTTAGTGTAGTTACAGAGCACAAGATCCTGTTCCCTATGTGAACAGAAAGAGCCTTATAGTTGAAAATATTCAGATTTAAATTTCATTGTAGTGAAAAAAGAGAAACTAAATGAATGTAATCTAATCTCAATTGTCCAAAAATTAATTTGACTAGCATTAGGTTAGATAGAAAGATATTTTAGGGCTCATTGGTACATTGTGTTTCTGTCCGCAATTCAATTTCTTAAATAAAAGTCATTTTAATATTCTTATTTTCTTATTAAAAAATACAATTATAACAGCTGGTGTAACTGATTAGAAACCATACAAAATGTGCCATTAAAGGATTTGTTTTGTTACTTGCATATCTTAAGATTTCAATAATATGAACATATCAATATTTAATAAATACTGTGGAATAAGTAACAAACAGGAATAATTTGTTTTCAGCTATTTTGACCTTTTCATGACAAGCCACGTCTAGTATAGGCCTAATCCTAAAATTTTCTAGACTTAAAAAAAAAGATACATACAAAATGCGTTAAACTGATTACTAAAAGTTATGTACACTCACATTATGATTTGAGGACTTTATTTTGGTATAAGCTACATTTTATGGCCAAACACGTTTTTCCATCTAAACAAGGAATAAAAAGATTGCTTTTCTAGCAATGTGATGCGTGTGTTTTAAACTAATTATCAAAATACTCTTTTTATAATCTCGAACGTCCTTATTTGTTATTGACCCATAGCGCAGCAGCAATCGAAACGCATGTATGAAATCTAAATATGCGTCATGTGCTTTCTCTCACAGTAATTTAAAACAAATATTTTGACGTGTGCTGTGTGGCAGTCATTCATTTCTAAACCAGATCACAAACAGAGAGTGGACACGAATTTGAGTAATAACGTGCCATATTTTCTTGGATAAGCAGTGCGCTTTTATTTTAAAGTTCGTGCGTCGTGGATGCATGGATTGTTGTTATTACGTTTGCAAAATACAAAAAGACAGACGATGAATTATAAAATGGTGACTCTGAGCGTTTTCATGGTCGAAAAGCAGCAGAAATCCGTTAGATCGGTGGGTGGAAACTAGTCTAGTGCGCAGTGCCAACATTTTCAAATTTAGGCACTTTCTGTTTAAAAACGCTCACGATTATTTTCAAACCTACCCTGCGAGGGAAGACGACATTTGTATGGTGTTTGGCGTTTCAAGACGCAGTTTTTTGTTTATGAAGATGTTAAGCAGTGATCTTCTTCCTGGTTGTGCGGCTGCGTAAAATCTTTTAGAAACGCACGATGCCTGATCAAGCTTTATGTTCCAAATCTAATGAATTACATTCATGACAATTATTAAGATTTCGGCAGGGGTTTATATCGACTGTCAACGAGAAGAGGTAAATAAAATAACGTCTAAAATGTTTGGGCATGTTTGTGGTCAGTTTAACATTTATGTAGTTTACAATTAAAAAAGAAAGCTTTGCTTGTTTTTTGGTAACTTTGTGTAGGTTAATCAAAATAGTATCTTATAATCAATAATAATATGTTGAATGTATAGCATTATAATGTGAAATCGAAAGTTAAAGATGACAATGAAAAAATAAAGATTTTACTAAAGATTTTTGATAGTTGTCAGTGCTAAAAATATAAAAGCCAAGATGATGACCCAGCTTCCTCAGTCGATACAGACCATATTGTATAAGCATATGCTCTCTATATATGCACATATTTGAGTACATCCTAATGGTAACCTAAAATGGTGACTATAATTTATACCAAAATTCATTCTTACGAGTTAAATCAGGTAGTAATTGCTCTTTAAGGTAACAATTGCAGGTCATTGCTTTTGTAAAGTGCTTTTTTGTGTTAACTGTGATGTTTTGTTCATTGTGGAATATATGTGGGTGTAGAGGTCTCCACAGCTGACCTTTCAGGAGAGTTTGACAGTTATAATGGAACAGCTGCTTAAATGGTCTTATGTGGGTTTTTACAATGGACTGAGTGACTGTTAGGAAGAGACCGAGGGTCGAGTGGGGATCCAAGTGCCAAGGCTTTATTAACAAACGTAGTTAAAAAGGTAGGGTCAAACACCAGCAAGACAGAACAATCCGGGCAAAGGCAAAAGAGTATATCCGATAACAAAGCAAGGGTGAGGGCAGGCAGCAAACAATCAAAAACTAGAAGTCCAAGGTCAAAACACAAAGAAACAAGGAAAACACGAAACTAGAAAACAAGGGATAGGCTAAACAATGATCAGCATAAGAGAGAGGGTGAGGGCTTTTTTTAAGCTAGACCAGGGCTGGGCAACTTTGGTCCCAGAGGGCCGTGCTGCGTCCGAAATCGCATACTGCTTAAGTAGGTACTACATTTAAAATTGAACGTACTACCTGACCGTTAAAAAGTATGTTCTATATAGTATGAATGTGGGTTGTATGAATGGAATTCGGACGTACTACATCCACCATATTGTTGTCACGTGTCATGCGTCGTCACAACAGCGCAAAATTGTAACAATAATTTAAGAATAAGTCATCCCTTTATTTAGATTGTGTTAAACAAGTCTAATTTAATCACAATAAACAATGTTTTTCTTCCTGAGGTACTTACACTTGAAATGAGCCGCGTCTCTTTCCGCCATTTTTCGATTATGACGCCTCCTCTCCCGGAGCCTCATGGGATAGGAAAGTGTCCATGGTATGCCTACTATAGAATACGGGCGGAAGCAGTAGGTCATCCGGGTACTTCTCGTCTACTGAATTTTGTATACTATGAATTTGGACATGCAACTCGCCTCGCATACTGTTTTTCACATATTATATAGTAGGGAAGTAGGCAATTTCGGACGCAGCACCGGTGTCCTGCAGAGTTCAGCTCCAACCCTAATTAAACACACCTGCCTGTAACTTTCTAATGATCTTCTTCAGGAGTGTTTGATTAGGGCTGGAGCTAAACTCTGCAGGACACCGGCCCTCCAGGACCGAAGAACAAGAGACATGAAACTAGGGAACCAATCGGAACATGACACATGCAACCAAAGGACCAATGGGGACATAACTCACAGACAAGGGTAGCACATGAAATAACAATATCCACATGAAATATCCGGGGTGGTATGCCCTCTAATGGAGCTCATGGGCACTTCAGCTGACTATCGTGACATAGCCCAACCAACCTGGACTGAGGACAGATAGTGAAGGTGTGGAGGACCTGAGCCATGGAGCAGTGGCAGGCATTGAAGCTGTGGAGGACCTGGACTGTGGAGCTGAGGGAATGGCGCACAGGACCTCACAGTGAAGGCAGAGCAGATGGGACCCTTGGTGGTGCAGGCAGAACAGATGCCCTCCAGGGCAAAGCTTACAACTCAGAAGCCCTCCAGGCTGTAGCAGGTGGTGCAGATGCCCTCCAGGGCGGAGCAAATGATTCAGAAGCTAACCAAGGGGAAGCTCAGAGGCCCTCCAGGGCAAAGTGGACGGCTCAGAAGCCCTCCAGGGCAGAGCAAGAGCCCACCAGGGTGGAGCAGGTGGAACAGGAGCCCTCCAGGGTGGCACAGGCAGAACGGGAACCTACCAGGGCGGTTCAGGTGGAACGGGAGGCCAGGGTAGCACAGGAGACCAGGGTAGAGCAGACGTGACTGTAAGAGAGAGCACTGAGAGATTAATGACAGCCTCTCTAGCTGGGAAAGTGCAGGCTGCGAGGTCGCAGGTGATCTCAGTGGTCAGAACAGGGCAGGGCGAGAGTTCATGGATGGCCTCCGTGGCCGGAACAGGGCAGAACAAGAGTTTAAGGATGGCCTCAACGGTTGGAACAGGGCAGGATAAGAGTTTGAGAGTGCCCTCCGTTGCCAGAACAAGGCAGGATGAGGATTCAGGGCACTCGGGAGCTGACGAGGCATCTGGAGAAGACTTGAGGACAGATGAGGCTTTTGGAGAAGATTTGTGGGCGGATGAGGCCTCCATGACAGGCTCGTGGGTGGATGAGGCCCCTGGGGTGTAGCGTGTGGAGGATAGGGGGACAGTCTCTAAGATGACCATGGCTGAAATTCTTGTGACACCTGCTGCACGCACTGATCAATGGTGGGTCCACCAGACTGGACACCAGCTGAGGCCCTTGAAACACCCTGGTGTCTTCAAATGCAACATGCACAATGCTTGGGAACACTGAAGAGGTATCCGTGATGGCTGAAGACTGTAGCTTCATATCCATGGTGGCTGAAGGCTCTGGTGTGGTAGCCATCTTGTGTAATGGCTCCAGGTTGGTGGCCATTTTGTGCAGTGACTCTGAATTGGCAGCCATCTTGGGCTGTGGCTCTGGGTTGATGGCCATCTTGTGCAGCTGTGCTGGGTTGGTGAGCCATCTTGTGCTGTGGCTCTGGGTTGGTGGACCTCTTGTGGGGAGATTCTGAACTGGCAGCCAACTTGAGAAAAGATTTTGAACTGGCGGCCACAGAACATGGTGGTGCAGCAAACAGAGGAATTGTGGCCAAAATCACAGGACCTGCTGGTGGCCATCCTGGGTCAAGCTCTGCTGCCATCGGTGCTTGACGATGTTGCAACCCCCTGCTGGATCCAAGGTCAAAACACAATGAAACAAGGAAAACATGGGAACTAGAAAACAAGGGATAGGCTAAACAATAATCAGCGTAAGACAGAGGGTGAGGGCTTCTTTTAAGCTATAGAGACACATGAAACTAGGGAACCAATCGGAACATGCCACATGTAACCAAGGGACCAGTGGGGACATAACACAGACAAGGGTAGCACATGAAATAACTCTCCGAGGTGGAGTGCCCTCTAATGGAGCTCATGGGCACTCCAGGTGACAATCGTGACCAATGCAAAACACAATATTTTTAAACACTGAGGACATTTTAATTATTTTGGAGTAAGAAAAAATTAATTGCATAAGGGTTTGTTCTGATTCCATGAATGTTGGAATAAACCTTTTGCTCATTTAATAATGCTATGAACATATAATTGGTCACACAAAAAAATAACAACAATACAATTTTTAATACTGAAAAGAACATATATATATATATATATATATATATATACACACATTATTTTTTGTAACAAAAAGTATTTATTATTATTTATTTATTATTATTTTTTTAGTCGCCCTGCTACAAGATCAGTTCGATTTTAACCAAAAGAAGACAAGAGGGACCATCATGTGGCAGACCTTTCATCTGCATTTCACAAACTGTTTGCCCAGGCCTTTGTCTCATTTTTTCCCCCAGCGTCTGATGTTTAATTGCTCAACTGCAGTATTTTGTTTTGTTCCAGTGAGGTCACTGAGTGTCAAAATGTTTCATCCTAGAAAAACACTTGTTTGTCTTTATATACTGGCCCGGTCTATTTATGTGCTTATCTATTTATGTCATGTTTTACATCAATATAACATAATAGTTTAAGTGTGTGCATAGAATAATTGCTTTTTAACCATATGATTTTTAAATTTAATATCTATGCAAAAAATACACTGTAAAAAGTGGTAACCTGCAATTATTAACTTAAAAAGTTATATCCAAGCCATAAAAGTTAGTTTTGTTTATAAAAATAGTGATATTATACTGTATTTTTGACTTGAACCAAACAAGTTATTTTAGATGTTTTCAGTGTAGTATAAATAAACGTTTGACCCATCTTGCATTGTGTTTGAAAATTCAGAATGCTGAATAAAACACCCGTTGCATTACAGCAAAAGCGTCATTGATTTTGTGGCCAATTTAACAAGTTTGCTGCTTTGTAATTTATGAGTGTTAATAGAGCTTGTGTGAGCAGCTGCCAGGTGGAGTGCCACTTGAAAACTTTGTTTTTCTCACAGAAGGGGTGATACAATATGTTCAAGAGCCCTGTGGTGGTGAGCCATTGGCCAGTCAACAGGGCCATTTTTATCAGACTTTTGGGAAGAACGGCTGTGTATTTTGCTTTCCATTTTCATGAGAAGTTCATCTGTGGTCGCAATGACTGACAGCACAGAACTCAATTCAAGTGCAGCTTCCTTCCACTTTCTGCAGGCACTGGGGGTTGTGACACAAATACACAAATTATGAACAGAGTTTGCCAGATAGATAGATAGATAGATAGATAGGCAGATAGATAGATAGAAAGATAGATAGATAGAAAGATCTTCACTGTTGTAATAATTGATTAGGATATAGTAGCTACATAAAACAATATAATAAAAATAACAAAATGTGGCACTTCTGAACAGGAGGATTTGATAAACATGTCCCTGCCATGTTATGATAGCAATGGAGCTGCCAGCTCAGCCGTGTCTAGCAATGCTGATAGATGACATGCCAGTGGCCTACTTTGCTCCTGTTCACATACAAGGTATTTCGAAATGCACCTTTTTTAAGGTGTTGATCTGGAATTGCTACACCTGAACCTTATTTGTTAAAAGTACACCTAATGGTTTTGTGTTATAATGGTAGTTTGCAGGGTGTCTATGCAAAGTGTATTTCTGGACAGCACATATTAAACAAATATGTATTTGCATCTATAATTTGGTGTATATGTAAATAGAGGTGGAATTTCAGGGACTTTCAGGTCAGTTTAGATCAGGCTGCCAAATTTAGAGTTGTGAAAATGGTATTAATATCAGTAATTTAAAAAAGCTTTTTGAAAACCTTTGTGCATATTCCTAGTTAAATATATATATTTAATTCCAAGTATAATTATATGCAATCTTGAACGACAAAACCAGTTTTAACTAGCTGGGGTATATTTGAAGCAATAGGCAAAAATACATTGTATGGGTCAAAATGATCTGTATGTGTCTTTTATGTCAAAAATCATTAGGATATTTAGAAAGGTCATGTTCCATGATATTTGGTAAATCTGCAACCTTAAATATATTAAAACTTAATTTTTGATTAGTAATATGCATTGCTTAGAACTTGTTAATCAGCTTTAAAGGTGATTTTATCAGTATTTCACACCCTCAGATCCCAGATTTTCAAATGCTTATATCTCAACCAAACATTGCCATATCCTAATAACCCCATACATCAATGGAAAGATTATTTATTCAGCTTTCAGTTGATGTAAAGATCTCAATTCTGAAAGATTGAAAGGTTTTGTGTTCCAGGGTCACATATTTTCTTTAACTATAATATTTTTAATTCTAATTTGTATCATTCTGATATATATATTATAACTTAAATTCAAATCAATTTAAATTCAAAGCAGGCAACTGAAAATATATCTTCACTTAGAAATATCCCCATTCTTTAATGATTTATGTGGTGCTTATAGGTTACCACATACATCACATAATGGCACTGTACTAAATTATAATACACAATAAAACAAGATTTGTGATTAAAAGCTTAACCACAATGTTAGCTCATCAGTATTAACTTTCACTACCAATAAAATAACGTTTGTAAATCTAAGTGAAATGGCCGGATGGCCTACAAGAAAAGTGACTCAGCAGTTCGTGTGCTTAAAAGCTAAAGGCGCCCTCTAGTGACGCACCAGTACTACTGCGGAGTAAACAATAACGGAGCGGTTTTGAAAATGAGCAGGTTTTTCATCACGCAACGCATTACGTACTGACGTCATTTGACACGCACAAAAAACAATTGCCTTTAGATTTGACAGGATAGTTAAATTAACACTAATCATGAATTTACAGTGGCAAAAATAGATTGTAACCATTATAGATAGATAAAACCATTTTTTGCATCGCTAATTCAGACGAACAATTAGGCTATCGCTCGGTGTTTTCAGTAATAATGTCAAAAGTACATTTGTTCGTGCGCTATTAGTTTAGTCAGGCTGCGTTGGTCTAAAATTTTGAATTATATTAAGACAAGACCACATTGTAGAAATAGTAAAATAAACGTTTTTCGATAAAATTACCTCATGTGTTACAACCTTCTTAATATTAAAAACTGGTATTCACACAAAACAGTGTACACACAGACGATTTCATAGCATAAATTCTATTTATTATTTGCCTGCAGTACATAGAAGATGCATAATTTTATATATACATACATTTATGTATATATTCACAGACGGACAAACGGGAGACTCTCACAGCCTTACACACACGTGTCACATACAAACAGATCACAGATAATGTCCATGTGCTCCCAGCACATCATGGAGAATCAGTTTCTGTGCGGCATTGCATTGATGAAATGTCTTCTCGGGAGCAAAAAATTTGTCTTATTACGTCCAAATGCTCATTCATCATCATTATCGTCATCACTCTGTCGTCCCGATGCTGATGTAGAGCCCCGGTCAGCCCAGGACGTCCAGCCAAAAGCCTCCAGCTTGTCTGGTCTAAGGCAATGGAGCTCCACGTTGTATGGAGAGACAGGAAAAAAGAGAAAAGACAAAAACTACAACTAAAAGTACTGTGCAAAACCAGGTCAATGGATTTTCTATGAAGAAGATATCCCTCGCCTTCATTAACTACACACTTACAGTCACTCCACGCAAGGCATGAGTTCAAACACGAGGAAAAAAATGAAAATTTTCACTTCAGTAGCAGCTACTAACCACCAGACCTTTCCCCCCGCTTTGATTAAGGGGACAGATTTAATGCCAAAGGCGTGTTGCCTGCTACCACTTCTAACTTCTAGCAATTACTTTGTCTTTATATAAAATTTGAAAAATAGAGACTTGATGTCTATGCTCTCTTGTGCTTTATTTTTTTAGACAGAGCGAGAGGGCTGGGCGTAATTTCATTAAACCTAATCCATCTTTCATTTAAAAAAAAAAACATCAAACAGCTATTCAAGCACATCCCAGCTTTGGGTGTGATCATACTGCCTGTGGTCTTATAATCAACAAAAAACGCAAATTAATGCCAAGAATTTGGAGTTTATGAGAAAACCTTTTTTTTTGGCCCCCACAAACAACAAGAGGGGGAAAAACTCACATCACTTGGTAGAATCCATGAGGATTCACAATATAGAACCCCCCCCCAAAGTTTATAAGTCCCGTATGATATCATAAAGACTTTCTTTAAAGTATCTGGTACTGAAAATTCAAATAAAAGTCACTAAAATATATATCATTGCACTATGTACAATAAAGTTAACTAAACACACAAGTGCACCAGCAAAGAAGGTGAAATGATCATTTTTGAGCAGTTTCACACTCTCATGTGTGTACTTTCGTGAGTCACTACAGCCTATATTGCATTAATCACTCCAGGCTAACCTCATAGCCGCCATCAGACTTTCAATGACTTCAGTGTTTTATATTGTTAAATACATTTTTCGGTTGTGTTACTACATTAAACAGTATTGATTTTAAAACTAAAGGAACAAAAATATGATCCACAAAGCAAAAAGCAACAAAACACTTCAGCTTGACCAGTTTGTGAGATCAGCCACTATTGTGACATTTTAATGCAAGATCCAATAAAATAAAATAATAATTATACGTGTGTGTGTGTGTGTGTGTGTGTGTGTGTATACATATTTAATTTCTTTTTTTAATTGCTGTACCAAATCCACTTAGATTTGGTGCTCGCAAGCGATATAGAGAAATGCTAATTTCTCGACACAAATTGGGTAACTGAAGTGTCCATTGAGTAGTTTAAAACAACCAAACAAACATATAAACTCAAAAAAAAAAAAGCTAACGTGGTTAAATAAAAGTCTTATGTGATGCACATTTGCGTGTGTGTGTAAAGTTGGGCTTAATTCTTCGAGTCAAAGTGCAAAATTCATTACGAGACTTTTTTTTCTCTGTGTATGTGCAATGCTCCACTGCAGCTTCAGCAGAAATCAATCGAGCCCTTTATGGAACAGACACTGAGAGAGAAAGAAATAAATAGAGATTGAATTTTAAAGATGCTTTTTTTAAAAGTTCTCCGGCATGTTTCTTGAAGGTTCGTCTCCTTCCAGTGTAAGTGTTGCTACAGTGGAATGGTGCATGACCGGCTTGTCTGGGTGTCGTCGATGAGAGACAAAGGAATCACATGATATCAGGGTGCAAAAGGGCTCCTGCAGATTTCCCTGTCCAGCAGGACCATGCAGGAGAGGTTTTATTATCAGTGTGGCCTCCTTTATCCCATGATGCCACACCATCCAATGCCCCAGTTAAGTGGACAGGTTGTCTCTTTATGCAAAGGGGCCGTGTGAGGACAGGACTCAAGGGTTATGTGTGTTTGTGTGTGTGTGTGTGTGTGTGTGTGTGTAGGGTGGGATCAGTGCAGACAGTAGTCAGTTAGTTTCGTAGGACGAGAGCAAGGCAGCATCTACAGGTTCCATACAAGAGGGACACGTGAAGGACCTCATCAGCCAATCATCTATGCAGTCCAGGTGGTAGATGTGCATGCAGGGGAGGAACCGGATGGGGTCTCCGTACACAAAGTCCATCATGCAGATCACACACCTGCACAAAGAGAGAACATGTTAACACACACCGCGATAAGCTTGGCAACAAAGGACACAGCGTTTCTATAGGCTGCTGACAGGGTTGGGCATAATGCAGAACTTAAAAGTTGGTCACGCCCTGCAGGATGTTGATCCACAATGACAGATTGAAGAATTTACTGTATTGCAATTATTATTATTATAATTATATTTTTAAACCTGCTTTGATTAAATAAGAGCATTCTGGGAATGTATAAGTTACCTCTCAAAAGTTTGGGGTTGTTGTGTTTTTTTAATTTTTTCAAAGAAATCTCTCATGTGCACCAAGTATGCAGTTTTTTTTGTTAAAAAAAATATATATATTTACTTTATTTTGGTAGATGTGTGTGTGTGTATATATACAGTGCTGCTTGAAAGTTTGTGAACCCTCCAGCCATGGTCACTGAATCCGTAAAAAACATTAAAGTAAC
>JAUYWG010000041.1:5654774-5673973 GCA_034779775.1 Enteromius afrohamiltoni
AGTCATTCAGATTGATTACCGTTAGTATAATCACAAATACCATGGTGAAGCTTAATGGCTAGTACAGAAAAAAACATATTAATGCGTGGTTACTTTAGTTCAACTATTATGTTTTTTATTTGTATTAAACACTTTTAATTTTGATCTTTAAAACATATGTAAGCGAGTGCAGAAATGAACGCGAGTAATCTTACCTGATTCTGATATTACAACAGTCAGTCTTAACAGTTTACATGATCTGGCTCTTTATTTGCATTTCTTTCTTTCTTTTAAATATCAAAATATATTAAAGGTGCGTGCAGTTAGAGCATCTACAGCATGTTGCGTTTCTAAAACACACAAAGAAACTCATTGTGAAAAATAATCTCACAGATATTGCATTCGGACTCTGGAATTATCAGAGGTTGTGAGAGAAAAACAGCCCTTAATTGTTTACTGAAATGTTAAAAACATAAAAGAATATAATAATAATGATAAAAAAAAAATAATAATCAATATCCGATTTGTAATCATGGTCATTGAAATGGTAGAAAAACGGAAATCTTTGTGTGAAATTGATTAACTAGGCTATGTGAAGTGGTATAAATATCTACATTTTGTCTTGAATTTGTGATCAGTTTAAAGGCATTTCATTAGACTGAAGCAAAGACAAATGCACATATAATGTATGCGAGCACTCTGAAGAGACGTTTAAGTTTGGTTTTTTTTCTACAAAATACTCGATAATGTAAAATTGTACATCGTTAAAATAACTATTACAATATTATGACAGACAATATATTTTGCACACCCCAACTTAAGAACAGGATAGCCCTATTCCTGATGTAATATTGTCAATTATGTAAAAAGTGAAAATACTGAATTGACCAATCGATCTATCCGACCAATCATAATACAGAATATACAATTTTTGTCCAACAAACAAACCAGACATTAATAGATTAACGTCAGTGGACTTAGCAAATAGCATTGATCTCTTTCCAGGTTGAAACAATATACTTCATTTAAAGTTACTTCCACCACCATTTACAAAATTAAAATAATATTAAGCACAATAGAACATTTGAGAAGTAGTGGAAATATTCATGACGTCTTATCTAAAAGACTACAGTGCCAAAAGTGCTCATGTCTGAGAGAAAGTAGACAAGTAAAGTGAGGGTAAGGATGGAGCACTTCAACTTAAGATGAGCTGTCTGACTACTAGGTGACGTGAGGCCTCCATGTCAGAGAACAGAGAAAGCAGTCTACTACAGCATGAAGTAAACTAAAAAAAAAAGAGAAAGGAATCGATTGATGAGCAGGGAGGCGGGAAAGCCACAACCATTTGTAAAGTCTAAAGGGAACCTTCATTATTTTTTTTGTTGGCACCTAATTGGCCCTTCTCTCTCACACAGATGCGCTTATCTCACCACGTCCAGCCTCACGCATGAGTCAGCAAATGCTGTCAGCTGCTTTCCAAACAACCAGGAAGACCTCATATTACACTTCTGTCTGTCTCCTCATCAATCCCCCAAGTTGATTTTCTGTTTCAATTAGATGCACTATACAGCATCAAAACACTAATGCAGTTCAGCTTTACTGCATAAACTGTATTTCCTGTTCAGCTGCACGGATCAGAGTGGAAGGGATTCGGCTGTTATTCTGAAATAAAGTCATTCTCATTGGTTTAGTCTCCATAGGAGACACAGGGTGTGAAACTAGGCTAACTCTACTGAGCTCCTTACACAATGGTGCTAATGCTTCTTAACATAGCAGCTAAAGAAAGCCAGGAACCACGAGAGCTTTGATAAGACATCATTTGATACAGAAAACCTAAACGGAAATGTTAAATAAATGAATGTTTAAAAGTTTAGGGTCAGTGAAAAACTAAATTAAAAAAAAAAAAAAAAAATCACAGCAAGGACGAAAATATATTTACAAAAATGAAAGCAGACAAGTATAACGTTACAAAAAAGTTCTTCAAACTTTCTATTTTTAAATTTAAAAAATGCAAATGATGAAAAAAAAACTTATGCTGTTTTTAACATAATAAAAGTTTCTTATTAGAATGATGGAAGACTGGAGAAATGGCCAATTATATAAATTCAGCTGTGCCTTCAGAGAAATTAATCACCCTTTAAATATATTGAAATGAAAAAAGCTATTTTAAATTGCAATTATTTTTCACGATAATAATCTCACAAACCCCAAAGCATTTGAATGATACTGTATTTTTTCCTGATATACAATGGGGCCCTAAAATTAGAGACCACATCAATAAAAAAAGTGTGATATTCTAAAATTTGTATCTCTAAAAAACTTTTTCACATCATATAATTTATCACTTTTTTCAACATATGGTCATGGTCTGATAATGCAAATTGCAAATCAGAGCTACTGTAAAAGCTGGAGAAAAAAAAAAAAAAATTCAGTTGAGTCCTGTGCTAACATTACTGCTCTATTTCCTGATGACGCAAACTAGAATCATGCGCACATACTCATCCTAGTCTGAACGCACTTAATGTGGCGTGTAATAGGAGAAACCTTAAAGGAATAGCAGACATATAAATGAGTTCTGTCATTATTTACTTGCTTATTTCAAACCTGTATGACTGATCACAAAAGGCATTTT
Source organism: Enteromius afrohamiltoni (assembly GCA_034779775.1). Taxonomy (NCBI): domain Eukaryota; kingdom Metazoa; phylum Chordata; class Actinopteri; order Cypriniformes; family Cyprinidae; genus Enteromius; species Enteromius afrohamiltoni. Next base: position 5,657,386 of record JAUYWG010000041.1, read on the forward strand.
TAAAATATATGTATGATTTTTTGTCCATATAATGACAATCAAAAGGGGTCTGCTGTACTTTCATTGTACGGACAAAAAAGGTTTCAATATTATTCAATATATCTTCATTTGTGTTTCACAGAAACACAATAGCAATACAGGTGTGTGTATGTTGTGTAAATGACATGAGAGGGAATAAAAGATTTCATAATTTTCATTTTTGGGTGAACAATGCTTTGAAGAGATAAAGACTTGAATGACAGTGTCTTTGTTGTGTTTAAGTACTTAAAGAAGTAGCGGCAAGGTATTTGAAGCATGTTTTTGAAGGCCTAGAATGGAGACAATTTACAACCGTCTACTCCTACATTTTAAAGATCATTTTACAACTTAAAAAGTTATCAGAACTGTTTCCATACATAACTTGAGAGCACAGACAGCCCCTTGTAGCTCCCTGCCCGAGACTCTGGGGGGGAAACTTCAAGCATTCTTGGCAGGCGATGCAAGAATGTGCTGAGATTGGGAATGATTTGAGTTCTCAAGGGGGCTGTGCATTTTTTCATCCACTGCGTGGTTCAAACAGACCTCCTGTCTGTCCAACACTCCGTGTCATCGAAATACTGCAGGGAGCAGCAGTGCCGTTAACAAATGCTGGATGAATTCAGCCCGGTGCCGTCTTCTTCTGCTTCTGCTTTTTTTACACCCTTGTCTGATCTTGCACCCCAGAGACTCAACTTCACAAAACAGAAAGCTGAGCATGGTTTTAGCTGGCGTTCAGCAGAAAGGTGCATCCTCTTGAAAGACACAGCCCAGCAACACAAGAATTTATCCTATAATGAAACTCAGTTTGCATTTCAACCCTTGGTTTGGATGCCATTTCTTCTCATATGGTATACAAATATTACTATGCATGTATGGAGTGCAAATAGAAAAATTACCCCAAAACAGGTCTGAGATCATGACACATTCAACACTACCTAGAAATGTTTTTCATCAACAGGCTACAATAAGCTATTTTATAAACTGTGGTTCTTCTCTAATATAATCTCCTGGCCCATCAGAACACATAGGCTATGTGGAGGAGGAAGTGGCTAAACAGTGTTAGTACAGCTGATAAGTGCAAGGAGTACAGCACAAAACGTCCCACCTTCTACCTTTTGCTTTCATTGGGTGGTTGCTTCCACTCTGAGCCAATCAGCATCTAGATTATGCAGCCAAAACTGAGACCAAAGAGAGTGTTCTAAACTTCTCGAGGAAGGTTTTGCATAATTCACAGTAGTTCTGAAGAAATTATTGCATGATTGTCTGAGGTGCATGCGTGTTTACCTATCATATGGAACCTGTTTGCTAATGGGGAAGCGAAGTTTGGTGTCTTTAAGCGGATAAGATCAATACACAACTAAGAGGATGTAACAGTCTTCACAGCAAACAGGACAGAGCCTGAACTTCCTCTCAGCTCACAGCACATGCACGGTGTTAAAATGATGTTGCAAAACAAAGCTACAGCATATAAAAGGTTTGCTTGTCGTGCACTGATAATTATCCGTTTAAATATAATATGCTTTGTTTCACCCAACACAAAGACACCCATCCCGTCAAACCCAGCTCTCGTGGAAATTACAACATGGTGACACTGGATGACTGTCTTCCTTTTAAACAAAGTAATAAGCTGCATGACATCATTTTAAACAAAAACATGATCTCATGGCTTGAACTTGAACTGATACCACATGTTCATAAAAGTGGGAAAACCCCCTAGTTTCCACCAAGACAATGTTGAACAGCTTATGAAAGTTTGCAGAGACCCCAAGCCCCCTGGTTGCCCAAGTACAGTGATTCCCATCCAGGGGTATGTGTACAGCAGGGGTACTTGACAAGATTTTTAGTTAAAGCACCTAAGAAACCGCTAATAAATAAAAACAAGCACGATTCTTCTCTGACAGGAAAGAAAACACAAGTTCTATAAACGACGAAAAGGACAACGACAGCAACAAAAAGAGTTGGAAACACTCCCCGGGAGAATAACATCGCAATGACGTCACATTCGCAAACAAAGCACGTCACAATCAGAATCCTTACTTTGTCGCAATAAACCTGGCGCTGGTGAATCAACACGCCACGGAGGCGGCAGTAAAAATGAAATAGCAGGCTGTCCATCTGTCTGGACGGTCTGATGTGAATTGTAGGCCAAGTTTATGTCGAACAAAGAGGATTTAGTATGGCACACTGTCTAGGGCGAAATTAAACAGTTGGAGCTCTTGCGGGAGCCTGGTGCTATTGGTATATATATATATATATGTATTTCTCCCGTATATTATGCAATTGTTTTTGTAAAGTATTACAGATCATGATTAGCCTATGGCAGTGCGAATGTTTTTATTAAAAAGCAGGAGTGTGGACTCGAGGGACAGTTGGTATTATAGTCAAAAGGAACGTTTCTTTGTTTATTCTGGAGGTTTTTCATTAGCTTACCTGATATGGAGGTGGCGGCTCCTGATCCGGATCGTTGGCGTCACCAAAACTGGCCCTGTCTGACTGTGATTCGTGGAGCAAGGAGATATCATCCGAAGTGGGAGATTTCAGACAATTCCCCATCTCCTTGTTGTCTAAATGCTGAAATCCTATCTATCCCCTGCTTTCTTCCCTTAATCGCTCCAACCAGACTTCCGCCCTTTTAAACAGGATGCCTGAATCTCTATCATTCATTTAAAACGACCCGATCATTATGAGAGATCCTGACGGAGAAAAACAAACCATTGTCGACACACAAAGAACCCTGGCAAAAAGTGTCAGTCACGGATATGAAACGATGTTTTTGTAAACACATTCAATCTAAACCTGTCTAGTTGCCCTAAAGCCGTGGTGCGCGGTGTTGTCCTTTTCTCCTCGTCTCAATAGTAAACACTGCTTAGTCTTCAACGAATAATTTAAACAATATCAAGTATGCGCTCGCTCTCAATGGCGACTCAGGCAATGTTGCCTTTCAGGCAGTCATTGTAAGTCCCGCCTCCAAGCTGCATTGTCCAATCAGAGGGTATCTTTTTTAGTAGCGAAGTTATTAGTGGCTATTCGTCACCCAATCAGATCGCCGATTTGCAACACCAACAACAGGGGTTTAATAAAGCCTGTAAACTTGACCGCATTAGGCCGATTTAAAGGCATAGTTTGCTCTATATTTACAATTCTGTTGTAACGTTAATTACTTAACCTCATGTCGTTGCGAAAACCCACGACCCCTTTTTTTGTGGAACAATAAATGAAACATCAGAATGACAGTAACCAGTCCACAGTTTCACAGTTAAGGTTAGTTAAAACTATTTAATGAAAATGAATAGCCACTTTAATTTTAGGTTTTAGTCATTTTTTGTGCATCAGACATTTTTAATTTTTACATTTATTGTATTTGTTTTTAACATTTTCAGGCTTTAATAATTGTACTGCATTAGTCATGCATAAGTATGTCAGCTATTTATATTTTATTTTGTTGTACATATTATGTAAGTTTAATTTAATTTTATGAAAACAATTTTTAATAGTTATGGTTTCATTTACTAGAACAATGCTGACATTGACTATTACAGATGAATATAGTGCAGCCAGTTTTTATTGATTTCAATGTGCCAGACTATATTTATTTTTGTAATATAATTTTAAACCTCCCCTGTATGTTTTAAAGACATGATTCATCAGAAAGATATGACTATATATTTGTTATACATTGAACCTGAACAAAGGGACATGTGCATAAGGATGTGATGTAGATTGACAGCCTCAGTCACCTTCATCTTTCTTCCACACAATGAAAGTGAGTAGCAACTGAAGCTGTCATTCTGCTAAACATCCCCTTTTATTTTTCATGGAAGAAAATGAGTGATGACAGAATGTTTCCAAAGGAGATCAAAAAAACGAAAAGGTTTTAGAGTGCTATCATATCATTTAATTTTAAGTTAGAAAATGTCAGTTCAGTATTTACAAGAATGTGTTTACACAGTAGCCATGCACCATATACAGGATTTGCTGACCTCTATAGCCCAAAGCCTGTAAAATCAATCTACATCAGGAAGAATTTCAATGAGGCCATTACAATGAAAAACCCATATATCACTTCTTTTCAAACGTTCTGCTTTGCCACATTTGAAACACAGCATGTTACAAATTGCCTGTGAAACTTCTGAGCAAACACGCCATGAGCTGATTTTTATTTTTGCTTAATGTAAATTTGATTTTGGTAGAACTGGATTTATTAATACAGGCATATTACAGCGCAGAAGATTCATGGTTCCGTTTCAATTAATCTAGGGTAAATTTCTATAAAACACACAAGCTTTGGAGTGCAGGAATACACTGCATTTAAGTACACTGCAGCTATATTTATTAGGTTGAACTCCACAATACAGGGAAGAGCTCCATGAAGTAGCACAGTAGTAGTACATTCTTCTGTCCTTAACCAGCTCACATTTTCTTTCTCTTCATAGTGCAAGGCTGTAGTGGTTGTCAATGCATCCCTCACGTTGGCTGGAGCTGGCATGCCAGCCTGTCCTGCATGTATCTAAAAGACTTGTTTGTTTGAGCTCAAGTACGATCTGGACCAAGTCCACATGAAGAAGACTGCCTTTCTAAAAGACACATTCAGCTGCCCACTTAAAACGGGACAGTTTCGAAAAGGCGCCATAACAGTGAGTAAATACTAAAAAAGAAACTAAACCCACAAAACTTCCAGTTTACATTCCGATAGTCCTTTTTTGCTGTTACAAAGATGCTTGTTTTCTCTCTTTTTAACACATTGCTAAAACAGACTAATTATGTACACAGAAACACAAAGATAAAGTTATAGGATCAAAATGAAGCTTACAACAGGAATCCTGTCCATGAGATCTGACAAGGCCACAGTACTCTAACCAAAGAGTAACCCATGATATCAAAACTTACGTTCATCATAACACCTCTGGACAATAGGCTTATTTCACAACCTACTTATACTCCAAAGATTAAAAGTAAACTAATATTTGTGCACATGTGCTTTAAATCCAAAATCAAATTTAGCCGCAAGGCACAGCCATATCTAGGCTACTGATGTCACAGGGTGACCAACAATGGAAAGCATTACCAACAAGACCATCGAAAGCAGCCAAAATGAATGACAGACGGCCTTACTTTTGTTCTGAGTGACGAAGTTCTTAGCCTGATGTTCCAGTATAATATTATTGAACTGGTGTTAACTTGTATTATATTACTATTATTTATAATGGTACATTTACAATATTCAAATAGCACAATGTTATTTAAATGACATCATAAAAGCGTGATGTCACTTCTGTTTCTTGAGCGAATTGCACTGCACCTGACGTAACATTATTCATGCAGCTGTTGTCCATGTACTGTATAATCTCGGTGTGCGTCATTCAATGAAGATGATTGGTCTCTCTAAGCTCAGTTCGTGTCTTGATTGGTCATGTGCCCCTTTAGTCATCCTCTTGGCATATGGCAACCCACGTCAAGCCTGATCTTAGCTTGCTGTGACCCCAGCGGTGACCCCAACCGTTAAGGGCTGGAGGGTGAGCAGTCTCCATTCATAGCTGTTCCTCGTGCCTTATGTAGTGCTGCCTGGATCCGGAAGTGTGTCCGGGATTCCATGGAGTAGTTTTTGTAATTTTGCCTGTAATAAAATAATAATAATAATCAGTGAATCTGACTGAACGTGCTGAACGCCACACTTTTTGGTGGGAATATATCTAAGATTTCGATGGCGTCTCACAGAGCAGTTAAAGGGTTACTCCACTCCAAAATTTAAATGTTGTAATTTATCACTTACCGCCATGTCATTGCAAACCCTTGCAAACCAAAAGCTTTGTTTGTCTTTGAACCCAATTTAAGATATTTTAGATGAAAACCGGGAGGCTTGTGGCTGTCCCATTAACTGCCAAGTAATGAACACTGTCTAGGTCTATTCAAAAATGAAAGACATTCAAATGGCTATGGTGAAGAATTTGTTGAAATAAGTCTTTCTGTACAAAAAGTATTCTCGTCGCTTCATAACGTTATGATTAAACCACTGATGGCAGATGGACTATTCTGACAATGTCTTTCATACTCTTCCGGACCTTGACAGTGTAACTTACTTGGCACTCAATGGAAAGTCTCCTGGTTTTCATCCAAACTATCTTAAATTGTATTCCGAGGACGAATTAAGCTTTTATGGGTTTTTATAAGTGATTAATGACAAAATGTTCTTTTTGGGATTGAGTAACCCTTTAAAGCAAATCAAATCTGGGTCAGTTGCATAAACCTAGCCTGTGTTAAAACCGTGTCTTAAAATCTAGTCTGACCAATTAGCAGAGAGGGGTAATCAGTTTTATTTTTTTGGATTCAATTTAGACTAATCAGTTTTTATTTGTAACTAACATAAAAAAAAAATTAAGTAAATTTGATGGTTATGCAACCGTGCCCTGAAATTAAAGTATGTCTTATTTTTAACTTTTACTTAATTTCATTATTTAGAATTTTTTGTTAATAATAACTTCCTTTGAGATTTCAATTAAGGCAAGCCAAGGCAACATTTACAGCAATGGGTCATGCAGATAATTTAATTTTACCAGTAAATCATTTAATTTTACAGCATAATTTCTACTTTCTTACAAACAGGGTCACCCCACACATTATGTACAATGCTATCTTAGAGGAATAAAACATTCACTGTCAGGACTGGACTTACTTGGCTGTCTCCAGAAGTTTGATGGCCTCATCTTTTCTGCCCTCCTCCAAACACAGTAAACCGTGTTCCAAAAGAGCATTGGGCACCAGGTAGTGGTCGTATTTAATCTGACTCTCACTGTACAGACACAAACAAAAAAAGAGCATTTGCGATTGAAGCTATGTTCACATTTTTTCTATGATCTGGGACATACATAATGTAATATTTTTCATTCTGTGCAGTGAAATCAAAGAACATGTCATTTTACGAGTAGGACTCTTCTGTACCAGAAAATATGTCATGTCTACTTAAGTCTTCACAAGAAAAAACACAAACGCTCCTTTGTATATTAGTGTGATTTCTTTGTCCAGATAAAAAGCAAAACTGACTTGCAGAGGACGAGGGTGAAGTACTGTTCAGCTTCTTCCTTGAAACCCAAGTGTTTGAGACAGAGCCCCTTAAGCAGACTAACCACACACTGGTCATCTGTGGTGAACTCAGTCCCTGAGAGCAAACACACAGAGACATCTATGTTTCAGAAAAAAAAGCTGCTAAATGTGATACAGAGGGTGTCTGTGTTCATTTTTTTTCAGTAGTACACACTGTTACTTTTGATACTCATGGTCATTAGTAATCATTAAATAAGTGTATTATTTTTGGGTGAACTATTATTTTAGAAGTGGAAACCAGCAGAAGCAGTACTGCATTGTTTGGAGGGAGATTTTACTTGGATGTTGTTCAAGCGTCTGCTGGGCCTCGTCCAGTGTCTTCAGCATGCCCTCTGTCAGGTCTTTGTGCTTCCCGATCACAGTGTAGCCGTTCCAGATATACATCATCTCCTGTCGTGCAAACATACACTCACAATGAACACGAATTTAAGACTGCGTCATGTCCAGGTGTTTCCCTTTGTTTATTTTGAAGTGGGATAGCACAAATCAGGATGCTTGTTAATTAAAGGGCTTTTTACACAGGACGTCTTCTTGCATTTAAAAATAGCAAAACGGAACCCGATGGAACAGAACAGGAAGTATGTTCATAGATGCAGTACAGCATTGCCAAAGCAAATGATGAAACTCGACACTCTAAACACAACAGCAAAAGATGTAAGAACACATCCTGTGTGAACTATGCAAATAAGACACTTGCAGTATAAAAATCAATAAAGACAGTCAAATTTGTATAAAACTGAACACTGACCAATGGAGGTGCAGGAAGTGGAATGGCATTATCTGTATTATAGCGGCGCGCTTTTCTGATGGCAAACTTCTCTGTGGGCAGTGACTTCCCAGCTATTTTCTGCTTCAGACTGGGAACTTGTCTAAAAAGGAAGAGATCAAATATTAGGTCCTTTGTAATGCTTGGTTGAACTGAGTGGCATTACAGTACAGTCTGTATATGACTTTTTCTTGATTCGATAGTCATGTTGTTCAATTTATAGATTTATATTTAATCGTGTGAACAAACATGAACCATTCCCTTGCCATTACCTGAACAAAGCCACCTCATTCTCCTCGAACGGCTGGCATTCCTCACGACTCAGCATGCTGAGGTAAGCAGCTTTCATATACGCATATGTGGCCTAAAAAAAGTGTGTGTGAGAGGGAAAAAAAAGCAATGAGTTCCGAACTGCACAGTAAACACAAACATCCCTGCCTTCCCTGATTAATTGTCCTCAGCCTCCATTCATGTTATATCAGCAGACCTTTTAAACCAGAGCAAAATCTTTCATTTGAATAAAAAGTGAATATAGCATGTATATATATATATATATATATATATCATTCACTAATTCAAATGTAGTCATTGAATCCATTTAGGATTCCCTTAAAGGCCACCCTGTTTCACATACAGATCAAGCAACTCTTCAGTGCACCAGTCAGCTGCATATTTTAAGGTTTCACCTTAGACCAGGCGTTCTCTTTGCTGAGCAGGTTTGCGTAGAAGTAGGCCATCTTCCAGTGCCTTTTATAGGTGAAACACCACATTAGTTCCCAGTAACACATGTGATGGAACTGCTTCCATTGCTGCTGAGTTTCACAGCACTCTTCGAAACGTTTAATAGCCTTAAGAACAAGAACATGCACATCAATACGTGCACATAGGCAGTTAAAAATATATAAATACGAACTAAAAATCCTCTTTTTAGGCATTAGATGAGAATCACTATCACTTACAGCATTCAGATTTCCTTTAATTTCCTCTATTCGGCCAGCGAAGAACAGGAAAATGGATCCCTGACAGGAACAAAGCAAATAATAAATTCATACTTGTTCTATTAACAGTGATTGCAGCAGCTGTTCATATCCTAACGTACATGAGAATGAGCTTTTGGGATTATTTCCTGGAAACTCAAAGTACCTTTGGATACTTTTTCAGATAGGGCTGCAGCAGTTTTTCTGCATCTTCTACATCACCCTCTCCAGTGCCTAAAGGACACACACATACAAGCAATGAGATACCAAATAAGTGAGTGTTACTTCTAATGAGCTACAAACAGTATGAAATTAAAAATGTGATTCTATTTTCTCTTACCTAAAATGAAGCTCATGAAGGTGTGATAGCAAAGCAACAACATGTTACACAGAAAAGACCTAAATGTGTGCTCAGCAGAGCCTTCCTGGAGCTGCTCAAGACCAAACTCCTAAAACACATAGATATACACAGTGTGAGTTGCAGAACAACGTAACTGTAGAACATTGATAACAGGAATAGTTCACTGAAAATGGCAAAATCTTCAAAAAATTTACCTCAGGCCATTCAAGATATCGATGAGTTTGCTTCATTACGTCACTTGCTTACCAACCAATGGGTCCTCTGCAGTGAATGGGCATCAGCTGTCTGAAATCTCATTATGACGGCACCCATTCACTGAAAAGAATCCATTGGTGGGCAAGTGATGTAATGCTACATTTCAAGCCCATTCTGATAAAGAAGTCAGAAGTCAGAAAGAGTTTTATTACCAGGTATGTTTACCTACACAAGAAATTTAAACGGACAATCTTATCTCATCTTAGATGGCCTTTTTTTTTAGCAAATTTATATTTTTGCATGAGCTATTCCCTTAAGACAGACACAACACATAGGAAATCATTCACACTTCACAGCTTTGCAAACACGTATTAAAGAAAACATCGGCATGCACCTTGACAAACTTTATTGCTAAGACAGAAAGAAAAAATAGCCAAGCTCAGATTAAATTTATTTTGTACACGCCAAACGTGAGTACAGCCAAACTAAGCTTAGTACTACACAATACTCACTTTGTTGCCGGAGAAGCCCACAAATTCCAACAACCTGAGAGTCCGTGTTGGCAATAACGACAGCATCTGGTAGAAATACAGGTGAGGGGTTGAGAAAACAGACTTGTCCTCAATGAACTCTATGCTAGGACTCATAAATGCTCATTGTTTTGTTTAAGAGGGAACACTAGAAGGTATTTTAAGGCTACAAATCAAGAAAACATATGATAAATGCACTCACCAGGTTAAAGGCCCCGACTCCAAGCTTAACACCTCCCTCAAAATGACCATGATTGTCACCTTGAACATAACTTGAGGACTTCAGGACCGTATGTAGCTCTCTTGCAATTAACACAAACACACATTTAATTAAACATATAGATACCCACACAGTTATCTGGATTAAAATCATTTGTGTATATATATATATATATATATATATATATAAATATAGTTTGAATGCACTCCATTATTGAGTGTGCTCATTAAAGTTCATTAATGCGGGTGCAATATGAGGTAAGAACTTATAAATATAAAATGAATAGGGCAGATAATCTATTTTATTATTTATGCACTATTATAGCATTTATTAACATTTCAATTTTATTTAATTTATCATTTTATTTGGAAAATTATAGTAAATTTATTACACACTGTTTATTTATTTATATTTCAGCTTTAACTTCAATTTTAGTTGTAGTAATTTTAATACTTAACCTTTTTGTTTTAATACTTAACCTTAACCTATTTTCTTATAACCTAAAATTCTAATATTTATAAGTAGTTTAATTTCAGCTACTTTCAACTACAATTATATATATATATTTTGTATAGTTAACAATAACAACACAATAACTTACTTGTATATTTGATAGCTGTTTCTCACTTTCATTCCTCCCTTTATGAAGCTAATCATATTTTCATCCTGAAAGAAAGAGTAAATAAATCTTAAATAAGCAACTTAACTTCAACCAAAATATTACATATCAATCACATGCACGATTTCTGGGCAGAGCAGATTTAATATTAGCAGTAAAAGGGAGTCCAGACCTGCAGGAAGGTGAGTGCTGCCCTCTGGAGGAGACATTCGGCATAGCACACTTCAGCGTGGATCTCCTCTGGGAAGGACACAAACGCAGTTACGCTTTCAGAGTATCAATGAGAGCATGATGGGAGTATGTCACACTACCTTTTAAAAAATAGCCACATAATATGGTCACCATGGGAAGTGACTGCATAAACATTACAAGAATATGTCTTTTGTGACATATCGATGTTTACATGATATACAGTATTACTAATGCACCCAAATTAATCATTTAGAAAAATATGTCTATAGGCACCCACCTTCTGTGAAGTTTTTGCTGTTGAAGGTAGACTTTTTACGGTATCTGTGAAGACAAACAAAGCCTTATCAGCCCTGTCCTAAAACAACACAATGATCAATCAGCAGTGGTAACTAGGTAACACGCTCAGTTGGCACAGTTGGATGAGGTCAGCCTTGTGCTCTCTGTTACGGTCCTACTGTTTGAAAGCTGGTAGACGACTTGCACTCCATCCAAAAGTAAAAAACTCAGCTTGATTCACTGCTTCCCTAAGGCCATATAAATAGAGCAGTTGGATCCGAGGAGGACACAATGGCTGTCTGGTTTCTGTCTGAGTAAACCGACTCCCCTCTGAGGGACAAACATGAATTCTTCTAAGTAGGTTTGGCTTCAATTAAATTGCCAGGGGGGCTTAGATACGTAGGCCATGCACATCTTACAAAGTGACAACCACAGGTCTGTAAATTTATGGAATACAGAAGTCAACTCAAGTGACAGCCACAGTAAAAAAAAAAAAAAAAAGTCCAGTATATGGACGTTAACAGTTAAGCCACCGAGCAACAGCAAGGCATTTATTTTAGCACTTACACTTTAGCAGTTTTGTTTAAACTACTGCTTTTACATGGTGTAAATGAACTAGAGTTTTGCATGAGCTATTCCCTTAAGACAGACACAACACATAGGAAATCTAGAGACTAGAGTTTGGTGAAAACATATGACATATACCATAATGAAATGATGAAAATGCTTTTTTGTACGCAAAGACAATATAAATAAAGACATTTATTCAATCTATGTCACCATAGTGTCATTTTGGAGATAAGGGTAAATGATTGATGACAAAATTTGAATTTTGGGGTGGAGTAACCCTTTAATACTTGATTTAGTGTTTAATATTTATGACATTTTAAAAATATGTAAGTATTGATGATTTAAAAAAATCATTAGTTATACATTTATACATGTAATAGTTTTCCTGGGAAGAGGTTCTTGTTCCCGGTAGTGCTAAATTTTGTGCTATGACAGCAAAATTAGTAAATGTTTCTATTTATTTATCTTCATTTAATGCCTGATGCATCATCATCATCATGCTGAACTTTAAGGTAAACACACAGAAGTTGATTTATTTGTTTAAGTCATGATTTTTGTTTTCTTTGCAAAAAAAAAAAAGTATTCTTGTAGTTTCATAAAATTAAGTGTGAACCACTGATGTCACATTGACTATTTTAATAATGTCCTTACTACCTTCCTAGGTCTTTAACGAGGTAGCACGGTTGCTCTCAATGCAGGGTCAGAAAGCTTTTGGAATTTATGCAAAAATATCTTAACTTTTGTTCCGAAGATAAACAAAGTTCTTACAGGTGTGAAAACATAATTAATGACAGTAGTTATAGATTTGGGTGAACTATCCCTATAAGAGGGCATCTGCATCTTATTGTACTCCAAATACCGGATGTATCTTATTAGACCACTTAAGATCAATGTAGTAAAGTATAGTATAGCATAGACATATGTATTGTGACAGAACCAGTTTACTGTTCTGCATACGTGGCGCCTACTATTTGGACCAGACAGTGTAGTTTAAGAGCAGCTCTGAGTGCGTGTGATCAGGTGAAAGTGGCATTCCAGTGCTCCACGGCCTGGATGATGTGGCAGAGTCAGAGAGGTGTGAGTTGCCTGGAAACACCCCCAACATAGCTTGTCATGGGTCTCTGAAATTCCTCTGTCATCTGGGATGTGGTGATAAACCTAGACATGCTGCATTGTGGAATTACGTCACTAATAATACCAATGTGACATAACCAAGAGGTCCTGATAAAAGTGTATGGATGTTAATGGTAGGGCCTGTACCCTGAAATAGGATAAAAGTCTAAAATAGAAAAAAAGTACACCTGCTATTATTTTACTCTATGTTGCTCACTCTCTCTCTCTTTCTAAAATATGTAAATATTTCAAATATAACTATTGTAAATAAACTGACAGCACTGATATTTTATTTATATAATAATAATAATTAACATATCTAATATAAGTGCAAACATAACAAATAAATTCTATTTTATTTTAAGAAATTATAGACAATGCACCGTTGACACACAGCCTGTGCCTCTTTCATTGTGTTGCCTGCAGCCACAATGGCGTCCGGGTCGAAGGTCATCATGGCCTGCATTTCCAGTATTGTGGCATACGTAAGTGCATGATACATGCTGTCTTTATTCCTGCCAGAGAACACAAAGGAAGACGGTGCATTAGATCTATATATGGAACAAATGAGAGGGTTGGGCAATAATGACAGTAAAAGAAAATTCGCCTCTGAGATACTCAATAACATCATCAATAACACAAGTGAGAAATGGACGAAAGTGTTTGAGTAACCAGACCATCCTGAACACAGTCTTGTAACATTATACCAAAAACACTAAAACTGTTGACATTATGAAAAAGTCAAACTACCAGAAAACAAGATTTAGTTAAAGTACACTGTTATTATTTACCTTGCCACAATCATTTTTTGTAAAAGTAATTTAAAGAACATGCATTTTTATGCAGGTTTTAACTGTGATTTCACTAAATTCTCAATTTAGTGTCTATTTACAGTGCAGTTTCAGTTCTTTCAGGAGCTGAATAGAATGTGACACTACTAGTCCAACATTCCTGGGTTTAGAGATGTCTGGCTAGACAGGTTTAGCGCTTTACACATGTGAAACTGGAATAACAATGGCGTGATGGGAACAGGAATGTACATAACATAACAATAAATTTAACACAAATAATGCATGCAAAAATCATACAGAGAGGCCTACTTTATGTCTTAGAACAGGAGCTGATGTGTAAAAAATGTATTCGCTGTTTTTTTTGTTAAAAAAACGCTTGCGGAACAAAACAGCTGTTGACATGCAAGCGAATATCAGACGTTGAAATAGTGTTTGTGCTGTTGCTGTTTCTGCTGTTGCTGTTTTCCTAAGGAATCACGAACACTGGTCTAACCAATCTGTACGCATAATCAGTAATTATCCTTTTAAAGTCAAATCAGATGTCCTGCGAAGTGTAGAATTAAAGAGACAGAAGCTACTTTCACATAGCAGCAAAACACAGCTCTCAGCCAAATTTGAAGTGTCGAATATGTTTTCTGTTTATGAAGCCTGTCATGCTTTCAATTCATAAAACACGATTAAAACATTTCAAGAGAGCTACAAAAAAAGTCCTATTTAAGGAATAGTCCACTGTTCAATTGCAGAGAGATCAACTCATTTATACTAACTTTTGCAGACATCTCTGCTTTTGAGTCTCTCGTTCTGGCTCTGTTTGTAACTTTCTCTCTTGTGCACGTGTACCTTTCATTAGCTCCATGCATGTACTGTAGCAGCCCTGCCCTGCTGGCTGGAATGGGGTGGGATGTGACTAAAACAAACCTATTAGGTAAATCACAAAGCTGTGACTTCACTATTTGCAAGTCCTAACAGTGAGCAGCAGAAGTGAGGTCCTTTGATTGTCGAATCAATCACTTCCTGAACAGTGTGTCTATGTTTATGCATTATGCATGTTTGAATTGTAAAGATGAATGTTTCAAACTAATATTTGACCTGATATTCAGACTTACAGATGAAACAGAACTGTTCACCAGCATGAACACTTTTGAGTGAACTCTAACATAATGTGTGGTTTAAATTAGTTTGTAAGGAATTATATTCTGACCCTCACTGAACAAAAATAAAATAAAATTAAATATAATCAGCATGGCTTAAAGTTCATTTTGGATTCTGAAAACTGGAGTGACCCAGGGGACAAACATGGAAAATGGAAAGTTTACAAAAGTCTATTACAAAATAGACTGAATAATTCTATAGTTTATAATACACAAAGGCACACACCCATCCACAGCTGTGAGTGGTGAGGAAGGCAGAAATGCGAGATGCTATAAACACAGCATACGTATGAAAACAAGGTGTGGTGTAAAGAGAAGAAAAGACCTGGAGATGAATCTCCAGAGAGCTGAACTCATTCAGTAGGTTTTGGGTTACTTGAGATTTACCCGAGAAACAACCAATTATAGTGTATGGAGACTCACCTCACACAATTATTTACAAGAACAACTATGTAAATTAGTAGATTATGCACTCCCGCACTTGCTATTGGATTAAACCAGATACAAATCACTTTATAAAATTCAAAAGGGATTAAGAACAGTGATTCAAACTGATTATGAAACACTTCAATCTAAGGTCTTTCTGCCTCACACCCAAACACACAAGGAGGAAGTAAAAAAAAATTATAGAGCCTTGCATTGTGAGGTTCATACGTTCCAAACCTAGAACCTCACACAGAAACAATAAACAGCATGCCAAACTCTTATTGTGAAATACACAGGAAGTCTTACCTGCTCTTAAGTCTGGTCAAAGCCTCATCAAATTCATTTTGCAGGAACAGATCCAATGCCACCATGCAGTCTTGAAGAGCCACTGACAGGTCAGATTTCTCCGACCTAGCAAAAATACAGAAAGAAAAAAAAAACAACTAAATAAACAAATGATAATTTCCATATACTCTGTCTTAGAAGAATTGTTCACCCAAAATGACTTTTTTTTTTTTGGAAAAATGTCTCACAAAGTTTATTTCTTCATTGAAACAGATTTAGAGCAACTTGCTCACCAGTGGGTCATCTGCAGTGAATGGGTGCCGTCAGAATGAGAGTTCGAACAGCTGATTAAAAAGTAATCCACACAATTCCAGTCCACCTATTTAACAACTTGTAAAGTGAAGTTGTGAAGTTTATAACAAACAAATACATCATCAAGATATTTTAAACTATTGCTTCCGGCTAAAATATGAGTCATCTATACATAATATTGCTTTCTCCGGTGAAAAGGCCTGAATCAGGAGAGAAATATTCACAGATGGAAGTACCGCTTACAAGCAAAAAGGGCAACAGGGTATGGATTTTTCCACTGGAGGAAGCATTATTATGGATGTTAGACTGGTATTTTAGCAATTAGCAATGTTTAAAAGTAGGGCTGTCAAATTGACTATCATTATTAATTACATCCAAAATAAATGGTGTTTCATTTTATGTGTGTGTGTTGTGTATATTTACACATACATAGATGTGTATACACGTATATAAACACAAGAATATTATTATTTATGCATTGTTGTTATATTTTTATCAGCTGTTTGGACTCTCAGGACGGCACCAATTCACTGTAGAGCATCTATTAGTGAGCAGGTGATGTATACTTCTCCAAATCTGTTTCAGTAAAGAAACCTCATCTACATCTTCAAAAATGGAACAACATATCAACACAAGTGATTATTTTCCTGGATAGAGCTAAAGACTGTCATTTGGGACAGTGCCATTG
>JAUYWG010000041.1:5673985-5696463 GCA_034779775.1 Enteromius afrohamiltoni
TACACGTATATAAACACAAGAATATTATTATTTATGCATTGTTGTTATATTTTTATCAGCTGTTTGGACTCTCAGGAAATGGAACAACATATCAACACAAGTGATTATTTTCCTGGATAGAGCTAAAGACTGTCATTTGGGACAGTGCCATTGTACTCTGAGGCAACACGACAGTTTGTGAGAGCAAGTCATGCAAGTAGTGATCAGGTGTCAATTTGGACAGGGGACAGGCTCACTCAG
Source organism: Enteromius afrohamiltoni (assembly GCA_034779775.1). Lineage (NCBI taxonomy): Eukaryota > Metazoa > Chordata > Actinopteri > Cypriniformes > Cyprinidae > Enteromius > Enteromius afrohamiltoni. Next base: position 5,674,226 of record JAUYWG010000041.1, read on the forward strand.
CTTCTGAGCATTTGTAGAAAATCTCACACTGTCCCCAAAAAGCTTGCTCTATGTGAGTGCGAAGTCACAGCTCCCTGCTGCAGAGAATCCCCCCAGAGTCTCTCGATTTAGATACAAGTGCAGTGAAGCAGATGTCACCTTCAAATGCACTATGGCACAGGTGAGTGGGTATCTGTAGTGTCAATTGAAAAAACACTAGGAATGTGAAGAGGAAAGTGTATAATAATGATGAGAAGAGGAGTGGGTAGAGAAAGTCTGGGAAATCGAAGTGTACTATCAATTGATTTGTGTATAAAAACAATTTACTGACAGTGTGTTTACATTAGAAAATACCTATTGTACCATATTGGAGGTATTTTATATGTTCAATGCACTGTGCACCATAGACTATTTAACAATGGCTTTATTGTTATGTTAAAAATCATATTTGTTTGCATCTATTTCATTTAGTCCATTAGCAATAAATTCACAGTTAAATTAGATTTTACCTAAACATTTTATGCAATCAAACTTAGCCTTTTATCATTTGCTGTGTATTTAAAATAGCATTTACAAAGTATTAACATTGATTTACACATTTCTATCTAACTGCAATTGTGGGTCTGTTGATGCACTGATAGACAAGATGGCTTAGAGCAATGAGACTGCACAGCTCATGCAGTACATATAACCATACTCTCTAGAGGTTTTGCAATTAAACAGTAAAGATTCTTATTCCTGGCAGTCTAAAGTGGCGTTTACACCATCAGTAATTCATTTCCAATCGGTGATGATGCAACAAAGTTTGCCAGGATTTATGCTCTGAAAAAGTGAATTGAATTAAACAGGTTAAAAAATTTTTTATGTTGAAATGAATATGACATTGACTTTTTGAAATATGTTAAACTAATGTGTACTAACATCTCCAGTCAAACCAGTGGCCTAATAAGAATTACACAGAACAGGATGCCTGATGGGGGATGCCATGTTGTGATCACATGACTAATCAAATCACAGAATAAATGAACCATGGCTGATGCTGTGTTCTATCTAATATGCCTGGTTTCACACTATATAGAAGGTGAAAAAAAGCATGTGTAAAGAGTATTATGTCTAAATTCGTTGTATTCAAAGACAATTCGTAGGTGAATAGTACAAGACCTATCACTTCCACAGAATTTCTGACATCATTATTCTACAGACACTCTACTATCCCACTAGGCCTTAAGAAAGTATACATGAATGAGAGAAAAGTGTCACAAATGACACAGATTTAGTGTGTCAAACTTACCACATTTATTCAATGGCAATGTGATGACACCACTAGTCCTAAATTAAACTAGTTAAACTAATCCAGCCTGAGTTGGGATGTAAAAGGTAGCAGACAAGGAAAAAATACAAATCCATGACATGCTTAAAAGTTTATAATGTAAATGCATGCATATTTTTAATATGGAAAATGTACTATGGAAAAATACTAATGGAAAATGTATATTTCTGACATATACTGATAAGCACAATACTAATTTATGAGTGAACAAAATCAGTTCCACAGTCACATGATGAAAAGACAAATGTCTCAGAGATGAACATGATCAAAGCCCATTGTATCTCGCAATAAGGGACACATTCTTCAAATTACAGCACCATTTAAAATTAATTTCTAAATTGAGTTGAAATTTGTAATGGTCCTGACCTCAGCCTGCTAAGATTATATCATGCTTCCTAATCTAATAAAACCCAACGACCTCTTAAAGTTCTTCAACCCTGAAACGTTCAACTGAAAACAACCATTCATAGAGGCATTCTGTGTGTGGAAAAATGAATTGGGAATTGAGGGTATGTAAAAAGACAAAGGCTTTGGCCATTCTCCACTGAACTAATCAAATCAATAAGTGTGACTAAATGAGCACCATGTCTTTGCATTCCAAATGACGGCCAATAGAGACTCAACTTTATGGGATCCGCTTGGCCAATAGCAAGCTGATGGCTCAGGCTACTGTCAGACCTATAGAAAGACAGATCGTTTGACTGCCGGTCTCTCCAGCTCCTAATGTCTGCCAGGTTCATTTAATGCTGTCGTTTCCTGCTATGAAAGGAGAATGGCTTCCTGCTTAAACAATGTCAAAGATCTACAGCATTAAGTCATCATTTTAGTTTAAATAATTTTTAATAGAGTGGTATACATTAAACAACAGCTGGTCGTTTTGTAGTCTAATGCCATTTAACAGCCAAGTTGCTTATTTTGAACATATGCATTATACACAATATACATCCGCCCTGCTGTTAGCGATGATAATGGATATTTGAGTGTGCAAGATCATTCCAGTTTTTACATTAAGATTACCTTTGCTGTAATTTAATGATCACATAAAACAACTATTGTTTTAGAATTGTCTGATATCAGATTTCATTGTTTTATTTGTTTTTCAGACACAAACACGATGGAATTTTAATATATGCCATCTTGGCCACATCATAGAAACTAAAATATTTGTTCATCTTTATGTTAGTGCAAAAAAACCAAACACAAAATCCAAAAATGTATTTGTATCTAAACCTAGTACACACAATTTTTAGACTAATGAATGAATTTACTGGCCCCAAAAAGCCTATACCTTATATTTCTATGAGTAAAATTAGTATACAATTAGGAACAATCATCTTTAAGCATTTCTCATCCCCCAGAGGCAGAGTGAATTTCCTCCCTGATGCTGATATATGATATCAGAGCTAGATCATTTGAATGTGCAGTGCATGCTACATTGAGCCTGGCTAGCAAAAGGAAGTGGTGTGAGATTTGTTCAGAATCTACAGCAGAGGTAAAGCAAAGCTCTGCACTCCTTGTACCCTACAGGGCTCACAAACTAATTGTGGTTATGCTAAGCGATTCTGAGGAGCTGATGCCACCCGGGGGCTAATTGACTACTGATGATCATCACCGGAATGACTGGAACAAACAAGCTGACTCTAAAACACACATATGCACATGCTCAGTGCTAAGAGACTAACGCTCCCACAACAATTAAAAAAAGCTGCGCTCTACACTTTAACAAACAAATTCTACAACACAAGCAGCTCCGAAAACAAGGGCATCCAAAACCATTACCTGTCTAATATTTCCAAACTGTTCCCTGTTTTACTGGTTATGCAGGCTGTAAATGCATTCTCATGTCGAGAACAGTTAAATAGTCCTCAATCACTGCTAAAGCACACATTCACACAATAGCACACTCTCAGCTGTGTGGCGTTCTTACCCGTTTGACAGAGTTTGTGCCTCTTCTGACATTTTCATCTGGTACAGTGAGATCGAGGAGTGCAGTAAAGCGAGAGAAGGGAGGAATAAAAGGAGAGAGAAGAGACGCAGAGTAATTCACAGTGTGTGTGAGAGAACAGGCCTTCGTACTGGTTCCTATCAGCAGAGCTGCAGTTTCCTTCTGGCTACAGAACACACACACGCACACACACACTCACTCACTCAAGCTGCAGAGAGGACAGCGGGAAAGGAACGCAGCTTAATAAGATTTGGATGACTATCACACAGGCAGAAAGTGAATATTCTTATTGCCTCTTTCTCGCTGTCTCCCCGCCTTCTAATACACACAGAGACACGCCACCTCAGCCTCCTCCTCTTCTCAGTATCACCCTCATGCTATACACCGCATCCTGGCCTCGGATTGGTCAATAATGCAGTGGAGGAGGTTCCAGTCTCTTAAGAATGCACCTAGCAAGCGGGCATCACGCTTCTGCAGTCAAGTGACAATCTGAACTCCACAGAAGTCAATAACATTCAACACAATGACAGGCCTGTAAATCAGTCCTCAACAGTGGGGATCATGAGACACGGAGGACAGATGCAGACCGCAGTATCAGCACAAAGAAGTGACATAGCCTGTGGCGTGTTTAGGAGAAGGGGAGAGGAAAGTTTATAGAAAAAATGGATGCAAGATGAAATGCTTCTATTTTGCATACTCTGGTGCCACATGACAAAGCTGATTGGCTGATGGAAACACATCCTGAGCTGTGACACCAAAAGCAGCAGACAAGAAAAAATTCAAATGTATATGGAACCAGGAAGACAGCAATGGTAAAATATGCACTGTAAATAAAAGTTTGGGGCTGGTTTTTGAAATCAGTTTATCATGCTCACCAAGGCTACATTTATTTGATCAAAAATACAGTAAAACATTAACATTTAGAAATATTAAAATAACTTCAAATAACTGTTTTCTATTTGAATATAGTTTAACATGTAGTTGATTTCTGTGATGGAAAAACTGAATTTTCAGTAGCCACTGCGTCAGTCTTCAGTGGCACATGATCCTTCAGAATGTTGATTTGGTGCTCAAAAATTTTTTCCATTATTATTATAAACGTGAAAAACGTTGTCCTGCTTATTATGTCTGTGGAAAAGGTGACACTTTTTTCCAGCACATTCTAATAATTATAATATAATTTGAACTTTAAGTCTTTTATAACATTATGATCAATCACAAAATAATTGCTGAAAAGAATTGTTTATTAAAATTATTTTTTGGTTTTAAAAAACAGTAGCTTATAAAGCTTAAAAATGAATCAAATCATTAAAAAAAAAACTACAACAAAGGTATGAAAGGACTATTGAAAGCTGCCCTGAGCAGTAGTTGCTAATACGAACTGATTGAGAGAGATTTTGTAGACATGATTTGCAAACCTGCAGATACAGTATAAATCAATATCTTGCAACCATCAGTTCTGTGAATTTTGCATTTCTGAAAAAAATGCAAACAGTGTTTGTCCATGCAAAAAAAGATATTGGCACATTGCTTTGATTACAAGCTTACCAAGCTTATCTGCATCTAGAGCAATAATGTTGGTGTGCGATGCATTAACCATGCAGTAACCATGACCATACTGGCATGACGGGGTCATTACAGTGAGATAATCCTTTAAGAAAATGGAAAATAGCTTCCTGTTGACTGATGTGATGGAGCTTCATTCAGCATTGGGTTTAGTGTAGCTGATGTGGAAGCCATCTGAAGTGAACTTTTGAATAATACATGTGGAGGACGGTAGGAACCTGCCCTTTATGAGAACAATCGTTAAATCTCTCTAACGAGATGTTACATCCACAGTTTGCAATGTGAGAGTATGTAATAAAAAATATATATAGCTAGTATCTACAGTCAAAGCTTCAAAAATAATAACTCACATGCTATGCACTAATTTATGTATTGTATTTAAACGCACATATAATGCAATGCATTGTGGGAAGTAACATGATAGTGCCATTTTAACTGTTGCAACACAACGGCTAATCTAGCTATTGGTATTCATGTTCACTTATGCATGAACAACCAATTCTACATTGTTTTCTACGCAAAACATGACTACAGCAGAGCAAAGAGCAAAATGAAGCTTGAAAAAGAAATGTGGAGGCGGAATCCTACCCATAATCAGTGATGACAGGGTCCAGCCCCTCTTTCTCTATAATAGGTGACCTAAAAAAAGGGAAATAATCTTATAGTTAATAGTTACTGCCACTATTATCAGTCAAGAGCATCTCAAATGACATTTTTATTTTGATTTTTATTTATTTTTAGCCATTCTTTATCAGTTGACAGTGTGTGTGTGTTCCAATCCTGTTGTTAATGTCACAGAGAATAGATCTTGTGTGGAAACACTGGTTGATTTAAAGTGTGGCACACTCACTGGGGTGGAGACGCGGGGCTGTCCGGCGAGTCTTCAGTTTTGAGTTGATCTCTAAAAGCAAATGAAAATATGTGAACAAAATCTGATCTTGTATTCTTCAGTAATGAGCCATTGCTTCCTGAACACGGATAATATCTGGGAAAAACTCTCAAGATCATATTTCATCAGCTTTGAACAGTTTCCATAAACATGATACCTATTGTCTCAAGATTTTAAGACAACCTTAATATGTGCACTATTAAACAGGAAGTAGCACTGACTGAAATTCATAAAAGGAAATCAGTGATTTTTCAATTTAGCAAAATGATTATTTTTTTTAAATGTAACAAATTACGGTGTGAAGGGAACATCTACTTCTCTGTTGTAAAGCAATAAACTGTTAAGCATTAACAGACAGCAGCAAGCAGCGCCTGTGATGTCTTTTTTTTTTCCAAACAGGAAGAATGGGTTATACCATGAAAGAACAGGTTTGATCCAATCAGCCCGCTCCAAAACTCATCTATATTATGACATCACCTGCTACATTGTTTTTGACATTAGGTCTTTTGATTAACTTTATTTTACATTCATTAGGAAACAGTTACTAATCCAATAGGACTCTAATGGCTTTTTACCCTATGGTGCCATTGTATTAATACAAATCATTGTAAATATTTTAATTTAATCATAGTAATAATTCCCAAACTTAATAAATTTTAAGACAACTGTTTGGTGTTCATGAAAGCTATATGAAATAAATAAGTAAATCAAACAAAACTTGAGCAAATAATCTTTTAAGCATTATATTGCACCTATTATGTATTTAATATTCATCTGTATATACAATACAACTACTATGGGTGCCACACACAGGTATACCATATATAGCATACTTTTATTACACGTTGTTGGTAAATGTACTACATACACATTGGCGTCTTTGCATTTTCACATTTGGATATACAACTAGAATGATTACTTGGCATCATGGTATTAAAATGACTATACTATACTATTACTATAGTGTTATTAAATATTCCTGACATCCAAGTGACTATGAACGCCATCTGTTCTGTGATCTAAGGAGGCAATGATTTGTCAAAACACAATATTTAGATCTACCCACCAGCTGAAACCATAATACTATAAGTCCGTAATTCTCTCAATTATGCAAATGATCTTCGTCGATCTCGGATTTCTCCTCACCTGTCCGAAAACTGAAAGATTGCAAACTTACTTTTTGCTGTCATTCATCTTGTTGCGTTTCCAGAAACTCATCCCAAAGAGGAAGAGAAGATCGTGTAATCCAGTAAGACAGTGGAGAGAGTGCTAGTCACTACCTGGACATTCGTTACCTGTCCTAGCCCACCACAGGTGATCACTGAACTTCTGTTCGGGACGCAACAGAGGGCCGTGTGTTTCTACGCTGGCTTTTTTCAACATGTGAGGCAGACAGGGAGGTGTGGAGAAACCCATTTCCACAAATAAAGAGATCCTTTGCGAAAACTGCTGCAATGCTGTGCTGCAACTCTTGCCAGGTCTTAAAGTCCTCCAGGTTCACCGTTTACAAAGTTATACGACCAATATATTAGGGATATATAAAACGAATTCTGGTGGGTATAACGCATAGAGAATGGTTATAGAGTCACCATCACGCATCAAAGCCAACAATTAAAAAAAAATCACTAAACTATTCCAAAGTCACCAAAACAGTTGGGGAAATAAATGTATTTAGTTTATGTAACATGCTTCGACGGCCAGCTGTTGCTATGGTTACAGCCTTAGGCAAACTTAATGAAATTTAGTGGTTAAATCAAAATTTCGGTGTTTTAGTCTGTCTATTAGCTCTGAATAGATTGTTTCAAACCCGATCCAATCAGGTACAGAAGTTCTCTCATCCGCTTTGCTCATAAAACCTGGTGGCCATAAAATGAACATTTTTGTTTTATACCAAACCGATCTCAAAACGAGAAAAAAACCCCTAGCATATCACCTTTTAGCAAAAATAATTAGATATCAGCATATAGTCAACAGTTTCGTGGCAATTCATAACTGATTCGATTTATTATTATATATATATTTTTAATGAACTTTTGACATTTATTATTTGTCTCTCTTGAAACTAGATGGAGCACAAATTCTGAGTAATAAGGTGTCCTTGTTACAGGTTAGGGCTAAGTGTGCTTACTGTTTTAATAACAATGCATTTTGCATAATTACATGAAAGTAACACTAAACCAAACCCTAATCATGTAATACATGTAGTTAATGAATACTACTTACATGTGCTACTTAAAATAAAGTATAACCAAATACTGAACACTACAGGTATTTGTGCAATAAAATGTTTTCTTAAACGCAGATGTTCTCAAAATACCAGCAGAAACCATAAACGTCGTTCATGACTCTGGCGTAAATTATATTAAAATAATAATAAAAGCACACACACAATTCTTTCAGTATGTCCCATGGACAAATAATTTAAAACTTATAAACTGATAGCAGATAAAAGAGAAATAACCACCATATTTATTTTTTAATAGTTTAATATTTATTTTGTTTGTTTTAATTACATGTTACTTAACATATTTAAACAATGGCCTCCAATAATGGGACGTTAAAAAAATAAAATACAATTAGCCTGTTCTTAAAAGGCAGTCAGTGGCCAACATATAAGTGGTTTTCTTTTTAGAGGCACACAAAGCTTATACATACATACATACATACATACATGAGCAACACGAGACAGAGCATAAGAACTTTTTTTAAACAATATACAGGGCCGATCATAAACAAGCAGCAGCCATAAACAGAAGGCCAAGCATTGGTTTAAAAATGAGGAGTACAGATGTATTTTTAATGCTGCGTTTCTGCCCGTTTAACAGTAATGCTCCAAATCTTCATAAATTGCATGTTAATGCTGGGTTGGCCAAAAAGCCCGGGGGGCTGCCCATGATACTGAACCTTGACAGCAGGTTCATGTTTTTACATAACAACATGAGGTACATGTGTTGTATCTCAGCGAGTCCACCTACTGGTGAAACTACACACAGACGTTTGAAATGTTTTTACAATGTAATTATGGTAACTGCATTGGTATTAGGTTTAAATTTACCATCTGTTAAGCTTATACCGATTAGTGCACATGAAAATGCAGCCAACTGTACACTATTGATCAGCAGAGAGTGTTTTAATCATCTTTTGAAATGTGACGGTGACAATGTTGTGCAAGATGAATAAAAAGAAGGCATCTGATTCTTATATGACACACACTGGGAATATTGCATTTGAGTATTAAGAAGTGCTTTTGAGAAAAAGTAATGCCATTAATGGATTAACAAATAATCATGTTTGATTCACTCTCTCCGAGGCAAAGCTAAACAGGTAGGTACTACTATTATATATATATATATATATATATAAAATTGTACGCATAAAATCAGTTTTCTGATAACAAGACTACTCAACATTTTGTGCCACAATTTTTTTTTTTATTCATCTTATCCCATCGCTTCGGCACTAGTCAATAGGAATAAGACAGAAGGGACATTTTTATTAAGCAAACTTCCTATATTCTAAATGTTTTTTTTTGATAAAATAAAATATGTTTTAGGATATGAATACACTGAAGTACAAGATTACTGGCAAAACAATTCACAAATATGTACATTTTTATTATTTATAACAGCTATTTAGAAATTTGCGACGTCAAATAATGACTCTTAGTAGTTTGTCAAGATTTCGGATCTTCAAAAAGGACAGGATGAGTCCTGTATAAATGCTGTACTGTTAAGATTATAAAGGTAAAACGGCATTGCATGGTTGTTCTTTTCTAAATTTCATCAATGTTCTCTTTTAGTAGGGTAGAAATTCAGTTGTAGCAGTGGTTTATATAAGCTGATAATGTTACCAGCACATCAGCTTCCATTCTAGCTGAATTTCACTAATCAGGCTGCGGTTTATGAGGTTTTATGGCTTGTGGGATATGTTCCTGAGAGTGGACAGACATGCCCACAATAAAAACCTCTCGTGTCTGAGAACTATTGCTGAAACTCTAAAAAGCAAATGAAACTACCCAGTTCGGCTGCTTGTAAACGTTCAAAAGATCTTCTAATATTGCCCATAAAAAGCAACAGAGCAAACCTTGGAACACTTATTGTGGATTTCATACATTCACTGCACCAGTAACCTTATAATCACTCAGATATAAACTAGATGGGTATAGATTTGTTCAGAAACACTTGTTCAGTGATATGGAACTGCACATCTTTTCAAATTTTAGATCAGTGGAGCTCTTTTGATTTTAGGTTATTTAAAAACAAAGGGAGTCACACCAGAGGTTTCAAGCCACAGGCTGCAATGAGTCTGTTACCTTTAACTCCATCTTAACTCGGCCTTCATATATTATCCAGCCAACCGGACACCCGGGGGGAGAACTCAACACGCATTCAGAAGAAGCTGGAATCCTAGATGATTATCAAGTGACTTGAGATGGATGGAAGGCTTCTTCTAAGTGTGGTAGTTCCAGCTCTTCCTCTGTTCCTCCTCCTCCTCGTTAATGTGGCTTGGGTGGTGGTGCTGTATCAAGCTTGGGTCAGGACAGCTCGGATTTGCTGAGGGCTATCGCCAGCTCCAGGTCCTCCTGCTCCTGCTGGGTCAGACGAGCCAAGCGCTCCCTCTCTTCTCTCTCACTCTCCCGCTTCGCCCACTCTATCATGTCCTCCTCTGTGGGGTACTGCTCCACACACACAGACACACACACACCATAACCCCATCAGATACCCTGTTATTGCACCTGCTTGAAGTAATATTTTATTAGTCTAATCTAACCATCCAAATAAACAGGGGTCATGCAACTATTACAGTTAGTATAAGTTATGTTTTCTAAGAGCACTAACATTAAATGTTCACAGACTGAGCTGTGGAATAGTAAAACTGAGATCACTCAAAAACACAAATTTACTCACCTTCAAGCCATCCAAGTTGTTGATGAGTTTGTTTCTTAATCACTGAAGAACTGGAGAAATTTACCACTATGTCAAAGCAGCAACTTTTTGTTGATTTATCAGCCGTTTGAGCTCTCATTTTGACGGCACCCATTCACTGGTGAGCAAGCGATGTAATGCTAAATTTCTCCAAATCTGTTCTAAAGAAGGAACAAACTTATCTACACCTTGGATGGCTTGATAGTGATTAAATATTTAACTGATTTAAATAAATAAAAAATTAAAACATTTAGTTTTTTTTTTAATTTTATGTAACTAAATAGATGAGATACATTTAAATGTAATCTTTACTAAAAGGAATAGCTCAAAAATAGATAGCCAAGTTATTATGGTTCACATAATAAATGATTTTAATATTGGACACAAACAACAATTTTTGGGTGTACTATTCCTTTAAATTACATTTAATATTACACATTTTATTTATTTACTTTTTCATTAATTTTGTATTGGGTAAACTATTCCTTTAAGTATTATTTGGTCCATGTCAACATCACCAAAGCAGTTCTTCATCATCAAATAGGAGACAAATGTGGAAGCAATAAGGGAGAGAAACAAACAAACAAACAAAAAACAGTGATGATGTGGTTCAGCTACTGACACAGGAGGATAAGAGAAACAAGATGTGTACCATGATGCAATCCATAAAGCCTTCCATCTAATACTGGCTCACAAGCCTGCTGACACATAAGACTTCCCACCAAAATAACTCAATGTAGTAACCCACATATTGTTCAAAAACTCAGTGGATCACAAAATTAGAAACTATTAAAAAATGTTATACTTTGAGGTAGAAATGTTACAAAGAAATGAAAAATTAGGACTAATGAATAATCAAATTATTCATTAAATGTATTTTTTTTTTTGTATGTAGCTGTACTCATGTGTCAAGGCCTGGATTGCTCATATAGCCCATCATGCTGAACATGCAGGTATTTCACACAGATGTGAAGGTGTAGACAACCATGAATGGAGAGATGTAATCTCAACAGTTAGCTGGTAAGCATTTCAACACAGAACACCAGACCAAGACAACTTAACATGACAACAAAAATAATCTCAAGATACCTCTCATGAGGTCTCTTCATTGGCAAAAAGTCATTTTAAAATATCAGAGAATTGTCATAATAAAGCTTAGTTTATTTGATGCATCGTCTGATAAAGAAAGCTCACAGTGGGAAAAATTGGAGAAGACAAGCTCTTTAATTTTAAATGTAAAAAAATGGTAATACAGAAAGGAGCCAGCAAGTGCTAGCTGATTAATATATTAAGCAGATTTTGTGTATAAAAACAAAACAGACCGTATCCTTTCTTAAAAAAAAAAAAGAACATCATGGGACGTAGATGGAACCAGGAAGTGCTCTACCGGTGAATGGGAAGGAGCAGCCCAATAAGACAGGTGAACACAGTGATTAGTTCGTGCAGTGTAAAGGTAAGGCAAGGCAAATCAGTCAACCAAGGAACGGCGGGCAATAAACGTGCAAGATGGATTCAAGCCTCAACCAATGGTGGAGAACATGACAAAAGAACACAGGTGTAAATTGAAAACAGCCAATAGCAAGCAGCCCCATCTCTCCTTCCACAGCCAGTGAGAACTTAGGCGTGATGTTAGGCATGTTGTGATGTCATAAATGCGTAAATTTAAATACATTCTTTTTTTTCTTCTTTTTTTTTTACTTCGCTTAACCAAAAACATTTTTAACACTTTTTAGTAGAAGCATAAGCCTTGGATTTAGAATAGATAAATAATGTTATTAGAAGCTCATTTATATGTACAAATAAACATTACATAATAGCAAAATAACAATGTTTTGTGGCTTTTCACAAACAGATTATAAAGTAGAGTTGTCAGAATATTGCTTGACAAGTTTTCCTGCGAAGAAATGCAACAAGTAAAAGGCTGTGTGGGGTCAAGAGGTCAAGGCTGCTGCTTGGAGGAGGTGAAATGTCACTACTGGGGGTCAGGAGGGGGAGAGGGGGAGGAGCTCACTTTGTCAAAGCTGGCGAATCGGTTGGGGTCGCGCGGTGCTTGGTGGGGTGAGGAAGGGGCGAAGGGGTCTGGTACCGAGTCTTTAGCAGGAAGGGAGGAGAACTCTCCAGAACCCTGAGCCTTGAACAGACCACGCCTCTGAAATGACTCGGACGACTCCGATCGGTGGATGTTGGACCGTTTCCCTTCAAGGAGATACACAAATACAAAATGTCTCCAAGTACAACTAAGTATCTTAAGGGCAGCAAAAATGCCATTCTGGTTCACTCTGATAAAACAGCAGCTTACCTGGGGGTGGAGGTGGAGGTCTGGTGGGTGTTCCGGTTTTGGGCGGTAATGCTGGAGGAACATCTGATTGAGCGTCCTCCTTAAATAAGTTCTTGTTTGTACTCGAGTCAAATGGATCGCTGCCATTAGACTGCAATGCAAAGGAGAAGTTCAACAGCTGTAACCCATATTCTGCTTGATTTAAATCATGTGGGTAAACTGACTGGTAATTGAGTTAGGATACAGGGCTTCTGTTTGCGTTAATGATCTTTACCTTTGCTAAGCTGCTGAAGTCGGCAAAACCTCCTCCAAAAGTCTCATTGCCAAATACTGCAGCAAATGGATCTGAAACAAAGTAAGATACACAAACAGAATATATTAAACAGATATGCTGGATATTTTTTAATAGTTCGTGAGCATGATCAATTACAAAGTAGGCAGTTGGAAATTGGAGCAAAACATAGGGATGTGAAAAATGTAAAATAAATAAATACATTAAATCTGAGAATGAATTGTATTCAGCCGACTCATTTATTTTAAGGAATTTAATACAAAATAAATTTTTTAAATAAAATAAATCAACATTCAAATAAAAACCAAGTTGTATGGAAATTTCCACATAAGGCAAATTTATAATGATATATTTATACTTGCATTTTTTTCTAGCTGACTAATAATGAGCTATGAAACTTTCCCGAGGTAAATATAATGTTACGTTTCACTGTTTCAAAGCAATTTCATAGATGTTTTTCTGTGGTTGAAACACAGATTCAGATGATTAGACATTTCAGGGTTTTTTTTCTTTATCTGTTTACAGATAAAGCATTTTTTTCATGCTTTATCTGTAAACAGGAAAAAGTTGCAGCTTTCTGTCATGCCACATTGACGAACATCAAAAAAGAATTTATTGTTTGAATTCTGTGATAAAAAAATAAGGCTTTGAATTTGCAAGCTACGCTTTTTTCTTGTTTCATGACAATAGTAACAAAAGCACAAACTTTATTGCGATTATGTCATACAAGCTACAAATAATATTTACTTGTTCATGTATAAACAGAAAACAGTATAGACTAAAGCAGTAATCTTAAGCCTTACATAGTTAAATGAACATTCATTATAGCCATAAAATAAATACTGTTAGCCTGGTAATGCTTGTTCTACCTGGGTCTGAGTTAGCGGCTACTGTAGTTCCTCCTGGGGCAAAAGGATCATTGGCTGCTGCTGGTCCATCTCTCTGAAAGGAAAAGGGGAAATTCAGACAAAATGTATACAGTTACTATAAATCATGCTAATAAAACACTGTATAACTGCAATCGTAATAATGCGGACCATTCAAAATCTCACTTTAGAGTATGTACCAACAAGAATTAGGTATAAAAAGTGATTCAAAGTGCATTTAACCGAATTTAATGGCACTTTTGTAAAAAATAAAATCTTAAAATCTTACAAATACAATCAGAAATCCAGGATGACAGAAGCTATGAAGTAATAGAACACATCTGAAAGAGATTTCAGAAAGAGTTAAGCTCACTGTAGGAATATCTGATCCTCCAAATGGGTCGTGTCCTGTGCCAGTCGAGCTGAAGGGATCAGAGTTTCCCAGGGCATCCATTTGAGATCCGAACGGATCAGTGTCTTGGATGCTACCACTACTGGAAGCAAACGGATCTGGAGTGACAGCATTACTGGTCTTGGATGTGAATGGATCAGGCTCTTTTGGGCCTGTGGTGGCATTGAATGGATCGGAGGAACCAAAAGGGTCTCCTGAGGGGAAACCACCCGAGGACTGCTTGAAGAAGTTGTCTGCTGCAAATGGGTCTGTGCCTTTAAAAGGGTCCCCACCGAATGGATCTAAAAAGCAAAAACAGCATTTTAAAAGTCAAGATTAATTTGTGCTGTGAATGGATATTTTGAAAACACATTGTAAGACAGATGTCTGATGTTTACCTGAAATGTCAACTTTTGAGAAAGGGTCTTCAGTGAATGGATCGCCTGGAAAAATTGGAAAGGTGCAAAAAAAGGTTTATAGAAGTTTGCCAGTCAGTCAGTTGTCTGTTGCTTTTATTCAAAGCTAATTATATTACACTTAATACAAAGGCAATCTAGACCTGAATGATTTATTTTACTTTGCGTGCAGATCTTACCATCAGTGAAGGGGTCTGAATGGAAGAAGTCAAGGCCAGGATCGCTAGGTGGGTTAGTAATAGGCTGAGCAGCTTCCTTCTTCTCTGGCTCCCTAGTTTCCGCCTAGACGTTCACAAAATGCATTAACAAACTTTGATTAAGATTAAATTGTACCTATGCATATTCAGTCTATAGCAAAATGCTCTTGATCAGAACTGTTAATATGAGCACTCAAAAAAAAATGAAAATGTTGACATGAAGGAAAAATAGAGAATTCATATCAATTAATATTTAATTTAAAATAACAATATTAATGGAAATGGTCAGCAATTATGATGATCAACCTTTGGGGTGCTGGTGGTAGGCAGCTCCTCTGTTTTGTCCTTCTCTTCCTCTACCTCGGGCTCTGGGTTAGCTTGTGTTGTGCTTTCCTGAAAACAGAGTGGCATAAAAAGGCAAAACGTAATGTAATGCAAGAGTGACATTATAAATGATATGCAATAAGAAGAGCTGGTTTCTGACCATGTTCCCCTGAGGCCAGGCCAAATTAATGGGGCTGGCAGTGGATATCCCACTGTTGTAAAGGTCAGCGCTGTAAAAGTCAGCTTTAGGCTCTTGCTCCTCTGGGCTGGTGGACGGCTCCTCTGCCTCCGACCTGGGCTGCTCCTCTGTGACTCTGAGCTCCTGCGGCTCATCCACAGACGAGTGCTCCTCTTCATCCTGAATTTTGTCCTCTTTGGGTTTCTCAAGCGGTTGTGCTGTGGGTTGAGGCCACTGGAGTTGCTCAGGCTGCTCAGAAGAGGGTGCTGTTCCGTTGACGATCACTGGCTCCTCCAGGATTTTCCATGTAAGCCGTGCAGTTACCTCTCTCTCCTCTGTTTTAAGCTCAGTCAATCGCTTCTGTTCCTACAATAAACCCCATATAGTATGTGATATTTCAAGAAAGAAAAATCAAGTAGCTTGTAATCACAAATGGAACTAAAGATCATAACAAGTGGTTTTGGGAATAGAGAATTATTGAATGGAAAATAATTATAATCCATCTTCATCGCAGATTTAAACCTTTTTGGGCTACCCTAATAATAATAACAATAATATCATCATCCATTATATTATTTATCGAGCATTTATTTATTGAACTGCCACCAAAAAAAGAAAACATTTCTGTATCTCCGGTAAAAAAAAATCCTGTAAAAATGGCTTTAATTTACCGAGGAGAAAAACGCAAGGTATAATGTGCATTATATGTGTGCATTCATCAATAAAAAGAAGACTTCAGGAACAGTTGATGCAGATAAGACCGAAACATAAAAAGCTCACTAACCTGAGCAATCTGTGCGTGGGATTCTTTAACAGCATCCTCAAGGGGACAGAGTTGAGCACGGGCAGACTGAACTTTCTCTCCCAGCTGACGCGTTTCCTCTTGCAATTGGAGCAGTTCTTCTCGGGCTCTGGTCAGTTCCTCTTCATAGTCACCGATTCTCTGCTCCTGCTCAGAGTGCTCCACCTGCAGTGACTGGATCTGGACACACATACACACAAACATGAAACATGAAACTACATGAAATAGTGTGTGCATACTGCGGGACTGTGTCTCCCTTTCTCTTTGACTTTTTTTCTCTGGTCACATACAAATCTGAATATGAAAATGTCATGCAAAACAGCATGGGAGATTAAAACTAGTACATCCAAGACATGCAAAAAACATGCAAATGGTACCCAGTCATGTCATATTTCGAGTGGATTTTTAAAAAAATCAGAGTGCACTCTTTGGGTTGATATTATCCACAATATACACATGCTGCATTGCTCTCTCATACCAGTTGGTTTTCCTGGCTGCATTGTTGCTGTATGAGTCCGAGCTGCTCCTCTAGAGAGCGTTTCTGCTCATCCAGCCTCTCCAGCTTCTCCTGCACCTCCTGTCGCTCCGCCTGCAGGCGGCTCAGCTCCTCCGAGCCCTTCTGAACCTCCTCCTGCAGATCCTGAAAGAGAGAGAGAGTTTGTGTTGAGAAGTCTTTCAAAACACCTTTAATGGTCTAATAATAAACAAGACAAGAGTGCAGAGAGCTCTTAAAAAAAATAATAAAAAGCACTAGAGGGCAAGAAGATACTGAGATAGTGTGTAAACCAGTCAGCGGCAAACAGAAATGAAATCGGATAGATTGCAGTTATGTGCTCAAAAGTAACACAATGGCTTCACTGATAGAATCAGCTCAACCTTAAACAAAGGAACGTCACCTTAGCTTTTACACAGCACAGAAGCTTTCACTTCTCAACAGCTGTTCCCTCACAGACGTGAAGATTTATACAAAGAACAAACTGAATTATGAACCTTGTAAAATCTGAAAGGAAAAGAAAGGAGCAGGCAACTGAAAAGTACAAACAATGAAAACTTGAATGCTAGCCTTGGCGTAGCCAGACTTTTGACCATCAGTTATGACCCTGTCCAGAATGGCGCACTTAAAGTGGACTTGTGGTTTTAAGGCCTTCGCTTTCTTGTGCCCATGAAATTAACAAGACCACAGAATGTCCCACTGGACATTGTGTGATTTGTCTTCACGGCCACCATGCAGCCTTATGTTGAACAGACAATAATGCAGACTTCAGAGCTAAATTTTACCCAACAGCCCATGAGGGAAAGTGTAGACACGTAGGAGGACTGTGAGGCTGGAGAAGGTTCATAAAGTCTGGTCCACACAGCAGATTATTCTGGCCAAGAGCTGCCCACACTTAAAACAGGAAGAGAATATCTGAACTAGGGATGTCAACGATTAATCGATTAATTGTAGATAAGAGATGCAATCGATTAACGCCAGCATGGTCGTTGGGTGTGTGCGGCTCATGCGCAGACAGCTGTGAGTAACCTTGAAGAGGCTGAATCTTTCAAGAAAATAATTTAATAATTATAATAAATAATCATGTTTTATCATCATGTTTGTAGGCACTTCACTTTGATAGGGCTGACGACGCAAACAGCACAGATGTATTCATTCTGAAAATTTGTTCATTCGTTCCTATGACGTATTTATTTGTGGCTTTTCCCGAGAAAACACATGATTAAATTAAACGTGGGAACAAACGAATTATCTTTAATTTCCCACGTTTACATTATGTGAAAACTAAACTTAAGATTAAAAATGAACAAAAATAAAATTAACCTGTGAATCTAGAGGGTAAGACAGCCAGGATTTGGGGTGATGGGGGAATCAAATATGACAAGAAAACCAGTCGTAGGTGTTAATTTTCCGAAATTGAAATTTATACAGTACATGATCTGAAAGCTAAATAAATAAGCTTCCCATTGATGTAGGATTTGGATGGAAAGGGCAATATTTGACCGAGATACAACTATATGAACATCTGGAATCTGAGGGTACAGAAAAATGCTGAGAAAATCACAATTAAATTTGTCCAAATTAAGATCTTATCAATGCATATTACTAATCAAAAATTGAGTTTTAATATATTTTCGGTAAGAAATTGACTAAATACCTTCATGGAACATGAACTTTACTTACTATCCTAAGGATTTTTGGCAAAAAATCCATAATTTTGACCTATACAATGTATTTTTTGTGACTTAAGACTGGTTTTGTGGTCCAGGGTCACATATTATTAAATTCTTAATCATCCAAACAGAAGTTAATTCCTTTAACGAGGTGCGTTCAGCGGTCTTCCGCGGTGGGATCTGAAACAGCGCAAAGTATAATGATCCCACGCGGGATACAGCACACTCTCTGAATTTTATCAAATGATCAGAATCGCATCTTTTCATTTTAATATCCTGCTACTAGCCTTTTATTTAGTCTAAAAACCACTTTCATTTTGGTAAGAAAGGTGACATTTCCCTGCAATAGATGCTCAGATGCATTTTGCAGTATTATGGTTAACGATTAATCGATTAATTGATTATTAAGTTAAACGACGATCGATTGTGGAAATGATCGAAAATGGACGTTAGGCAACCAACAAATTAGTTCTGATTTTGTCCTATTTAGCTGCGGTTTTAAGATAGCAAACCATAGTAAAAAACGTTTATAGGTTAAATATACTTATTATATTAATAACAGTAAATTATGCATGATTACATGCAACTAACATAAACCAAACCCTAATCTTAACCCTAAATATATACATTTTACTCAGTCCTTAATTATATAGTTAACTGTAAAAAGGACAACAAAGTGTAACAAAATAATACTACTAATAATTTAATATAACGGACATATCTGAGAATATAAGGTAAAACAAGCAAATAATAAATAAATAAATAAATAAAGTATAGATATACACAAGAGACATTCATACATTTCTTCACCATCACTGATTGGTAGTGTAAGTGTAGTATGTAAGTGGCATTTTAAATTTTTACAATTTTACAAAATGAGCAGAGGTCATATAAACTAAAAACGATGCTATTTTTGTGTGCAGTAATGATTTGCAGGTTAAACCCAAGGCAGAATCTTCTCTAACATATATAGTAATCTGCAAGAACTACAATGAAAATCCAGAATATCTATACAAAAACAAAAGGTTAGATATTGACCACTTAGAAAAAAGCTAATAAATGTGTCAAATATAAGAGAATCAAATGCGAAAGGAAACAAAAGAACAGGAGCTACAATGATGAAAAAAGACAACCATGTCATTTCCTATTCACCTTGCGGTGCTGCGAGAACGCTGGCCGACTGTGACTGAGTGGGTCCTAAAAATAACAGGTCTACAGCAGCAAAACCCGAATAAACACTCACGGTGAAGATGGAAACCTTCACACGTCTACTACACAAACGTCTCCTCGACCAATCAGAAGCAGCGCTGGGAGCCGACAGCCCCCGAAATAGAATCTATTCATCATCTCAGGGTTTAAACACAGCAGAGGCTCAGACTCAAACTCAACACACATTCTTATTTAATTATTCAGCGCCTGGAGCTGCTTACCAGCACTAAGAGTTTCAAGGCTAATCTATTAAACAAATATTGATTACATTCATAATTTGTGAGAGGCCCTTGCCTCTAATAGCTTACAAAATAGATTTTTAATTCTCTTAACGTTGCACTTTTGCACAGGTGAGATCGTTAGCCTGTACTTATATTCTTTGAGAAGTCATATGGATTTTTTGGGTTTCAGCTTATTAAGAGAAAGACCCATTTTATTTATGCTATTCATACAGGTAAGAGATCACAAAGTGTCATGGGCACATTTTCAGATTCAAAAAAAGAAAAGAAAAGAGCAAATCAGCATGATAAGTGACAGGAAAGGAGAACCCTAGAGAGTGGGACCAGCTGTGCTATCAGTATGCCATCTAATATCCATATGCACATACACACACATCTTCCTGCATGATTACATGAACACACAAACAAACTATTGTTTTTCTGTCTCATTAGGCGCCATCTGTCAATATTACATCTTAGGACTAGTGTTGGCATGCTTCATGTTTTTAAATAAATGACCACATATTAAAAGATTAACATGAACCTGTATCTATATCTGTACCTGGCAACTAGAGAATCTTCCAGTCTACAAAACAGCTAATTTTCAGCTACACACACACAAAAAACTAAATTATCACAGTTGGAGAGAGCGAGTGAGAGGGAAGGAGGGAGCTCAGATCATGATGGAAATGAAAAACACAAAATGTACGAGTCAGAAAGCCAGTGCAGATACAGTATAGAAATTCTTTTGATTCTGCTGACAGGCAGTGAGAAGAGAACCGATCCACGATGAGCAGAGTGAACAGACAGATGATAGGAAGGGCAAAATAGACAGACAGGAAGCTAGCCTTTGGAAAACAGCTGGCTTCTGTTCTCCATTATTGATCCAATAAGTGGTCAGTAAACTCTAGACATTATGATGTACGAAACAGTCAATATACTGAAGGGAAAACTTTTAGCTGCCTTTAAACAACTAATATGTAAAAGATACAAAGGACAATACAACAAATAAATAAAAAAAACTGAAATGTTAGCTAAATATTAATAAATATTAGCAGTTAAAAAAACACACACACACATACACATATATATATATATATATACACACACACACACACACACACACACGTATACATATATATATATATATACACACACACACACACACAAACATTTAAAAAAAAAATTTAGCTAACATAGCTTAACAACCCACAATGTTTTGAAAGAAGATTTTATGTTATCTGTTTATGCATGCACATCTGAACGTCTCAGTCAGGCTGTTCAATTTTAAAATCACTCATACCTGGACTTCACTGTTCCTCTGTCGTATAGTTTCCTCCCTCTCTTTGATGTCTTGTTCCACCACGCTCTTCTCCCTGAAAGACCAGCACAGACATGAGTATTTAATCACGGTGGCGACGGCGGGTACAGACAGCCAGCCGCCTGGAACAGGATGGACAGCATCCCCCTCCAGCACCATCTCTGCATCTGTTACTGGAGCTTGTATGTGGGAGAGAAGAGAGAGTGTGTCAGAGCTGCACATGAGCAGATTGTTTTCTAAACGTCAGGGAGAATGGGAGGAGGGAAGCGTGGAGAAAGAAAGACAGATGGGGGATGTGGGGCTGGAATACATTAAAGGTGTTTTCACTCATCACACTGTCTGCATCTTCACCTTCAGGTCATACAGGTTAGAAAACAAATATATTATAACTATAAACACTTTCTGGATGCTAGCGATAGACCAATAACATTAAACGCCTGATGCAAAGCTAGAGTTTATAAGATTTAATCATGATAAATTGTAATTTATTCCTGAGATGGCAAAGAAGAATTTCCAGCAGCCATTACTCCAGTCTTCAGTGTCACATGATCATTCAGAAACCATGCTCAAGAAAAACAGTGTGTGTGTATGTGTGTGTGTGTGTGTGTGTGTGTATACACGTGTCTATATTATATATATATATATGTCAAACGATTAATAAAAGGTAAATTGCTTATATAATAATTATATAATAATTGCATAATAAGTATGTGTACCATGTATATTTATTATGCACATACAAATACAAACATGTTTAAGAGAAATGTGTTATGTTTATATATTATATATTTATGTAAATAAAAGAAAAAAAAGTATATAAATGCATATACATGTAAATATTTTCAAGATAAATACACTGTATATGTGTGTATTATATATATATAGAGAGAGAGAGAGAGAGAGAGAGAGAGAGAGAGAGAGAGAGAGAGAGAGAGAGAGAGAGAGA
>JAUYWG010000041.1:5705260-5716430 GCA_034779775.1 Enteromius afrohamiltoni
CACATACATATATACACACACACACACACACATACACATATATATATATATATATATATATATATATATATATATATACACACACACACACACATATATATATATATATATATACACACACACACACACACATATATATATATATTTAAAACTAACATTCTAAAAAACAACATTTTCAGTATAATCATTTGTGACTCACTGGATCACATGGTTGTCTTTTACCTAAAAACCCTATGATCTTGGAATCATAGAAAGCAGAAGAAACTAAAAGACATTTTAAACATGTCTCTTGCTCTGTCTAAAGTCTTCTTGGTGAGGTAATGCTGCAATGCATATTTCATGCATGTGTGCCTTGCTTCTAAAACCGAGCACACCATCAGTCGCTATGTGGTCAACACTGCAACCATCCTTGCCATTAGAGAAATGTTATTCTTAAAACAGTAAAAAAAAAAAGCAAACTAAAACGAGGAACATTTCAGACCATCAATCTAATCAATGCATGGATCCCTCTAGACTATTAAAACGGCTATAAGTGGCTCTATGAATGTAATGCATATGCTGCCAGAGACCTTTAAAGAAGAGTATGAGTGTCACTAAAGCTATTTCATTAATATTTCATGATACACAAAAACCACACCGGAAATAAGTTCACACGTATCTGGCTTGAGATTTCTGACTCTTTAAAGTGTTATTTAGTCTATTATTTTACCTGAGTATAACCCTTTTAAAGGTTAATGGTCTATTTAGCCAGCTAGCGAGTGTCAAGATGCTAGCTGGCTACTTAGTTTCTAGACTCTAGATAAGAGGCAAAAAGTTGCTATGAATAAAATAACGAAGTCCACTAAAGTGTTAAATACACGATATGACTGCTACAGGATAGTACATGCCACGTTTGCATAAACAATGATTAGTTCCTATTTATTAATAACGTAATTTACATGAAGAGAGAAAAAGCTAGCAGTGAAGCAAAACTTCCTGCTGCTTTTTCGGTGCCCCTAGAAACACCGAGCGTGGTTTATTGCACTAAAACACACCACCAATCAAAAACAGATAGATATTAGAAAGAAGTCAAATGTTTTTAATGTTACAGCTTGAGTTACAGTGTCAGCAATTGAAGACGTATTCGTCGTCGCTTCTATGGTAAGTTTTCATATTGACAAAGTCACATTTCACCAGCACTTTCACACGTTCATAGCCGAGACGTAAAAATACAAGCCGATCTCATTAAGAGCAGTAACTCTGGATGATCTTGTGACACGCAAAAGTTTAATAAATTAATAAACTTTCCACAGCTTAGTTCAACGCTGACATACTAAGCTACGCCCTTACGCAAGTCCCTAAAAGAGATCACACTGAAACTTTTTCTCTGCCCAAGCAAATGGCTGAAAACAACTTTAAACAGCTGCGATCAGATAGCAGGGTGTGAACAATTTCCACACTAAACCGCCAAAATAAAGTTTAACGGATCTCATAGGCGTACGAAACACGCTGGAAAGTGGATTAAAGAGCGCTGTATTTGTGTAGAAAGGGAGGTTACCTGAGTCAGGGAGAGACTGGCAGCCATAGTGTTTCTGTTCCCACTAGTTCATCCTGCGTTGCGATAGGCAATGGGCAATATAGGGATGCTACAAAACCTGGTACTGGATTACTCTGTGGATTGAGGATGATTAAAACCCGGCGCTGGATTTCTCAGTGGATCTGTAGGCGGTGTGTAACGTGCGATGGCACTGCAAAACCAGGCACTGGAGTTCTCGGGGGATCAGAAGGATATACAACACCTGGCGCGGTGGGTGAGGACTGCGTGAATTGTTCAGTTTGTTGTGCATTTTGTAAAAAAAATTCTAAAGCTACTGTGTATTAAAATATATATTTTAAATGTGTCCCTTTATTTTTCATTTAGAAATATTATTTTATTTAACATTTTATAACATTAGGTAATTAATGTTATAATTAACTATTATAATAGTTAATTAACTATTTCACTCCTACCCTTAAAGCAATACTCTGAGTCTACAAAGTCAAGAAGTGAATGTGTAAGCTGTGAAATAAAGTGTATGCATTTATTATATTCTTTATATTATTGATTAATTTTTAAAAGCATAAAGTAATTAATTGACAATAATTATTTTTGTTTATGGGATCAAAAACTACAGTCAAGTCACTTGGGTATATTACTCTTTTTGTAGTTTTATTATTGGACAACAACTTTCATACTAGAGCTTTTCTTCTCAATATGTCAAGGAACATCCTTCAAACACAAAAAGTACAAAATATATCTTTAAAAAAAAGTCACAATCTATTTTGCAGGGAGAAGTATCTGATTGAAGCAGTACAGCAGTGCAATATTCATAATGGCTGTGTAATCTCTGTTGGAGAGCAGAAATATTACTACAATCGCTATGGAACTTCCCTCGTAACGCTCTTGAAATCTCACAAGCTTTACATTTTTCCATACTCCACAGGTTCAGACTGGGCCTGATTACCACATTTGCCAAATTCAATAAATCAACAATTCAGTTAATGAAAAGAAACAATGCAAACACACAAGAGTTTTGTAGCTCCTAGAGAAACCAACGTTGATATTAATTCAATTTCCCCAAATATTCAGTCAGTCAGAATAGGAAATTCTTCATTTCAACTCTTGAGAAACCAGGCTAATCAGAATTCTCTTGCTGAATATTTTATCAGCTTGTGAGATCCACAGTGTGTTTAGGAAAGTACATGACCAAGATTTTAACTGGGCCACTGAGAGACTGAAATTAAGAGCGAGGAAAGGTTATGAATTTGAGGTTTGGGTTAAGATGAAACATGCAATAATGTGAGGACTCTCTCTCACACCAACACACACAATTTTTTAAAGCCAAAATGCTGCAGATAAGATGACATCTAACTGAACAACTTGGCATGTTCTGTAACAGAAGTGAAATGGGAACAAAATGGCAGCAACAGTACCTCAAAATTGCTCCATATAATCAACAAAATAGATAACATCAATGTTTTTTGAGGTAAATATTCTAGTGTATTGTAGCTACCAGTTGATGACTGCTATGATTCAAGTTTCATGTCACAGAATTGCTTAGCAAACAGGATATCTGATATTTGTAAACATGAGCGATGCATTTTTATGGATCATATCTCACACTACAGATGGGGGATGTGTGATTTTCATGTTGGCTGCCTTCAACCCTGCCCGACTGAAATGCTTGGGACTTTGCTTAACATCATGCAAATGAAAATTATGAAAAAAGTTAATCTATAAATAGGTTTGTAGTAGTGGAATGAGACAAAAAATAAATCCTGCCAGAATTACCCGACACACAACAAAAAAGGAATGTCCAGCATTAGTCCAGTTCTCTGCCTTGCACCCCATTACTCATGGGGCATTTCTTCACAAGTTCCTGTTGCAATCTACAACTCGTCTTTGAGTTTAGAGTCTGTTTCCTCTTCCTCCTCCTCCTCCTCTTCTTCCTCCTCCTCTTCCTCCTCCTCCTCTTCCTTTTCTTCCTCCTCTTCATCCTTTGCCTCCTCCTTTCTTGTCTTTTCCTCTTCCTCACGCTTCTTTCTCTCTTCCTCCTCTTGACCTTCCTTCATCTTCTTCTCAGCATCCTGAGAGAAACGTAAAATGAGAAAAATCAGAAATTTCTATTAAGAACTACAATTAAGTGAAAAACTATTTAGGATGGAGGTATAATAATTGAAGAATCGTACCTTTGTGGCACCCCAAGTCTCATTGCCAACCTCTTCTGCCACCTTGGGGTCATTGGTGATGAGGAAGTTGTCAAAAATTGTGCCAGATTTCACCTAAAAACATGAAATACAAGTGAAGGTGGTACAGAATGTCAATAAACAGTATTAAAAATCTGAAAACTGTAATTGTGTTTGAGACACAAATCAATCGCTACCTGCCACAGGTCCAGTCCAATCACTCCGATGCTATCGTATTTATAGATTTCGTTGTCAGCGGTGTACTCTGGGTTATCAATCTCAGGGTGCACCCATTTCCCCTTGTAAGAAGGATTGTCAATCTGGCGTGGTTTCCACTCACCCTTGAAAAAGATTAAAAATGCAATTTTTTAAATAAAACAGAAAACAAAAAAATGTTTTAGCCATAATCTGCATCTTTCTCCAATAGTTAAGCAGGTAAAAAATGGAAATTCACTCTATTTATTTTCTAAATGCATGTTTTTGATCTTATTGTGAATGATTTATCCATGTAGCCCATGTGTTTCATACAACTTGTCCTCTCCAATTTCTCATACATCCTTCAACCTTAAGCTCGCTTTCAGTTCTGTCACCATCCAATCAACAACCGATGGAACGAAGGCGCTGCCATACATTTTACGATAACCCATTTTACTTGTCTGTCACAAAAGAGTCCATTACAGAACCACAGCTGAAGAAACAATAGTACCTTGTATTCTGGATTGGTGACCATGGGCGGCTCCCACTCCCCATCCATCTCATCGTCCCAGTCATCAGGCTTCTTGGCATCAGGATCAGGGATGTTCTCAGATTTGTCCCAGTCCTACAAAAACACACAGAAAAAGACGATGTTACCAAGGAAGATATAATTGTATACTATGTGTTAGAACAGCTGTTGTTAAGATACAGGAAATCCAGCACATGCAGTAATTTACTTGGTGATCTATGCTTATTTACCCCAAACAGCAGCTTAAAAATAAATCTGTTTCACGACAAACAAGAGAAAGAGTCTGTTTGGCTTCTGTACAAACAACAAGGACACTGTCCATACCTCTGGTTTCTTGTCTTCAGGGTCATCGATCTTCTCTCTCTCGTCCCAGTCCTCAGGCTTTTTTGCTTCGGGATCTTTGATCTTTTTGGGAGGCAGGAAGTCCCAGTCTTCTTCTAAAGATCCAGACTCTGCCTTCTTATTATCAATCTTGACTTCATAAGTGTTGTCAGGATTGACAATTAAAGTGTACAGATGGGTGTATTCATCATCCTGGATGGTAAAATACGATGATAGGTATATGAGCTTGAAGAACTGGTGCCATGAAGCATTATGGGAACAAATAGAAATACATGAACAATAGGATTACCTTGCATCTAATGTCTTTGTTGATCAAATGATTTTTGCCTTTGTAATTGAAGATTGCATGCACTTTCTTGGTTCCAGGGCCACAGATGTCAGGACCTGGAGGAGATAAAACAAGTTAAACCATCTTGTGGGTCCATAAGCACAAAATGTTTAAAATGGTAATCAATGAAGTGGTTATTTAGAAACTCACCAAACATGATATTATATGTGGAGTCTCCATGCATATCTTCCTGTTTGAGGTCTGATGGGAAAAGTTTGATGTAGCCTCCACCACAGTCAATGCTCTGCTCGTGTTTTACGGAGAACTGGATCACAAGGGGCTGATCCTTGTTGCTGAAATCACCAAAGCGGGATGACAGCGCATAGAAGTGAGCATCCTGACTGGTCTGAAGACCTGCAAGTTCACAGTGACAACTTTTAATAACTTTTTAGTCATAACAATCCCTGAAGAAATCATCTTAATGAGTAGGACTATAACTGCTGATTGATTGTTTAGATAATTGGTAAATTTTTTTGATTGATTCTTTTATTAATTTGACAGAAACTTAAAATGAAAAATCACAACACATTATTTTGCTTATTAATCAAATAATCCAAAAAATATAAATAGAATCATTTTAATAAAATAAAAAAATAAAATAATTTTAAATGCATCTACATTATTTTTTACATATTTTGTCATTACACATTCTGCCCCACACTTTCCTTCACATAACATAACAAAAACATATAAATGTTTAAAGATACAAAATAGGCAGAACACATTCAGGCGTATAAACACATTCAGTTATGTTAAACATAGATAGTTTGCTTACTGTTAGCACCCTCATAAAAAAGTTAAAGGTAAACATTTATTTTTTTCTAATTTTTTTTTTTTTTTTGGAAAGGCTGTGTATTTGAATGTGAAAAATCTGCTTGAAGTAATGGGATACCTACGGTCTCACGTATATACTTTATTTACATGTTTAAAATTCTTTAAAAGCTTCAAAGTCTTTGAAGCATGCTAAATTCTTCCACTTCAGCAAAGCAAACGTTGTAAAATGGTCTGTGCCAGGGTAACTTGGCCCTACAGCACGTGAATTTGTAATGTTTTGAAACATAGTAAATATCAGATGCTGTTACATGCCTGCAGCTCAGTAGACAGAATGACGTCACAGAGCGTAGCCCCTCCCCTGGCGTATTATTCAGAGCATACAATAATGCAAAACGGAGAAAGCCACAAATTCAAACAAACCGGTGTCAATTATCTGTCGCATGTAATAAGCAAAGCAACACTCACCCTTATCTTTCTCGGCATCGCCATAAAATTTGCCAGCAGAGAGCACAAACTTCCCGTAGTCGGATTTATGCTTGGATTCCACCCATCGGCTCCTCCAGGTGTCTGAAATGTGCATATGTGACATGAATATAAAATTTAAAGCTTTATTACTAGCATGCATATATGCATAATTATCAGTAAGATCAGATTAAATCAAGGTCGTTTGCTCCGCTGACCATTATTTATCCATACTGCCTTGAATATTTGTTATAAGACAATCACTATTTTTAACCAAAACAAAGATTTTAAATTATAATCTTTATTATTATTATTATTACTAAATGAATACAACAAACCATTGCTGCCAAGCCATTAAAATGGCACATAGTGACCCAATCACATAGAAAATCAGGTCTATGGTGACTCCATCATATGCTCGAAGGCCACAAAAGCATAAATACAATTTAAAAAGCATAAAAACACAAATGCTTCAAACTTACCACCGTCTTCAAATTGCTCTCGGAAATAAACAGATGATTCTGCAGTTATTAAAGCGATGGACACGGCCATGAACAGTAGAGATAACGCTGTCATCTTTGCAGTAAAAATATATACTCTTTTTAGGGAGATAGACCAGTATAAATAAAACGATTTAATAAGACATATGAGGCATATAATGAGCTGTTTAGATCTTCACATGCCTGCAGAAATCCCTGTGCGCTGCTCTCTTTCGCTCAGTCTCGCCTCTAGACTGGGAACAGATGGCTGGCTCTGATTGGACGGCAGCTGGAGACGACAGCGTCACACCGGTCAGCCTATCAGATCTTTCGCGGAATGCTATGGAAGGTCCTTCCTGGCCAATGCCAGCTGACCACGCGTTTGGCAGACACTAGTGATGAGAAGATTCATTTCCGCGAATCGGTTCAATGAATCGGTTCGGAAAACGGATTCAGCGGTTCCATTCTTTCGTGCTTGGTGTATGATCTCAAATCTTTTATTAAAGCCACATGTAACGTTATGTCTTGCAGATCATAACCGGTTATGGTATTACTGTTTTTACGTCTGTCACGTTTAGAAAAAATAATATAACAAACAAAACATGTTAATAAAAGGTGTTGTAAATGTGTTTACAACAGTTTTATTTTTTAATATTAACGAATACATCTTTTTTTTAGTTAAAAACTACTTATACTCGATTAGTGAACGAGTTGTTCATTTCGTGAATAATTTGTTATAAGGTTATCTTGTGAGACAGGTTCAACACGTTCTTTTAAAAAAGAAAATAACATTAAAAGAAATTTTATGATGTCAATGCTTTTTTTTTAATGATATTGTAAATGTAATGGGTTTTTATTTTTCACTGTATTCTATTAAACCAATAATGTGGTTTGCAAAATCTATATAGAGATATCAAGTAGTTTTGAGAGCTTGGCACATTACCTCTCATTTTTCTCTTGTATTAGACAAATAGCAGTAACAATGCCATTTTCTACAGGTTTCTGTGTTATCTATGCAAAAATTAGGCTTGCTCAACTAATAATAACAAACCAAACCCTAGAGTAACTTCATTTAAAAAAAGTTGTTGACAAGAATCCCACCCTGTTTGGCATCACGTTATAAGTAGACAAAACCCCTTACAAAAGTGTAGAATTTTTGCTGGTGATAAAATGGTTCGTCCATCAAACATGACCTGTATTTACCTTCAAGCACAACGTGAATATAATTCTTCCAGTAAACATTATCAGAGCTGACACTTAAAAATCAAGAAGCTTGTTACTTTTAGCAAAAAAATTGAAGCTGGACACTGAGTACAGTGAATAAAATCAGGTTCATTTGATAATTTGGTATAACAAACTACAGAAAAGTGTGTACTAGATCAGGAAGTGCAAGTCTCAGTTGTAAAGCAATGATTCCTGTTTGTCAAGCTTAACCCTCTAGCTCATTTTCTAACTACGTAAAAAATGATCACTTCAGTGGCATATCTTCCACACTAACTGAATCACTTTAACATTTTCATACCAGAACGTGTTCAAAAGGAAAATATCAATAAACAAAAAGCACATTATGATTTTAAATCGTTTTTTTTAAAAGGGTGTCACATTTACATACACAAGACACAAAAAGATATGCAATAAACACAAGATTTTTTAAATTGTTACACAAGTCTTGAAATATGATCTTTACTGCAGGTAATGATGACTGAAATATGCCAAAAATACAAAGAGGTCTTAAACAGCAACTAAAATAAATATTCCAGGTTAATGAAAACGTGGTCGATTAACACAGAAAAATATTTAAAATGTTTTTTAAACACATCTGACAGTAATAAACTTACAGGAAAAGCCTAGCAGACCCAATCAATTAATTATTCTATTTAATATCCTGTTTTGCTCAGAAATACACACTATGGAAGTACAAAAGGTTGCAATTTCAATTTAACTGTAAATGTAAATGCTTGCTTTGACTAAGAGGCTTCACTGTAAGTGCATTACGGAAAGTGCAGACTTGTTAGGTTGATGTTAGGTTGCTTAGGTTTATAGCAGTGAATGTAAACTGTAACGTTGCTTGGGAGAAATAGATAAGATAGATATAGATAAAAAGTTCTTAAAAATATCTCCTTGTCCTATATATAGAGTTAAAACTCTATATATTAATTTTTTTTCTGCATTGTCAGCGTTGTAAAATTTGCATTTCAGATATCAGCAGTCATTTCTGCTTCATTCAAGTATACTCTATGTTTCTTTAATGTCAGTGATCTTATGTTGCTCTCCGTTATGGCAAAAAGAAATTGATCCTTTGTGGAATGGATTTGCAGCCCTGCGCAGAGAAGAGTTTCTCCTCCTTAGGAACGTACAGCATGGCTTTAGCCACTTCATCAAGAGTCCCCTCATCCGGCTGAAGGCCACGAGCTGCATATGCATCACGTGCACACAGTTTCACATGCCGGTACTCCAGCGGCAAGAAAGGTACAAAAAAGTCAATCAGGTGGCCTGACATCAGCTCGCTCTGCGCAAAGCCTCCTGCAAAGGTATAAAGTAATTCAGCAACAGGAATCATAATGTTCATGAAAATGAACATTATCAGACGTTTAGAAAATGAGTTTTAATTCTTCTGTTATGACATGCTTGACTATAGGTACCTTCTGCTTCCAGGGCTTCAGCACGCAGGAGATGTTCCAAGTCTTCCATGCCGATATCTTCTCTATTCTGTCCCGAGTGCCAGAAATCAAGTGCCACCTCATTGATGGCACCACCACCGATATTGCTAAAAGCATAACATTAGACTTAAAAAAAAAAATTATTGGATCATAGCAACAAATAATTTTTTTTAGATTCTGCATCTGCAAATAACGCACTAACCTTAAGAACAGAAATATGGCTCTTCTGTAGCTGACCCCATCCACATTATCATAGTGGTCCATGTAGGGTTTTATGGCATCGATGAGTCCCGGGTGAAGCTTTTCTGCCTCATCGAAGATAAAGAGAGTCTGTGGGCATCGCAGAACCATGTCTCGAATTGCTTCTCTTAGCTGGCCCTGGTCGCAAACACACCCACACAAATACAAAAGGTTCAGAACTTCTCTAACATGTACTATTTCAGAAACTGGACAGCAATCAATTGGATCACTATCTAAGTATATCAAGGGTGAATTGCATAATCATACAATTGCGCCATTGCAGCTTTGACATCTAATGGCAGTGATCTAAAAAAAATGTGCCCCAGAAGCCCCAAAAAAGTGAGTGTATTGGACCCCTGCCATTGCATTTAGCTTTTATATGCAAGCAGATAAATTTTAGGACAACTAGCAAATATTTATACTAATGCACAACATTATAATGTCAAACAAATGCTGAACCAGCTCAAATGACATGGGCAGCTGTGCGGATGTCAAATGCTGAACCTTTGCTCACCTTGTACACGTCCACCAATCTCGCGTGAGGGAAGTGGAACGGGGCAATGAACAAACGCACACATTCACTCTTTATACCATCCCGGTACAGGTTGTCCGCTACTATCCGGGCCACAAAGTTCTTGCCTGTCCCAGACCAGCCGTGAAAGGACAAAGTCAGTGGTTTGTTGGACTCAGGGTTTTTGATGAATCCCTGAATGGCTTTCAGAACCACAGACTGGACCAGGTGCTGCCCATGAAGCTTCAACTGTAGATCTTTTTCCAATCCTGAAATGTGCATTGATAAGAGAAATCCTTTTTCAGTCAATGTTCAGACTTTTAAGATAAACTTTCTGCTGTTTCTAGGATTTCCCATGGTTTTGAAAACTGAATATTTGTATAAAATTATGCATGCAACCTCTAAGTGGCATTGGATAAAAGCGTCTGCTAAATGAATAAATGTAAATGCATGTCGATGGCTGGCTCCACCTGTGATGTTATTTGTGATCCTACAGTCTCCTGAATCACAGCACTGACCCAGGCGGCAGTACCATGCAGTCAGCATGCCAGTGTAGTACTGGGGAAACCCTGACCAAATGTCCCCAGTAGGCACTGAGAAGAGAAGAGTGTTACATAAGCTTGCAGCGAGTTCGATTACAAGAATTACAAATGCTGCCATTCTTTAAAGAGACACTAGTAAAAATTGATCTAAATCAACTTAAATGCATTTTGTTTGTCATTATTGTCTGCATCTATTAAAAATATTCATTCATTATGCTTACATCATAAACGCATTATTGTTTAGTATTGTTCACATTTATAAAAATAAAAAAAAAAAGAAAAGAAAAAAAAGCATTTATAAAAACACTTAAAAGAGAAGAAAATCCCGCATATATTTTAGGTTTATTATAATGAACATTAGCATATAGCACAACACAAATTAAAATAAAATATTATATATATA
>JAUYWG010000041.1:5722093-5751204 GCA_034779775.1 Enteromius afrohamiltoni
TCTTCATACATTTTTATTTTTTTATATATATATATATATATATATATATATATATATATATATTTATCAAAATAATTATGTAATTAAAAAAAATCTCTTATTATTTTTAATATATAATTTAAAAAGATTCCAGAATACCACACATATTTTATATTTCACATCATATCTGTATCAGTCCATCCATTTTAAAAGCTTTTACTCACATTGCAACACAGCCCAAATTTACTGAAATATAATTTTCATTGTAACTGAGGCCAGCATCCTCAAAAAAAAGCCAGCTTTTTAAGACTAGATTTTCTTTTTCTTGTTTCCAGCCAAAACATCTCAAAATTCTCAAATCAAGAAGGATTTTCAAAAGCTTTTTTTACCAATAACAAGCCATAATTAAGTGACTAGTGAAGAACAAGCAAAATAATCACATTAAAAGTAAAAACTCACTTAATTATGACTTTTTTGCTGAAAAAAAAAGACAATAATTCTTACTTGTCTAGAAAACTGCCAGACACTGTTGGGCGCTGTAAACATTTAACTACGTGCACCATGGGTATCATTCAGTTTAAGAACATGCTGCTTTTAAGCATCAAGAACCAATTAAGGACCGTTTATCACAGTCCTATTCCGATTTCATTAACTCTCACGGCACATTTCCCCTCCACATGTGCGTGTACATAAGCACACTCACTCTCGTCTCCCATTGCATTTCCTTCTCCTTCCTTTCTCTGGCCTCCGCCCTCTGTTTCTCCTCCAGCCTGTGTTTGGCTTCTGTTGCAGCATCAATGTCCTTCAGTTTCAGGTTCACGGTCACGTCCTTCCACAAACTGACAGCCAGACAAAGAAAAAAACAGCGGTCTGCATCAGATCATCTCACAGAGGTACCCAAGCAGAAAAAAAACATCACTTCATGCAGATCCCTAGAGGAGCTACCACAAAAATAACCAAGCCTTTTGAAGATCAGCAAATAATTCAGGTGCAAACAAAACTAAATACAATGTGTTCCAAAAGTCAAAAAAGCTTGTATTTTGCATTTTTACATTACAAATTATATTATCAGCATAACTTTTTTCATATAAAGTTGAATTTAAAAATGCCTGAGATTAAGTAAAAAAAAAGTCTGTTTTGTCCATCTTTAGCATTTTATAGCGACAGCATTCAAGCACTGTAAGCTCCACAGGTTTGTGTATAACTAGATCATGTGAATCTTGAGCCTTTATGGAAGCCAGAACATCAGAGAGAATATGAAATATTTATGTAATGAAAATACTTTTTTTAGATCCAGATTAAACGTATATTTCAGCTACAGATTTTTAATGTGGATTTTCCAAATCACGTTCCATACCCTCCCAGATTGAGCGGAAAAACAGGACACCTCATTCTGTAGTACAAATTAGACTTAAGAACCTGAGGGATTAGACTTCATTCTTAACCACACAAAATTCTAATGGGTTTTTAAGGATGGTTTCCCATGACTTCTCACAGAGTCAAGCCCAAGATTAAAAAGCGTGTGTATCTGCACTAAAGCTTAAGAGAAAATGGACTTTGGAGATGTTTTGTGTTGCAGCAAATCCTGTTTTAGATTCTCCACGGAAGAGAAAAACATTTAGGAAGCATAAAAAAACAACAACAACACACCTTCTGGATTCATAATCCAACTGGTCCTCCAATTTCCGCACTTTCTTCTTTACAATGCCAATTTTCTTTGTGTCAATGAATACTGCATTTTCCTGGGTGAAATACAAATATGTAGTTTTGTTCTTAAAGGTACATCCTTTTATTGTCTTGCAGGGTACAAACTTACCCCGGTAGCCAATTTTGAATACATCACACCATTCCACTCTCCCTCTATGGAGCAGAATGACTTCTTATCATTGGGAGCACTAAGGAAAAAAAAATATTACAAGTATGTTATGATATATTTTCAATTAACATGACTTTAACATGATAATTGTAATGCATTTGCAGAGCATTATTTTCATAAATATATTGTAACAACTAAAGAAACAATGACAGTAGTGGTTATAACTGACTATATGGAACATTTTTGACTTACAATATCTCAGCAGTTATCCTGTGCTTCTTTCCGCCATAGAATGGTTTGGTGTGGAAAACTATATTGGCACTGTAGCCAGATTTGGAACAG
Organism: Enteromius afrohamiltoni; assembly: GCA_034779775.1. Classification (NCBI taxonomy): domain Eukaryota; kingdom Metazoa; phylum Chordata; class Actinopteri; order Cypriniformes; family Cyprinidae; genus Enteromius; species Enteromius afrohamiltoni. The sequence continues at coordinate 5,724,231 of JAUYWG010000041.1, forward strand.
GAAATATTGCACTCTCCACCCAGCTCAACCCATGGAACAGTGAGGATTGACCTATTGGAGCACAGTGAGATGGATGGGATGCTCTCTAGAAATCTAAAATACAGTGATAAAATAGGACAAAGTTTACCTCCCATAGCCATTGGGAAAAGTAAGAATATAGTGCTCATCGTATTCAAGACAAGACACACAACCTATGAGAAACAGGAGAGGACAGTTAAGCACAGAAATAGCACTAATGTGTATTAATCATTACTTAACAACATCCTCGACTACCTTGACCAATATTATGGACACCAATTGACATTCCAAGGAACTTTGATTTTGTCCAGATGTGGGCGTTGAACTGGATTTTTTTGTTGAAGCACTCAGCATAAAATGCAGATACTGCAAAAAAAACCCCAAACAAACAAAGATGTTGGGAAATGTTTATTTACCCCAAAAAGAGTTAATTAAACAGTTAATTGTATTTGTTTTATAGTACCAGGTAATGTCTGGTAACATGTAAATTGGACCTACTTTCTCCTACTTGTGGCTATGATAAATTATGTAGGGAAACTCAGGGATAAAGATAGTAATTAGTTCAGCACTTACTAGGAGGGTGGTGAGAAACTTGCTCTGCCACAAATGACACACTGTTTTTGCTACTCCACGGGACTGGCCCATCTGATACAGACTCCTAGAAAGGCGTAGGAGACATATAATGAAGAGTGTAATAGAGTGTCAACAAATAAAATCTGTTAAGATACTGCAAACATTGGCTTTTTAGACCTTCAAACACACTCACAGAAGCAGCAGGATCCTCTGTTTCGGAAGGCAGGTCCCAGTGACAGAAAAACACCTCACCCAGAATGGGGTTGTACGGCTTCTTGGCCACAGATCCTTTCCGACCAGCGTGAAAGGCTGAGAGGTACCACTTTACCACATGCACCATGCGGTCCCTTGGATCCTGGTGCTCTGCAATACTGCAAAATGTGCCATATTAGTATTAGCCATATCATGTTAGTATTATTGCTACTTTTGAATTCATCAATTATAACAGACATAAGAATGAAAATCCATATGGTAGAACAGCTGTGAGATCTCTAAAAAATGTGCATTACCTTACAAACAAATCTGGGTGTGCAAAGAAATCTGCATACATTTCCAGCAACGACCTCCGCTCCAAGATAAATGTCGGCAAGACGACCTGGGGATGACAAAGATGGATTAAAAGATGGAAATTGTAGGAAAAAAATAGCTGAGAATGTAAATAATAAGAGAAAGCTGTTTGTGTTTACCTTGGTGAGATCCATGCCCAGTCGCACTTGAGACAGCAGATGCATGATGACACTTTTGTGTTCTTCCACAGATTCACCCTCGCCATCATCATCTTTCTCATCATGACTGTCAAACTGATCTGAGAGAAACACACGGCAAACAGTGAGCACAAAACAAACACAAAGACATATTGCTGGAAATAAATATTTTCTTATGAAGTAGTGTCATATTATACTGAGGTTGCATTTATTTGATTGAATATATATTAAAATCAGTAATATTGTGATTCTGGCACATTTCTTATTACTATTAATGTAATTTTTGATTTCTGTCCAGCTTAATATCTTGTAAAAATGTAGGTTCTGTATATGATTAAAAAATATTTAATTCATTTCAAAGATGCAAATTGTTTGAATATGACAGTAAGAATATTTACTATACACACACACACACACACACACACACACACACATATATACAGTGAGGTCAGGAAGTATTTGATCACCCTGATTTTGCAAGTTCTCTTACTTAGAAATCATGGAGGGGTCTACAATTTTTAGCATAGGTGCATTTCCACTGTGAGAGACAGAATCTAAAAATAAAAATCTGGAAATCACATTTCTATCATTTTTTAACAATTTATTTGTGAATTACTGTGTCAAATAAGTATTTGATCACTTGCTTATCAGCCAGATTTCTGACTCTCAAAGACCTGTTATTTAGCTTTTATAGTCCAGCTACACTCTGCTCATGATTCTAAATTAGTAACACCTGTTTGAGGTCGTTAGCTGTCATAAAGACACCTGTGCACCTCACAATCAGCCAAAGGCTAAGTAGCAACATGGGCAAAACCAAAGATCTGTCAAAAGACACAAGATTGTAGACCTTCACAAAGCTGGAAAGGGCAATTGCCAAGCAGCTTGGTGAAAAAAGAACAACTGTTGGAGCAATGGTCAGAAAATGAAAGAGGCTAATGATGACCGTCAATGTCCCTCGGACTGGGACCCCACGGAAGATCTCTCCTTGTGGGGTATCAATGATGCTAAGAATGGTGAAGAATCAGCCCAGAACTACTTAAAAAATATTTTATTAATTTCAAAGAAATGCAAAAAATTACATTGCAAATTGTTTGAATATGACAGTAAGAACATTTACTACACACACACACACACACACACAAGTAGAACTTTTTGGTCTTAACTCCATACGCTGTGTTTGGAGGAAGAAGAACGATGAGTATCATCCCAATATTACCATACCTACAGTGAAGCATGGGGCTGCACAGGGGACAGGACGACTGCACTGTATTAAGAAGAGGATAAACAGGGCCATGTATTGTGACATATTGGGCAAAAAACCTCCTTCCCTCAGTCTGAGCCAGAACAACAAGGAGTGTCTCTGTAAGAAGCATATCAAGGTTTTGGAGTGGCCTAGCCAGTCTCCAGACTTAAATCCAATTGAAAATCTTTGGAGGGAGGATAAACTCCGTGTTGCTCAGCAACACCCCCGAAACCTGACAGATCTAGAGACCTGGGGAAAAACTACTAGAACCGTTTGAACATTTTTGACTCAAGTGATCAAATACTTATTTAGTTAATGTTGGTGTGGGCAGGTGCTACTATAATTTACATGTGCAGCAGTACTTATATAGAAGGTTTTTAAGTGATCAAATACCTATTTGACACAGTAATTCCCAAATAAATTGGTTAAAAAAAGTCATAAAATGTGATTTCCGCATGTTACCGGATGTCTCTTACAGTGGAAATGCACCTATGCTGAAAATTGTAGACCCCTCCAGGATTTCTAAGTAAGAGAACTTGCAAAATCACAGGATGATCAAATACTATATATATATATAGTATTTGATCACCCTGTGATTTTGCAAGGTTGAGGTATATATATATATATATATATATATATATAAAATTAATCAATTAAGCAATGAATCCTGAAATAAATCATCTTTTTAAAGAAATATTAAGCATCAAAAACTGCTTTCGACATCGATAATAAGAACCAATAAAAATATGAGCTCTAATAATAGTTGAGCATCAACATATTAGAATGATTTCTGTAGAATCAAATTTCATTTTGCCATCACAGGAATAAAATACATTTACATCACAATATATTAAAACAGAAAATAGTAATATTGTAGCAATATTTTGCAATATTACGGTCTTTACTGTATAGAAATGCACAGTGAGACTTCTTCCAAAAACACATAAAAATCGTATTTATTGTTAAAAATACTAATTATCCTAATTGATCTGAATCATACTAAAACATTTTTGCTTGGTGCCGTTGTTGAAACTGATTGTAGTTTGTACAACTCTAAATACAAAAAAAAAATACACCCTTTACTTTCAACACCAACACGTAGCAAGTGGACACAACACTAAGCATTTGCTTTGATTCATTTAGGGAAACTTGAACTTGAGGGACGTGTGTGTGTGTGTTGTGTACCTGCATCTGTGGTGCCGTTCGACATGGAGGAGTTGATTGATTCGTTGGTGTCTGGCCGTTTCAGGGCTGTGCTGTCTTCACTGTTCACAGCAGCAGTTCTGTTCGGACTGCAGAGACACAAGAACATCACGTCAGCTTATTCCAAAATAAATTAGGTGGTCACGGAAGACAGAGCTTGTGTGTGTAAGTGAGTCCATGCACTGTTTTAATTAGGTCAGAGTGTGTTTCTTTTAGTTTGCAGTAAATAGTGCGTGGGAGTGTGTTTATCTCAAAGCAGTACTGTTTTCACATTATGCAGTGTTAGTTAATGTGCGTGTGGGCAGGTGCTACTATAATTTACATGTGCAGCAGTACTTCAGTGAGTTTTAATTATATAGAAGGTTTTGTGTGTGTTTTTCCTTACACTATTCTGCGTTTCAGGTGTGGTGTGTGTGTTTAACTCACTCTATGCAGTGTTTTGGTGAGGTGCTGCTCTGATAAAACTCATCTGCGTCGTAAAACTCGTCTTCGCTGCTGGAATAGGAGAAGTCAGGGACAGTGTGGGGCGGTACGTTCATGTGACTGGGCGAAGTCACGCTGCTGCTGGGCGCTGAAGGACCGCTCCCTAAAGCCACAGGAAGAAAATTCAACTAATAAATGTGAGAACAAATGCAAGTGTGCTGAGGAACTATGACTAACCACACTCATTTAAGCAATACCATGGCCGGAAATCATTGTAGTTCAAAAATAGGTAGAGGTTTGGTGCTTTTTGCATAAGTGGCTGATATGGGCTTCAAATAAATAAAGCGTGACCAGTAAAGCTCATGTACATGCTTAATAATACATAGCTGATTTCACAAGCAAAAGCTCTGATTGTAAAATCTGCAAATATGCCAGACACTATGTACACATAACATTCACAGTCCTATACACTAATTCAGATTAATTGTTGCACCAACAAAACTGATTTTTAAAACTAACTTGACAATGAACTTGCTAGCCACAAAACATGCACATTTAAATAAGCCTCAAAGACAAGGTTGAGGTCCAACCTAAATGTCAATCACTCTTATGCAAATACTGTATATGCCCACCCTTGACATTACTCTTCACACCTCAATTCACTTCTGACACTAACAAAAACATGAGGTTATATTTTACATATTAACATTATCCAAGGAAAAATGTCATCTTATATTACTACTTGACATTATTGACAAAATAAATTGTTTTATTACTAATGTAATAAAATCAAAATAAATGTTAGATTTATTTTTCTAATTTTAAAAATTAGATTTCCTATAATTTGAATTAATTTTATTATTACAGTAATTGAGGATATCATACAAAGTATATACAAACATGATTTGATTGATTTACAAAAATGCTAGTATTTTAGTGTTATTAATATTAATATTTTAGTGTTATTAAATATTAGTGTTATTACTTTTCATATTAATATGCTTAATATTAATTTTATACATTTTACATTGTATAAAAGAACATTAGATTTTCTATTTGCATTATTTGAATTTATGTTTTTTTTATTATCAGTATTAACATAAATCAAACATTTAAAACATCTTTAAAAACATCCGTATTTTAATATTATTTATATAAATAACAGCAATAAAAAATAGCTCATTCATTTTACATTAAAATATATAAACATAGAAAATCGAATTTTTTTATTTACATTTATTTTATTTTATTATTAATTAAGGACATTAACCTCTTTAAAAATGCTAGTAATTTTGTAGGAACGGAAAGACAAAACAGAAATGAACTAAGATAAAGCATGCATATTATCATGATGCTGTCAGCCTAATAAATTAAATGCTTGGTTGTGTTGATAAGACCAAGACAAGTTCAAATGCTCAAAGATGTCCAATTAAATCAGCCCTGCCTACAACGCAAGCACTTTCAGCATGAATATAAATGGAAACCCTGATTCAAAGTCTGCACTTTTCAGCTCTTGACTGTGTTTTATGCGTAGTTTCCTGCACTGCTGTCCAAAGTGCTACCGATCGGCTGTGTTTTTGCTGAGCTCAGCTCTTCCTGCACTGCTTCAGCAGAAGCTGGACTCTCTGAGCCCCTGTATCCAGCACTAATGACAGTCATGGGAAAACCGACTGACTGCAGAGAGAGCACCTCTGCCTGCACTCCCAATGCAGCGGAATACTAGGGGAATAATGCTTCTGCTCACGTTTAAAAGAAGCATTGGTTGAATGAGTAGTAAATTAACTTCATCATAAATACAGTGTTTTCTTCCAAAAACTGTTCACTTTGTCTAATGTAAACTGTCTGATTAGAATAAAAGCATCTGCATATACATTTATAAATAATACAAATACATAACACATATGATAGAATACAAATATGCATGTACATATATGATAGTCAACATTTGAAGTGGATCAAAAATGGTTCTAAAACCAGTATGTGTTCTTGTCTTGGGACAACTTTGATGAACTTTGTTAACCAGTGTATATTATATATGCATTTATATTTAGGAGATGAATACAGTATGTATCTTTACTTCTATGGCCGTCTTATTATTGGTTCGTACCTGTGCTGTTGGGAGTGGGGGTCTGAAGGCTGCCCATCACCGTAACAACAGGGCCCACGGGTAAAGAAGAAGGCCTCTGTTCCATTTTACACACCTGAGCTCCATCTAGGGATGAACACACACCCTTTTATATGACCTTGGGCCTTATAAACGCACACAAACTTTGCAAACCAAATCTGATCTTTTAGTTTCCAAATCAATGGACTAGAAATACCTTCAAAATAAGCATAAAAATTAATTATATGAGAGAGGGATAGACAGCTCACCTGTGGGTAAAGTGGTCTGTGTTGGCATGGCACTGGCACTGACTACAGAGGCGTTGAGAGGGGTAGGCTGGTATACCCCATCCACTGGGTTTATGGTGCTCTGCAGAGAACCACAAACATGATACAAAACATAGCTCTCGCAGGAAAACATGTTATAAATACACCCTCTCATAGGAGATTTCAGTCCTAATGCCCAACCCAACTATCACAGAAATCCTCAGGGGAAGCAAGGACTTGTCATATTCAGTTACTAGAACTGTTTAAAGGAATAGCTTACTCAATTATGACAATTCAGGCATCATTTACACTAATGTTGTTCTAAACCTATATGACTTTTTACTTCTATTGGTCATTCAAGTATAATGAACTTTTATTTTTGTGTGGCCTGGATACGCTTTTTTTTCTTTTCCACACTGTGACAGTGAGACACAAGTGAGAGCAAATGAAGTAAATGCTGAACTATAGAACTAAGGTGCTATTTGTAATTTAAATCTTTAGACATACAGGATATACAAAAAAACCCCACTAATTTCTCAAGCTGACTCTGCAATGCACTGACTTCCTTACTGAAACGGTGTTAAAGACGACATAAAATCATGTAATTAACACTACCAGTAAATTAAATTCATTAAATTGAAGTCATTCTACGTGTCCACCTTCTTTCCACAAAGAGACCCAGTAACAGTCAATGACGGTTTGATAATTAAAAAAAAGATTTGAAGTAAATCAGTGAAATAAATGTTTTATAATATACTGTGTCTAAACAAGCAACTTCACTGCTGTGGCCCGTTTCAGTCACACTGAATCTCAATGTACAATGTACAAAAATCACTATGAGTCAATCTCTGCCATATGGTAACAAAACACCAAGCATCTGTCAGTCGGCACAGACTCCGACACAAAGCTATTATGATGACAAGATCAGCACATAATCCTGTGCATCATACACTAAATAGGCAAGGCAGAGAGATAAATAATCTCTACGCAGCAGACACAGTGAAACATTGACGTCACAGGGCACAGCATTGAGGTAACTTTAACTAAAAACACACAAGGGGAAAAAGGCATGCAAAAGAAGTGAGTGAAATGAGTTTGGAGGGGTTTTTCTGCAAAAGAACTTGCTGTTCTGAATAATCTGTTTCATTGTGCCACAACAGAGGCTGCCGCTCTTAATTAAAAGCCAACTGGAGCAATTAGAGCTCTGCAGTAAATACATAATCACTAGAATGAGATTAAATCAAAAGCCAGAGACACTCTGGAAAAAAGACGTCAAACACAGATTCAGAAGCAAAAAAAAACTCAAATTCAAAAAAACTGAATAATACAATATTTGGTTAAACACACACAACTGCTATAATGTGCTTTATAAACTTTATTTATAAATTTCAGATTTGGATTTTTAGCTATATTACACTCAAACTAAACCAGTCTGCGAGAAGTATTAAACGCAGTTGGTGATTACATCACTTCAACGCTAGCCTTGACAGTTATTGACCCAATAAGAGCCTCTGGGTAGGTCGTAATAGATCTGTATCCATCTGTCCTACATGGTTCAATAGCATGTATGACAATGGAAAATCGATGATTATGCTGCGTGCACGTATGTGTGTCTCATGTTTGCAGCGTTGAAGCAGTTTGGTTCAGTCAGAATGTTGAAAAAAAAAAAAAAAAGTATTAAGGTTTAAATTTTGTTGCAAATCATGACCACAGGAAAGACAGGCCCAGATTTACAGTACCCGACAGGTAGTGTAAGAAAGAATGAAAGCAGAGAAAAAAAAAAAGAGAAAGAGATGTAGACGTGGTGGGCAGAGCCCTCCGATCAAGGTCATGCACATCTCGGTTCAGTTTTATTAAAGTGATTTCAGTGGAAGAAAGAACGTTAGCACCGTTTGATTCAGACTAGTTCATTGCTAAGGAATGTCAAAACTTACTATCAGTCCGTTTGCGTGTTGCTGTTCGTTACTTTGATCCTTCAGATTTTAAAAAGAAAACACAAATCGAAAAGTAAGGCAACTCCACAGTCGAGAGTAAGCAAAAAAAAAAAGAGATGCAAATGGTCTCTGCTTTAATTTAAAGCAATAACAGTAATCACTCAAGGTATTTTAACCTACTGAATCTACTCAGGCTATGTTCACACAGTCAGGGTTTGGGATTGTCAGTCGTATTTACCACATTCATAGTAAAACTTACAGGAGTTTAATAAACAATCCAATCAAGATCAAATTTTTATCAATGTCAATGTGAGCATAAGCATACTGTAAACCAAACTTGACAATCGTATCCTGCTGCTGTGTGAACGTGGCCTTAGTGTAGGAGAATCACCTCTCCAAACCATTAATCTGGTACCTGTTGGAATGTTCTCAAGTCGACCAAAATAAACATTAACAGGGTTATGGAAAAATTACAGGTTGGGTTGCACAAAACACATAAATACATATCAACACAGTGGGAAGACAAAACACAGGTGCATCACATTCCGAGCTTGAGAGACAAGCATTTTACCTTGGCAATCTGTAGTAGTACGATACAGTGTTTGATGGACTCTACCATACTCTAAAAAAAAAAAAAAGAAAGAAAAAAAAACCCAACAAGAAATGAAAATGCATTCCACTACCAAAATTAGATCCAAAATGCATTAAGAGAGTCAAGGTGCAGACGCTCTTACACAAGTCGTGTCCTTCAGGTTCTCGATTTTCTGCGAATAGGACAATGAAGAACAACAAAAGAGACAGTTTCAGTTACAATTGTGAAATGCTCTTGGATTAAAAACAAAGATGCACCTTTACAAAACCTAAATGAAAAGCAGAAACGAAAGCCTGAGACCAAATGACAGTCTCATGAGTTTCATCTCCTAAAATAGGCTTAAAATGTGACTCTCTTTAAAATCTTGGCTTCGAATTTGGTAAGTCAAGTATCTACAGAGTATCTCTGCAATTGAACAATTTACAATACATATACATTTTCATTTTATGACAGCTAAGCATCCTACCTACCCCTCTTCCAGTGGCATTTATTGCCTCATTAGAAATCATTGTAAATCATTTGATTGATTTATTTAGTAACACTTTAAAATAAGGTCCATTAGTTTACATTATCAACTACATTATTTGAACAACACTTCAGCATTTATTAATCTTTGTTCATGTTAATTTACGCATTTGCTAATGCATTATTAAAATCACAAGTTGTGTTTGTTAATAGTAATTCAACAACGAAAAAGTGTATGTTTATTAACCAACATTAACGAAGTATAAATAAATAGATGCGATAAATGTATTGTTCATTCATGTTAGTTTAGTACCAAACGACACTTCATTGTAAAGCGTTTTCCTCTATTCTTAATAAAATATATATTATGCCATTTCAATTTCCTAATATATTGCCTAGAAATGAGCAAATTTACTGTTCTTTTCATTTTCAGTTAACAAGTAACATTTTAAGTTGTCGGCTAAAACTAGACATCATTATAACGCTCTACATTTTGATCAGGCATGACTTTACTATGGCTTTTATTTGGAAGGTGGGATGTCCTTCAACAGAGATGCCATACTGGCCACTCATGTTACACACAGTTATTGTAATGTAGTGGATGGTCTCAGCCATATACTGAGCCTGGCAAGAAGAGCTTGATAAACAATAAACCTCTGATGACAAATAAAAATGGTCATGTCTTACTCTGCGTGACTCATCTTCCTTGCAGTCTTTAATCTTTTCATCAAAGAGCTATAAGATGCAACAAGAGCAGGAATTAGACAGCAATGTATGAGAAAAATCATATGTCGACTCGAAACACAATGAGTCACAATGAGGTCTTATAATAAACAAAGCCTTACTTTTAACTGGTCGATTAAAATCTGCAAATACGCATCAGCTTCAGCTAGCTTCTTGTCAAAGTCCTGAACGCTGGGAACGAATCCTGTTTCTGCCTCCTGCAAGTGAAAGTGAGAGGGATCAGTTTCAGTCCTTCTACAGTGTATAAAAGCTTCCATGGTGTCCTAAGCTCAGTCGCGTTCTGCTTTCAAGAGGAACTGAGCAGAACTGCCCTCTGCCTGTTCACATTTCTCTCTAACAGCTTTAACTGAATTACACAATTAGACAACAGGGATAAACGGAGATCAGACCATGAGAGGGACTGACACTCAACCGAACTGTAGAATAAATGGTACAGGTTGTGATTGGTTACTGATACTAGAAATCTAGAAAGACAAAAAAACAAAAAGATAACATAAAACACTGTGACAAAGAATAGTGTTTGTTTCTAGGACATGGGGCCAGCTGATCATTATCTTGGATTACATTTCCGAACCTTTCTATGAGTCAAGCAATTCTAGGTTGATAAAAGGGAAGCAAAAATGCTTCAGTTGTTTAATGACTGATTGTAATGACTGATATATGCAGACAATTAAAAAAAAAAAGTAATTAACTGTCAATAGAATGTATGTACCATAAATAAATTAAAACTACTTCATACAGCACATGCTTAATGTTATGACACTTCTCCTATGAGGTGTGACGTCTTCCCTAAACTCATAACACATACAAATTTGGACAATCACGACCTTAAAACACCTTCCTTATAAATAGAACAAGACCTTAAAATATTATTACTGTAACCTTCAGAAAGTCAAATCACAGTTCCTTCTTTTATATGCATCATACCCATGCAATCTTAAGTTATCCAGAGCTCTCAGTTAAGACTAAAGCTAATAGCAGCTAGCCGAGGTGAGGAGGGAAGTTCAGATAAGCACAGGCAATGTAGGTACAGCATTCTTTACAAGAGAGGTACTCCCTGGTATCGGGGTCACTGTTGCGAGTATTAGATCTTGCCGGACCTTATGAAAGATCTCGCGGTGGAGACTGGCAGAACTGAACTGCATGGGGAAATGAAGAAAAGCCATGGGCAGCTGACCGTCCGTCAAAATGGTAAACATTATAAAAATAGGTCAAAGTCTGCAGGAGCAGAACAAATCCACTCAGGAATCAAAGGTTAAGTGGAATATCAGCATTGTAACCATGTGATTCACTGAGTTGGCTGTGAACACGTGTGTGTAAATGCACAATAAAAGATATAATACGAGTTTTGCTGCTTTTAAAATTAAACTGAAGTTCTGATTTTTACTCTAAAGCCATGATCTGACTGTGCTAATCTACAGGTTATTTGAATAGGAGCACTTTAACAATGCACACAATCCTACTAAAACTAACTCCCTAAGTAATGAGGGCAGGATTAATTAACAACTGGAATGAAAGCCTGAAACACAGGCAAATGGTCAGTTTTCTCTTTCAGGTCAACTATACTCATACGGAGCAATAGTTTAATGGATACAAAATTATATAATTCTAAACTGTTGCCATAGTTATAGCTGTAGGCATAGTAATAGCTTGCTAGCTAATAGCTACACGAGTAACAGCATAAATGGAAGGTATTTCGTCCCCACCAGTTAAGGGTTTGCTAGCATAACAATAATGCTAGAATGTAGGTAAAGTATGTTAAACAGACCGCTTCCCTTGCAAAACATTCATACTAAGCATTGCTTTGACATACTTTTGTTAATAGTGAAGTATATTTCTGGCAAACTAGCATCCCAACATTTATGCAGCATCTGCGCTTCTATGTTAAAAGAATAGTGTGTGTATGTATTTATTTGTTTGTTTATTTATTTACAATGGCTATATTCATGGCATACAATTTAAATACATTATTTATAATAATATATCACTTTCTTATGAAACAATTCATTTACAAAAACATACAAGGAACAACAATAGTACTAATAAATTCATGTAGAATCTTTCAATTTAATTCTAGAATAAAAGAAATAATACCATAAAACTGTGAATATTACAAACAGTATTGTAACTATTCTTTATTGTATTAATTTTATTTTAAACAGAAGAAGAGTGTAGCATTTCTTAAATACCCTCCAAAAAGCACATGAACAACCTCAGAGGGTAGTTTAAAAACTGACTTGTATTTGTTTAAAAACAAATACAACAAGCCACGCAATCTCCTGAAAAATCTTCTTAGTTAACTAGTAACAATAAGTTACTAGTAGCAATTAAGTTAAGGGACAAACAAATTTGATTGAACTGCTAATATAAATATATTGATATATCTGGCATGCACTTTTATTGAAATGCATATTCTCTGGAAATTAACCCACAATTCTCTATTTAAGTATGCCTGGCCATATCCTACAGGCACCATAAACATCTCACCTCCAAGCAGCCCTGAGATCTGCTATTTTGGCATGAACAAATTGCCAAAATACCTCTTAACAAGCATTTGCGACTCCCAAGAGAGCATTATATAATTATTTTATCCTGTGCCTGGCAGAGGAAAGCTGCGGCACGCCGAGAGCTCTGTGGTAGCTGTTATCACACACCTGAACACATAGATTGTCCAGACAGGAAGCTGTTCCCATTGACTCAGTCTTTTAGTCTGACTCACAGCAGAAAATCTGACCATCCACCACAACTGCAGGGAATACTTCTTGGTGAATCAACTAAGCCACCTGGGGTGTTTAGTCTCTAGTTATGCCTTTTTAGGAGACAAACCCACCAGTGACACATCTGAAAGGCAAACGCACAAGTCTGAGTCTTAGTCATGTGCTGTATATGTCAGCACAGACCGTACACACATGATGTGGCTGGGATTGCAAATCTCAAGTTAGTAGAAAAGTAACTACGCATTCAAGTGTGACCCGTGCCCTCTCTATTTGCACAAGCAAATGCTTTTCCTACCTTCGTCAAAACACACACACACCCACTCCCACCTGTCCACACACACACACACACCATGATTTAATGCATCAGTAAATCCCAAAACAAAGATACTCACTCGGTTCTTCCCACTGCAGGACATGCCTCCACAAATCTGAGCCACACTCACAGAAACACTTTCAGTATTAGTCTGCACACCCTTTCCTGTAATTTCCCCTCTAAAGGAGGGGCAAATAAGGTGAAGAAATACCTATCTCTGAAGCGGAGCCGTTCAAAAAACTATTTTGACCAGGAAGAGCAGACTTCCTCAAAAGAAAAAATAAAAGAAGAAGAAAAAAGTAGCATAAGCTATACAGACTGTAGGAAACAAAATACAGTACTGTGATTGGATCTGTCATCTGCTGCACAGCAGTGGCTGGCTGAATAAGCAAAGCTGTGATTGGCTGTCAGAGATCATGTGACCGAATAACTGCGCACACTCTGCATGTAGGTACACGCAGTTACCAGTCAGCATTTTTGTTTTAAAAAAAGAAAGAGCTAAGGTAGAGAAGGAGTGGAGAGCTCTTTAAGGATGAGGGAAAGAATACAGAGGGAAGAAAGCAAGCTTGACAAATTCATAAAATTATTTACAACATGGAGGGAAAAAAACTGCATGTTTTTCTCAGCCTGTCCTGGTTTCATCTTTGGCATGGAGCAGGTGCTGTTTAATAAAACATTCAATACCCTCAGAGCTTTTTTTTTTGCAGTTAAAAAAGCAAATCTTACGTAAACCTAAAGTGAAAACACATTAGGCTTTCCTAATGACTTTTCTGGGTTGACGTATTTGCCATTGAAACAGAAAGAACTATTAAAGGATCCACAATAAATAAACAAACAAATAAATACATAAATCATTTTACACTGTACATATTTATGCATGAGAGAGAGAGAGAGAGAGTTGAAAAACAAATAACTTTATACATTTTAGGAGTACAGCATAAAATCATGAGGTCTTTAAGAATATTTCTCTCGGAGATCATAAATATGGTACATGTGGCCTTGATGTGTCTCTTACCCGCTGAAGGGTGTGGCGAAGAATCGTCCCCTCTAAGGCATGAATCCACTTCTCCCGCTCGTCTGCGTCACGGGCTGGTGGGGAGACACCCAAAAACACATCCATTAGTAATAAGCAGGCGGACAGCAAACACACAGCATGTGAAATGGAGAGTGGAGAATGATCCTGCTGTGGAAGTGTAAAGGTGACAGTGGTAACTACAGTTCTGTTGTCCTATCCGGTTTTCCTTAATGAAAGCAGGCAGAGTTTCACGAAGACACGACAGGGCTGTGGCTTAAGTTAAACAGGATCACACACACAAATGAAAGCCTCTGCCCTTGTGTAAATACGAACGGTAAATAACACTCATGAAGAAGTTTCTTGTAGAAAAGAGGGATGACGTTTCAGAAAAGCCAAGGTGTGACTAAAAACACAGCCTCTGCGTTACAAAAGATCCATGAATAAAGCATAAAACTATAAAGCTTACAGCATAAGAGTTTTTTAGTCAGGTCAACAAATTTATGTACCCTTAAGGGATAGTTTGTATGAAATATAATTCGGTCATCATTTACTTGCTCTTAAAAACGCTATTTTATTCATTTCTCGTTCATGTTTACGCACAAGCAAACCTGACACTCATGCAAGAATAAGATTTGCGAGCTCCAGTGAAGGAGACGGTTTTCAGTAAATAATAACAGTAATAACAAACAAAGCTATCATGACAACAGAAAACTTCAAATGTAGGGCAAAAGCTGCACCGACCACTTTTATGGTGCTTTTTTTTTTCTCGTACAGCCACAGTTCACCATCCACTTTCACTGTGTGTAAAAGAGCAGCGTGAACATTCCTCAAAATCTCTTTTTGCGGAAATTCCTCAATATCTTTTTTTGTGAAAATTATAAAGCATCAAACGACATGAGGTACATCATCAGTACTACATGTAGTTCACAAGAAGAGGTGAATCAAACCTCTAAGGCTTTATTTAATGAGATAAAAAAAAATGTATAGACAGATATTAGCCTAAATCTCTCTCTCTCTCTCTTTCTCACACACACACACTAATAGCCATTAGTCATACATTTAATAATTCCCTCAGGGAACAGATGAGAAAAAGCACTCCAGACATAACACATATAGCTGACACTTCGATGGATGAAGCTGCAAAGCTCAGCAAAAAATCTAAAAGCTTTCAGAAGCACAAAGAAGATCTGACATATACAATCACCGTTCCTGCTACAAATTCAAATACAGCTGAATAGGAAACCTTCTAGATAATATAGAACAACCTTCAGATATGGTGGCGTTACACACACAAGGATTTGGTTAATAATCAATACATGTTAACCAGAAATATAAATAAAATAAATGCCTTAATATCTTCAAGAAAAGCACTTGTAATTCTCTTTACCTGCTGATAAAAAATAGCAGCGTTAGCGTTCAAACAGGACAACCAAAGCCATCCCACATCTATGAAACATGCTTGAAATCAATGTCCCAGATCCGTATGAGAGTCACCGTCCAAAACAACCATGACCCCTCCCTGCGCTACTGGCACCGGAGCAGAGATCACATGACACATGATGCCAGGCTACCTTCCACTCACTAGCCAATGAGATTTCACTAGGTGAGGTAGTAGAGTTGATTACAAAACACTGCACTAGTCCGTTATTTGGCAACGAGGACAAGCTAACATTGACCTAAAGACTATACAGCAACTGCAAAACCCTGAGTGCAACTGGAAATAAAAAACATTTTCATTATTGTTTATTATCATTATTATTACTAACAACAGCAAAATATTCTACATTTAGAATATATGTAATAATATAATTGAAATGATAAACAATGTAATGAAAAAATCATTAAAGAAACGGACGCTCAAATTGCTGTCTAATCAAACTGAATGTTCTTCAAAGCAAACGCGTGAGTGCTAACTTATTTTACTACCTTTGCACTCCTCCCCATCTCTACCCTATATAATGAAAGAAAGGTGGAGTTTGTCTCGGAAGAGCGATGGCGAACTTCAGCATGGAACGAGGGCACCTTATGCAATGTGCCCTTCTAACGACACACCAGTATGCAAGAGGAAGAGAGCAACTTTAGCTCTCAACAAATTTTCTCATTATTTACACAAGTCCTTTTAGAACTAGTGAATGTGAAAGACATCTCTGCAACACATTAGCAGCTGCTGTCACAAAGCAGGATGTTTTTACCAGACTTGCCACTAAGCTTCTACAAGATGTTAAAGGATGGTGAAGCAAGAAGTAACAGTTGAAGGAGACAAAAGAATGTGTGTGTTTGTGTGTGTTAGGGGTGCAATGATATGAAAAAAAAAATCTGGCTCACACAAATAAGCAACTAATTATTTGCATGTCATCGTCAGTAAACAACACTGACTTTTTTTTAAAGTTTATTTTACAAGAACGTCTATTATGCTCAAGTGGGCTGTGTTTATTAGATCAAAAGTACAGTAAAAACAGTAAAATAATATTTTCTGATGATTTTTTACTTCATTCTTCTGTCACATGATCCTTGAATGGTGATTTGCTGATCATTTCTTATCACTGCATTATCAATGCTTAAAACAATTAGGCTGCTTTTTATTTTTTAATAAAGCATTTATTCAAAACAGAAATTTCTTCGTAACAATATAATAGCCTTTACTATCATTTTTGATCAATTGAATGCATCTTGGCTGAACAATAGCATTCATTTCAAAATGTTAATATGGTACAGATTTATAGTGCATCCTTGGTGTGTGTCCATCTGTACAGAATATATAGTAAGCGGCCTAATATCTATAGTTCAGAGCAGTGTTTGTTTCAGGAAAGAGCTTTAAAATGCTGCTTAGCTCAGTAGGTTTTGGAAGAGGGCACATGTGTGTGCGTGTGCTCTCCTGCAGTCTCTCCTAAACTCACTGCAGCTTCCATGTGACTCCCTGCATCTTTCCACTGCCAGCTCTGTCCTGCGGAAACATGAGAGTTTGACGACACACCAGTAGCTCTTACTCTTTCTCTACGCAATTGTTCCTCGTCTTTTCTCCCTCGGTGTTATTTCTTTCCCATCTGGAGCATGAATGTGAATGTTGATCCACTGCCAGCAGGAGCTCAGTGTCTGACACTGGGAGCTTTTAACTGCTTTTTTTTTTGCAGTGTCTGAGAGGAAGACAGGTAGAAGCTTTTAGAAAATAAAGGGGCTTTCAGGCCGGACTGATATTGGGCCACTGAAGAGTATGATGAATTATGGATGGTCCTCTAAATAGCAAGTACTGTTCCTCAGAGCCATCTCTGCGGCCGACATTGTGCAAACCTTTCCATATATACCCGTCCTGACCGGTCAAACACACCTAATTCTCAAATGTATCTCGCTGAATGGGGAAGTTAAATATATTCTGAAAGTTCAAGCTCGTAGTGCTTTCACTGTCCTGCGAGTGTTTATTACACTATATTATCATTTAGCAAGAGCATTTCTAGAGCAAGGTTTTGTTGTTTCTACACTGTAACATATTAACAGCATGTAGTTTGGTTTTAGCTCAGTGGGAAGCCTGCTATAATCCTGATGATGTTTCATGTTGAAACAAGAAAAACAAAGCAGAGTTTTGCTTAGGTTTAACACATCTCACTTTACAAACCACCCCACCCTACATTGACCATAAACACTGCCAAATCAGAACAATGTTAATAAAGTTTAAGCACCACAAAAGTAAAACTTTGTGCATCACTGATTAATAGAACAACATGCAAAAAATGTATAATCTCTTCAAATAAAAGGACAAAATGAAGAACACCAAAGGAAATAGTAGATCATACAAGTCCAGCACCTTTTATAATAAAAAGTTCACAATCAATAACACAAATAATCAAGAAATTTGATTATACATCATTGTTCAAAAGCTTCCTAAAGAAGTTATTTCTGTTCACCAAGGCTGCATTTATTTGATTCAAAATACAGTAATGTTGTTAAACATGAATATAATTTATAATAACTGTTTTCTACATTTCTACTTAAATATATATATTGAATATAAATGTAATTAATTCCAGTGGTAGCAGAGTTGAATTATTCCGCTCTTCACTGTCAGAAATCATTCTTATATTCTGATTTGGTATAATTATTGGTGAAAACAGTTGTGCTGCTTAGTATTACTTACTTAGTATACTTTACATTTAAAATTGTAGCATCCTATATAATTATATATATAGGACATTGCCTTTCACTTTATGTAATCTTCAGATTACTCAACTATCAAAATACCTGTTAGCTTCAGCCCATACATCGGACGCTCCATGAACTGACTCAAGCCATCTGAATCTAACAGGAATATTAATAACCATAAAACAACATTCAAATTATAAGTCTTCAACAAGAGCTTTACTCAAAAAAAAAAAAAAAAAAAAAAAACCCGTTCTGAACCCAGTATGGCACTATGTAATTCTAAATACTCTAAAAATAACCAAGATGCAAGCAAATTGTGCTGCAATTCCGGTCCATTGAGATCAGGAGGCACAAAACCATTTCCGCTGTGGGGTAAATGGCTCCTGCTGCAATGGAGATATGAGAAGTGATAGGATGAGTCCCTGAGGATCTCAAGAGGTGGATGGTATGAAAAGATTGTTGAAACCGAAGCCCGAGTTCCACGCTCACACATTTACTGAAATACACACATGCAAACGCACATCAGGAAATCTGGAACAGCAGGTTGATTTGCTTTTTTGTGTTGTTTTTTTTTGGATTGGCACACCATGGCACGACTGCCACACGATACTATAGAATGTCGATAATGAATTTTACTGGTAAAAATGAAAATTAATAAAGAGAAAAAGAATCATCTTCCATCAACATATGCATAGAAGACTTCTGTAAAGCCTAAAACTATCACTGAAAAAATATAAAAGCCAAGAAGTACATATTTTCAAAACCTGTAACGCTCGAGAACGAATAACACAGTTAAAGTTAAAAGCAACCAGCCAACTTCAAGTGTAAATAAAAACAAAGCATGGTCGAAACCAATCATTAACGCAAACCGCAATGATAAACGCTCACGGCAGAAGACGCAATCAGACGAGTCCCAGCTGAGCGTGACCTTACCCTTCTTACTGTAAAGCCACAGCATACAGTGTCGGAACATAGCAGTGGGTGAGGGCATGGGGAGTGTGAACGCACCCCCGGCAGGGCGGATGCCAGGGGGGGTGGAGGAGGACAGATGAGCCAGTGAGAGAAGGTGGAGGCTAGAGGCTAAAAACCTGGAGCTCAGCAGCCAGCAGCCTTGCGTAACTCTGCGGTGAGACTGTCTGTTCTACTCCGTTTCTCGAAGAGTTCTTCCTGCTCCGAGGAAATTTCTAGTAGAAATTCAACACGGATCCTGGAAAAAAAAATCTGAGAGCCTCTGATCTCAATTCACAAAACTACAAAATCTGCAGATCGTCCCAGTCAGTGGTCGCAAAAAATAAGCCGGACAAATGCACCAGGCCTAATGCATGTCTATCTTGTCTACGCGCAAATGATGTGAGTGGGTCATGTTTGCACTAGAATGCTAAATGTAACCGATGCCTTAATCCTCTTTAAAATCAAAATGAGAAAGAGCATGTGGGGGAGAATGAGTAAGCAAGAGCAAAAATAAACAGAGTGAAAAGAGGAGAGGAGGGATGAGCACTACAGGAAGAGAGAGAGGGAGAGAGAAAGAGAGAGAGAGCGAGACAGACAGACCGGGCACACGTGAGCAGCCGGCTGATGGCCGCACTATCAATACTGGTTAAAAGCATCACAGCAGGAGGTGCCAAAGAACAGAAAAAGGACAATGCAAAAGCTCTAGAAGAACAAGAGAATGGAGACCTCACCCTGAAAATGGAAAGTCTTCTGGTCCACAGTAATGGTAAAAGTGCTGTCGTCCTCGTCATCGATTCCAATCACTGCTCCCTGCAAAAAAGGAACGCAGCGAAAGCCATTCAGACTAAGGGACACGTCATTCGCTCCCTCTCTCTTTCTATCTGTTCCTCTGCCCCACTCCCTCACGCACAGAAAGAGAGCGAGAAGGAAAGGGGTGGGAGAGAATGGGTGGAGTAAGTGGAAGAGAGGGGAACAAGGCGGAAAAGGGAGGAAAAAATGAAAAGGAGATGGAAATTGAGAAAGGAGGACGGAGAGAGAGAGAGTGAGGGGAAAAACTGCAGCACATTCAGTAAGTATTACAGGGCCAGAGGAAAAACATGCGACTATTAACTCTTTCATACCTGACGTACCACCACAGCAAATCCTGATCATTCAATAAGCTAAAAGCATTTATAACGTTACAAAACAAGGCACTTTAAAAACATGCTATTCTTTTAAATAAGAAAATGCTGAAAATCCGATCTAAAAAGAAAGACACTAAGCTTTTACTTTAAATACAGACGTGCCAGGCAGTGCCCTTACTGGTTACCGACAGGAAGACAGCAACTGCTCAGAACACACCACAGGCCTTGAGAAAAATAAGCCAACGCCCTAAGCACTTTTAAAGACTTTCTTAAATTTACCTTAACTGCTAACTGGGAGGCAATCTGGAGGTCGAGATCTTATTTACGGTGCCACCAATGAAAGCTATGCAGTACATTCACATTAAAGCAGGTACACAAAACTCTTTAATTAACTCCAGAGAACTTCATCAATCTTAATTCGTCTGGCATATTAGATATTATGATCTCAAAACCCAATGATAATAACTTTTACTGCTGCTAGGCTGTATTTAAGCATTAACCACTTACAATACCATGCTCCTTTTAACACATTAACTCTACTCTGTATATTATCACAATTCTTCTTGGAATTAAATGTACATATTTCATAACAGTCCTCTGCCTGTTAAACTGAAGAGTGTGCCATCTGCTGGTAAAGAGCTTGCACAGCATTACATTTAAAAGGCGAGGCATTTGTGTTACATCCTGAACCACATCTTTGAATAAACTGGGTTTGTGCAAGGGTTTAAGATTACAGTGGAAACACATCCTTATGCTGAACCATACAAAGAGCCTTTAATGTATAGCAGCAACAGTTTGAGGAGGGCTATTTGTTGTTTTAGCATTACTGTATACTAAGTGAGGACCACACAGAAATCTGATTTTAAAATGCTTGACAGTGCCGCACAAAGCCTGGACCTGAACCCGTAGTGGACACTTCGGAGAAGATACTAGCCTTATTAATGGACACAGTCAACCTCTATTAAGATTTTAATCTATTTAATACGATATTAAGCATAAAATCATGTCGCATTCTTTTTTTTTAATTCTTCATCTACAGTATAATATCCAGATGAAATACTCTCATCGGCAGCTAGGGTTAACTTAATAGCATTAAGTTATAACAAGAACAACAAACAAGAATAATAGACAGACATGAGTTAATCACTTAAATGATTATGATGGACTAGATAAAAAATTAGTAAGAACCAGATTTAACTTAGTCCTACTTTAACAATAAAAAAAAAAGCTTCTTACCCGAAGTCGCACACAGCCTCTTCTAGAGCCACGCATCATCTTGTCCTTGGACTGAATGAGGAGACAGAGTCAAAGAAGTGTTTTATCAAACGTTTCACTTTGCACAAGATTTAAGAAGTGCACAAAATGTTGGGTCTAAGATTAGGTGTGTAACCAATTTGAATATTGTATCATACAGTGAAAAACCTATATATGCTATACTATATACTACTATGTGTGTGTGTGTGTGTGTGTGTGAGAGAGAGACCCTGGACCACCATCATATGATGCATGGGTATTTTTTATTTATTTATTGCAATAGCCAACAATACATTGTATGGGTCAGAATTATTGTTTTTTCTTTTATGCCAAAAATCATTAGTATATCAAGTAAAGATTGTGTTCCATGAAGATATTTTGTACTTTTTCTATAGTACATATATCAGCTTAGTATTGTACACTGTTAAGAACTTCATTTGAAAATCAAGAATAATAGCCAGAATGAGAACAAGCACAGACATGAGTTAATCACTTAAATGATCATGATGGACTAGATAAAAAATTAGTAAGACCCAGATTTAATTTAGTCCTACTTTAACAATAAAAAAAAAGTTAAAAAATGTATAATGCATCTATGATTAGCGTCGTAGGTGTATTGTACAACTGATTAAGAACTGGTTTTCTGCATGTTTTGACTTTTATTGGACCCTCAGATTCTGGATTTTATCATGTATCTTGAACAAACATTGTCATATCCTAAAGACCCATATGTTAATGGAAGCTTATTTATTCAACTTTATGATATTTACCCGTATGACAGGTTTTGTGGTCCATGCATATATCATACACTGACAACACGTATGTAATAAATAATATAACTAATATAATAATTAAAAAAACGTGTGTGTGTGTAACGTATCACACACTGAAGCGTTTTCCGCATAATCTCTCTTTTTGACAGTTTGACAGTTGACAGTTTCAGCTGCTGGATCACATGTATTAGCGTGACAGTAAACCAGGACATTCATAGTGAAGAGTTAATTCTACGTTACCTGGTGGTCAATAAACAATCACTGGCTAAACAATAATATGGCTTATTTATGCAGACATTAACAAACCTGAGAGCTCTAGCTTGTGGAAGATTTACTGACAGCAACTGCAGCTCTTAGCTTAGCTATTTATCTTGTTTTTGAACATTATAAAGCCTTCCGGATGAAGTCTGAAAGCTACAAATGTGCGTTAAGGCATTTAATAACCTGCAGCTAACGCATGCGAAACAACGGTCACATGTGGACGGCCTCCACCCTTTAAATTTTGCAAACTAAACTATACTACTGTAAGCATTTTTTTTCCAAGGGAGGTGGCCTTTCTGCTGGCAACATATCAAGTCCAGCTGCTGATTGGCTAACGGCTTCCCCAGCAATGCCCGGATTGGCTGAAGTCACGGTCACTCAAGCTAAGCCCCGCCCCAACCAGCTGAGATTCCGGACAGGCCTGCGAGTGCTCGTTTCCTTCCCAAAATTAAACGAATGTGGAACAGGCCACTAAGCGATCAACCCTCTCTCATATCTCGTAGCCATGCAAGAAAAACTCACAGTATAGTATGACAGCAACCCGGCGTTATAGTCCAGCACGAACCATCGGTATTGCCACCCCTTCATGACGTTAGTCCATTTGCTCAGCGGCCCCTCCATGATGGACGCCATTTTTACACTTTGCCTGAGTGCTCGCGGGGAGGAGTGCGAGGCGAGAAAAACCATGCGTCTGACGTCACGTGCTGAACTATGTCTCACTTTATACAAGGATAATAATCTTACATATCAGCAAGACTGCATGGTGCCACCGAGAATGAAACCTAACTAGGCATAACATAACTGTGATATTTTACATGATTCAGCTTAAATTCTTATAGAGGTTTGGATAGACTTGCTATTTTTGTTTATAAAATCTTTTTTTGTTTGTTTTTGTATCGTCTTTTTTGAAGCTGTGGTATAGCTATTAGGATGACACTATTATCTGTCCGTGCACTTGTTAAGATACTATAGTTTTCATTAATACCTTGCTTTTTTTCGTTTTAAAAATGTGTCTTTGACTTATTGTAGTATATCTTATCTCTTGCGACCAGTTAGTTATTGTCTTCAAGGAAATGCTGGATATTTTATGCAATATTATTTTAGTTTTTAGTTTTATTTACTACAATAGCCTCGTCTTTAAGAATAGAATAGAGTGTCTCGGAACAGTTTATAATGAATTCTCCCAAGTCCAGTCTGTGCCATAGACACACTCGTTTACTGATCTATATTGCACCCTAGTGGTCATTAAATACATGTATAACGTAAACATTATATCGCTAACTCAAACGTTCCTTTCTGCTTGTTTCCTTCCAGACTTATTTTTTTGTTGCACTATAAAACATTCAATAATTTTAGACATCTGCCTCTAGCCTCATCATGTATTGTTGTTTGTTAAGGTAAGCGCTTTTGCTATGCTAAGGTAAACTAATGTGTTTCCTCCGTTTTGGAAAGTTCTTGGCGTTTACTGTCCGAGTAAGCTCATAACGACCTTTGACACACTTAGAAAAAGAAAAATACAGGCACATGCAGCATAAAGAATCAGACGAATAATATAAACTCGACATAACAAACAGGTCGGTGCAACGTGCAAGGTGTTTTTCTTTTGTATCTTAATAAGAATGTATTATTAAAATAATATGTATTATAGAATCTTCAGTATATCTTGTAGAATGTTACGTTAGTCAATAATATTAGCACCTGTCGCTTCATGTTACACTTTTGTGCACAAAACGTGATTGTCGATCTCTTCATACAAAGTGACTGTGTCAGTCAAATACAAATTAAAGGTATGTTTTTTTATTCATTTAGTTTCCAGTCATCACAAGTGCATGTTTCATTGTTCTTTCTAAAAACATAAATAATTATATTCTATAGAATATGCTTATATTCTTCATCCACTTCTTAGTGCTGCATGACCCTGTATTTTTCTTTCTTTAATTAAGTATGTTAATGCTTGTAATCTTACGAATAATAATAACAAATAATTTATAACTGATAATTTTAATAATCTATTTATCTGGATTATATAATATTAATAATAATAATAATAATAATTATTATTATTAAATTAAATCTGATGTTTTGAATAGAAATCCCAAGCCCACGTGTAATCATTGCAGAGGTATTGCAAATAAAAACATGTCTTTTTTTTCACCAGGTCTTTTCATATAAAAGGGAATAATCTCATTCAGCTTACTAGAGCATCATTCTCTCAAAATCCTCAGTCATGGGACACAACATCCAAGCTTTTTAGCTGCACTGCATACCACAGCACACATTCACCTGTTTCGGGCAGTCTGTGGCAACCCTTGATACATAGGACACACCAGCCAGCAGCATCGTCCCGCTCTATGAGCTCCACTGTGCGCAGAAGAAGCCTGCCAAGTGCCTTTCCAGTTATAGATGGAGAATGTCATCCAGTTCACAGACATGTGTTTGAAGCCAATCTCAGGAACAGCCTAATCTGTCAGCAAAGGTAAGCCTGATTCACACGCATTAAAGATCTGCCCACAATTACTTTGCATTATTATTCCCAAATCGTAAATTTCATCACATAAGTAATGTCCGCCTTGTATAACTTTGAATTGTTTCAACAGATACCTTGAGCACAAGGAAAAAGTACTGAAGGGGGGTGGTGAAAATGCTGTAGTGCGGCATACACAGAGGAATCGAAAGGTCCTCGTACGAGACAGACTCCGCATGCTGCTGGACGATGAAGATTATTTAGAACTTTCTCCTTTTGCTGGACTTGGTCTGCCCTATGGAGACATCCCATCAGCAGGCTGCCTCACAGGTAATATACTGCATAATACAGTGAAAAGTAGTATTATTTATGGTAATTTAAGAATACAAAATTAGGCCTTAAAAGGAGATATCTGAGAGGCTCATTTAAATAAAGGTTGTAATGTTGTTATTAAATATTAAGTAATTGCCATTTATAGTTATTTCTGGTACATTATATTTATTGTGTTTTTCAGTGCAGCAGAGTGGTTTGTTTATTGATTAAATTAGAAATGACCTTATTTAGGCTTTTTTATTTAAAAGTATTAGACTTTATTGGATTGGATTTAGCATTAGATATAATCATTTGATATTAAAATATTTGTGCATTTGTGTCAGTTTGCTTCCTTTGTAACAGTGTTATTTATTTTTACACAGGAATTGGAAAAATTAATGGACTTTGGTGCATGTTTATTGCTAATGACGCCACTGTGAAGGGTGGTACAGCGTATCCCATCACAGTTAAAAAGCAACTCAGGGCACAGGTTGTGGCCATGCAGAATCGTTTGCCTTCTGTTTACTTGGTGGACAGTGGTGGCGCATTTCTGCCTCTTCAGGTAACTTGCATTTATTGCCATGGCGAGCTCGGTTTTCTTTTAATGGTGCATTAATGGTTGCTGTATCAACAGTCAGAGATCTTTCCTGATAAAAACCACGGAGGTCGCACCTTTTACAATGAAGCAGTCATGTCAGCAATGAAGATTCCCCAGGTAATAGAGATTCATGCAAAACATTTTCATTAAAAAACAAATATACGTTGCCAGTCAGTTTTATTTTTTTTGTGTGCTATTCATATTTTTTTGGTGCAATTTTGTGTTTGATCTAATGGTATGAGATATTATAATCTGTAGGTGGCAGTAGTGTGTGGCTCATGCACAGCTGGTGGCGCTTATGTGCCCACTATGTCTGAGGAGGCGGTGATTGTCCACAGGATAGGAACAATATTTTTGGGGGGTCCACCACTGGTGAAAGCTGCAACTGGAGAGGAGGTTTCCCCAGAGGACCTGGGAGGAGCCAGGTTGCACTCGGAGTGAGTATGCAGTTTCCTACCTCGATGGCATTTTCTTTTTTCTTTTTTTTTTATCTTAATCTAAAGAGCAGTGGAGTCTCTGTATGTCCACAACAATGTTACTGATTGATAAATAAAAGTAACGATGAAAGTGTGTTGGTTAAGAAAGATCAAAACCATCCTGCAATTGTTTACTCAGTCAAATGTATTGTTATAGCATAGATTATTAAAGAAAAAAACATATATATATATATATATATATATATATACAGAGTGAACCCTTAACAGAATTATAAATAAACTGTATTACTATAATATCATATAGAGGACAATAATATTAAAGAAAATGAAATATAATTTTTATTTGTGTGTG
>JAUYWG010000041.1:5751304-5763540 GCA_034779775.1 Enteromius afrohamiltoni
TTACAATATTATGAATGCATCTTGCACATTTTGCTTACATTAAATGTATATTTCTCAATATTACCAACTTAACTAAAAATTTCTTGCCTTGTTTACATCACCAGAGTGAGCGGCTGTGTGGACCATTTTGCTGCAGCAGAGAATGAGGCGTATGAATATACCAGAAACATTATTTCCACCCTAAATTATGAGCTCCCAGAAAATGACAGCACTCTGGTCGAGGAGCCCCTGTACAATGTGGACGATCTCATGGGCCTTGCACCTCACTGCTACAATCACAGCCTGGATGTCAGACTGGTAAAGACACATGCACTGTCTTATACTATCATATGATTTGTGGGGGTTCATGTACTAATTTCTTTCTTCATACTGTTTAGATTGTGAGTCGACTGACCGATGGTAGTCGGTTTCAGGAGTTCAAGGCCCGTTACGGCACCCCACTCCTCTCTGGGTTTGCCAGAATTGAAGGGTAATAGCTTTTGGAGGATGTTTTTAGTTCATTTGTTATTAGGAAAAAGTGAGGTGGTTTGATTATTGTGAAAATAGAACTGGAAATAAACCTTTTTCACACTAAGTGTATAATCTTTTTCTAGGTCACCCGTCAGGACACTGCCTTGACAGTAAAATGGTAGACAGTACTATGGTAAACGTTAAGATAAAACAGTTAAACCTGTTAACCTGAAAATCAGACTTTCTTGCTTCTGCATGTCTGACCAATCAGATCTAAGCAGGATGTGAATTAAGAGAATGAATCTTGGCTAAAGATGGGAAGCAGTCTTTTATTTGTTCACACAAAGAATGTCTCTGAGAGCTGCTTCGTTGTGGTAATCTGAAACTCATTCAAAAAGGATAAATCTACGTCAGAGATGTTCAGATGAAACTGTTATTGAGGGCTATGTTATGCTGAACAAACACTGTAAAGTAACACTTTTGTTACTTTATAGTTGATTTAACTTAATTTATTTGGCTACATTTTATTGGTTCAGAGGAGTTTTGCATTGGCAAACGGCAGTTGTAACATACAAAAATCTAGGTTTTCTTTACTATGTTTACTTCACTTTTTTATATTTTAGTCATCAGGTTGGAATCGTGGCAAATAACGGAGAGCTGACATATGAAGCTTCCCTGAAAGGCAGTCATTTTGTTCAGCTGTGTGATCAGAGGGACATTCCTCTCATCTTCCTGCAAAACACGGCACCAGAACCTGCACACACATTCTCAAAAAGCAAGGTACATCGGAAAATATTTATGTGCAGGTTTTCCAACAAAGAGAAAACGCATTACTTGTAATTTCATTTAAACATACATGTGATACACATGAAAGTGTAATAGTTTCCAGTAGTTCTAAATAAGTGGGGTTTTTTTTTATGGAATGACATCTGGCTTTACACACACGCCATCTTGTTTTACTTTATTACTAGCTCTCTTCTCTCTCGCTCACTTCATTCCTCTAAACCACTTGCTCTCTTTCCCATCCCTCTTAGGCGGAGTCCAACACTAACAGACTGAAAGCTCAAGGTTCCATGATGTCTGCTGTGGCTTGTGCTTCAGTTCCCAAAATTACTGTGGTTATTGGAGGATGTCATGGAGGTGATAGCTATGCTATGGTCAGTATATAAATCTATTATTTTGATTAAAAACTACTACTTCCAGATAATTTCTTTATTTCTTTCCTTTAGTGTGGAAGGGCTTTTGACCCTAATTTCATGTTCCTGTGGCCCAATGCGAGAGTGTCGATTTTGGCCCCAGGCCACTCAGATGCCTTTGTGCAGACAGAAGAGGAAATCACACAGATTAATGAGATGTAAGGGCCAATGTAACAGTCAAGTGTATTAGTCAGAGAGATGTTTAAGGTTGATGGTCGTTTTAAAATATGTATAATTCATTGAAATAAATAATTAATAAAAATGTTGTCCTTGTGAAGGCTGAAGGAAGAGAGTTCAGCATTCTTTTCAACCGGCAGACTGTGGGATGATGGTGTTATTCTACCTCAAGACACCAGAAAGGTAAAAGTAAAAAGATAGCAAATTCATTTGATTTATTTTCTGTGTGGTTTTTGTACTTTGCTATATAAATATCAAGTTTAATTTAAAGGAATAGTTCACCCAAAAATGTAAATTCATACTGCATGCGAGTAATTCTAGAGCTGTGTGAATTTCATTGTTTTTGCTGAAAACCTAGGGAGATATTTTGAAGAAAGTTCAACCAGGCTGTTTTGGGTCACCATTAATTAGGGACAAAATTACTATGGAAGTCAATGGTGACCCAAAACAGCCTGGTTACAAACTTTCTTAAAAATATCCCCCTGTGTAGAACAAAGAAATTTATACAGATCTGGAACTACTTGAGGTCGTGGAAATGATCACAGAATTTTCATTTTTACTTTTAACCGCCCAAATACTTCTCATGGCTTAAAACATTTGCTTGTATGTTTCATTATAAAATAGGTAATAGTAGTTTAATTAGGGGTTTCTTTAAAAGATTAATTACACTCAAGTTTAATATCAAAGATGAATAAAATATATCCTTTTGTTCCCTTTTAGGTTTTGAGCAAGTGTCTGAAAGTCATTAAACAACAAGAGTATCAATTATCCAGAGAGAAAATGAGGACTCCTTTTCTTCGACTATAACACTACCTCTGAAGAAACCTTAGTGAACTTTATAAACTTGTAGAAGTTGTTTTTATTAAAGGGTCATCCGGTGCCACATGCACTTCTACAGGCTGTTTGGACTGAAATGTGTGTTGGGAGTGTGTGTACACAACCACTCTACAATGATAAAGATCCACCAGTAGTTTTCTTTTAATTTAATCAAAATAAGTTGCCCTTCTGATATAAAACCATTCTCAAATGCATGTCGGTGTGGCGTCACACAGACGGAGGCCACTTCCACAATAGTTGATTGACAGCAGCGTGTCACACAGACTGAACTGGTGTCTTACCTCAGACCCGCCCTGAGTGAGCCGTCATCAGACAAGCAAGGTTCCTAAAAGATTTAGGTGTTTTGTTGTTGAATGTATTAATGAACATAGCAGTAGTCATTTACCCCCGACATCTGAGTGACTGAAGGCGCAGAAGATTAACGCTACGTGGTTCTGAAAGGAAACACGCCCTTGATCAACCGAAATGTTTGTTCGCGCGAGTCATTCATGATCCAGCCTCACCTACAGAAGCAGTGAGTATAATGTCTTTTAATAAATCTTTGCAAAACACCTTTTCTAATTATGTGCTAATTAGCAAGTTTCACTATGAATACTGCTAAAAAAAAAGATCCTCTGAGAGCGTCAGGAAAAGAGGGGCGGAGTCAGCGGAGCTTGTGAAGATTTAAAGTGGAAGTACACAGAACAGTGATTTCTAAAGAGCTGTTTATGACAGGGTAAAATTAGCATTTTTAAAACTATCTTTGAGAAATTATAAAACAAACTATATTACAAACTTTCCATAAGTAATCATATTAGCTTGTGGAAAACTGGGTTTGTATGACCCCTTTAAAGTAAATATAAACTAACAATGTTAGTGTTAAACGCATATCTTTATTTTAATGCCAATTTGCCTGTAATCAGAAGTGGTGCCTTATTGTGATTTTCTGACTGATGTAAAAATAAACCTATTTGTACATATGGAATTTTACTTCTGAATAAATCATTGTTCATAAATGCTGAAATAGAAAGTTTATTTCTTATTGTACACGATTATCCATGCATTGCAAGCATATCACGTCATATAACATTAAAAATAGCAACAATCAGACTGATTACATTAAAAATGAACATGTATTAACAATTTTAAAGTATAGTCTAAAATAGCAAAGTCATAGTTGTGATCCTCTAGGGTTTGTACATGCCATGGAGAGTGATGGGAATCATTATATCAACCTCTGCTCGTGCTATTTCTGTCAGGTCAGTGGCACTGAGTATGAGGAGGAACGCTGGCCTCTGGGTGACTCCTGGTTTCACTACAATACTCAGAAGAACACCTGAGAAAACCAGAAGAAACACTTTATTGTTTTGGGATAATGGTCCAAAATATATGTTCTGTTTTCTAATACCTTCATCTTCATCTTTAGCATCAGGGCTTTGCACAAACAGTGGCTCGGATGGATAGGCATCTGGCTCCTGCCATATCCATGTTTCTTTGCTTTTCACATTCAACTTGCAAATCTAAAACCCCACAAAAATGACACAAATTACACATGAGGCAAATTTTAAACATGAAAATTTTTTTCAGTATCACGTCACTCCCACCCGGTCTGGAATGAAGTGGTTTAGCCCAAGTCCATAAACGAAGGTGTAATTTTTCCCACTGTATTTTTTGTAGTTGATCTGAGGAAACTCAAATGCTGAAACACAAACACAACCCAAAGAGGGCTGGCTTCATTTAATCAGTTACTTACGTTTGGTTTTTGATTTGGTTTGGTTATTTAAATACATTCAATTTTAAGTATTGGATATAAATTGAATGGTAAAATAATTATTTTAAAAAACTGGATTTATGACCTTTTCCAAACAAGGAAGACGCTGAGTATTTACCTTGACGTGGTCCAGAGAAAAGAACCTCAGGTTCAAGCCAAACGGTTCCATCACTGCACATAACAGCAGTGGCTGTGGTGTATGGAAGCGAAACCAAATTCTTTCCTTGCTCTTCCTGCAAAAACAACAAAGGAATGACAAATCAGAAGGAATTGGAAAGACAAACTGAATCCAATCTAACTGTTCCTGAGGCGATGTAGGATCATGATATCTCGTACCCTGTGAATATCCAGTGGAAGCACATATCGTCGCACCTCTGGCTGTGGAGCTATCATGGCTGCTTTTTTGACTTCCTCCCAGTTTTGCCTCATGTTTGCCAAATATAGATAATTATACACAAAATCATGCCTGTCATTCAAAGAAAAGGTATCACAGATGATCACCAGAATCTATTTTTTTACTGCCATCATCAAACGCATGTATTTTTTATTAGTAGATGCATGCTATTTGGCCATTTTGAGATGTTAGCTAATGCTTCAATAAATTAAAAAAACAAGCTATTTTACCCCTTCCAAGTGCAAAGGTCAACAACAATAAAGCCTTGGTCCTCATAGCAGTTAATGTGATGGAAAAGATTAAAGGCAGATGTTCTGAATTTGTGGTCAATGTATGCTCCGGGATTCTTGGTTGCAAGATGAAACCATGTCTGGGAATGCAACCAAACAAAGCGAATGAGTTACCATACAAAATACCCAGAGCATTTTTTGTTGTTTTCATTTCCCAAACATATAATTAACATTTCAAGATGATATAATGCCAGTAAGCACTGACTTACACCCATTTTGTCATTTGACTCAAAGCAGTCCATGTAATTTGTCCCTCTGATACTCCAGGAAGTCAGAAATTTCAGCAGATTGATCTTCACTGGAGTCTCAACAAACACAAAGTAGTTCTCGGTCATGCCAAAGCTATAAAATATATTATTATTAATATTTATTTGAATTATAAAGAATTTATTATATTATATTATATTAAATTATGTTATCAACCTATGAACGTAGGATGGTTTGAATCTCTCACTGCTTGGAAACTGTACCAAAACCTTTGACTTCTCAATTTGATCGGAATTATCTGATTAATTAAAAGATAATAGAAAAGTTACTTCTCAGAATGCATTAATACAATCCTTCTAGCCCAACACAGCAATATTCCAACCTTCTTGTGGTGGAGGGATCTTGACAATGTTGTAGGCCAGTGACATGTTCTTTCCAAAGCAGTTTCCAATGTTATATACAGTACCGTCTGGTTCTGTATGTGGATGTCCTGTCAAACCATTGACTGAGAGATAATTGCAAAGGTCCACCTATGGGAAGTAAATATATTAAAGGAACAGTTTGCAGAAAAAATTTCCCTTAAAAATTGACTTCCCTCAGGCCTTCTAAGAAGAAATTTAGCTTCCCAATGGATCTTCTGCAGTGAATGGGTGCCGTTAGAATGAGAGTCATGATAATTTATAAGTAATAAGCATAACTATGTTAATTGATGGACTTATGTGGATTGTTGTGACATTTTCTTCAGTTCTTTGGGCTCTCATTCTGACGGCACCCATTCACTGCAGAGGGTCTATAAGTGATCAAGTGATACAATGTAAATCTGTTCTGATGAAGAGACACACTCTGATCAAAAACTTGAATGGCCTGAGGGTGAGCAAATATTCAGCAAATGATAATTTTCAGATGAACTATTCCTTTAAAAGATGTATGTTTTTTGTTAATGGCCTCAAAATTGAGCAACAGTTCAAAAGCCTACCCTTTTTATTGTTTCTAGGGTATCAGGATCAACTTTAGTTATGTAGTTGGTTTCCGTGCAGGCATAGAAGTCCTCACCAATGGGGTAGATGTTGACAAGGCAGTTGTCCGTCACCTCAACACCTTGAAAGTAAGTAAAAAACCTGATGTACAAAAAAAAAAAAAAAAAGAACCAAAGGCATACGCACCATTAAGAGTAAATTTGTTTTTATGGCATTATTATAATACTCCCAAATGAAATTGAACAGAAAATTCTCTCCAGACCTTGAAAAGATGTTTTTGCATGGATCTGGATATGCAGCGGTGCCAAACTCTGTGATCACAATCCTTTTCTCTGTCATGGCTCTCACATAAGCATCAGTTCTGATAAACCTGGAGTTAAAGGTACCAGTAAAAATTAAACCACTTTTTAGAAAACAAATTATCCAGCATGTAAGTCATTTCAATTCCAGTAAGTTATTGGAAAACATTGATGTCATAAACTCAGTTTGGGTATTACTGCAGGTTAAGCACACAAACGTAAAACACAGCTACCTGCGGTGATAAGTGACATGTCCATCTTTCAGGTCAAACTTGTGAATGAGAGCCTGGCCATCAAAAATGTGGTAAAAAGGTTCATCTCCTATCTCAAAGAGCCCAGGGCCCACACGGAGCAGACTACCAGTGAGCCAGGCAGGGATTTTGCCTGCAGAAAAAGAAGGTTCACTTTAACCAAACGTATTCTTCAGCTTCCAAATATCAATAAAATAGCTCCCATATCAAAGGCTACAAGGCATTTACATAGGCCACAGCAAAAGCTGCATACACTGCATACGCAGATAAAGCATGGAGAAATGTGGAAAGCTGTCAAATAAAAAAATTGCTTGTTTTATAAGATTATACAAACCTGAGACATGAGCAGGAATGGGCTCAGCCAACTCTTCACATGACTCAAAGATTTTTTTATAGCCACCGGCTGGGTGTTCAAGACTAAACGAAAACAGATGTCCATATTTTTAATACAACGACACGAAAAAGAAAAACAAAACAACTAAACTTATACTAATATACTCATTCTTGCACATTCTTCGAAATTATACATTGCCAAGGGAGTACAAACTTAAGCTTAAAGGAAACAAATGATTAAGGAAACCACTTTTAAAAAAAAATAGTTTTAAAATGTTGCCATTTCCAAAAATATGCATTTGTACAGTTTGAACAGCTTGACTGAGAGTTAAAATTTCCATTACTCACCGGCTGACCATGTTAAACTGAGTTTGAGGCGAGATGCTCTCTGTGTGCGCAAACCAGAACTCTTCTGTTCCCATGAAGCAGCCACAGTCTCAGAACTCCTCCTCCGGCTGGTTGGAAGGCTCTGAAACAAAAATCCCTTTGTGTTCAGACTAAGGACATTTTCACTTTCCCTTTCCTGAAGGACACTTGAGCTAAAATGAAGAACACATACAAACCAGTGGTGAACTGCTAACATATAATATGAACGTAATGAAGCAGAATTTGTCAGTATTAAAAAAACAACAACAAAAAACACGGATGGAGTCTACATTTCCATAATAGAAAAAGTTGCAAAGTGTCCATAGTCATGTGAATGTGGCATGTGAAAAGGCTTTTCATTGATCACATTTCTTTGTTTAGTTCCCCGGATGACAAAGGATTTGTTTTCCATGGTCAGAGCACCGTATCATTTATAAACTGGAGACTGGATGTGAATACTGATGAAGTTCCACACTTTTCACAAGAGAGACTACAATGATATGCACACATGCATATGTTCATCCCTTTTTTAAATGTTGACAATAAAAAATAAATCAATAAATAAAATAATGATTATAGTATGTATATACAGTGGAGGAAATAATTGTAATTATAATTATTTGAGCCCTCGCTGATTTTGTAAGTTTGTCCAATGACAAAGAAATGAAAAGTCTCAGAAAAGTATAATTTTAATGGTAGGTTTATTTTATCAGTGACAGATAGCACATCAAAAGGAAAATTTAAAAAATAACTTTAAATAAAAGATGGAAACTGATTTGCATTTCATTGAGGGAAATACGTATTTGGCTCCCACAGAGTGGTTAGACACTCCTGCTTAATTAGTCACCCTCATTAAAGACACCTGTCTTAACTAGTCACCTGTATAAAATATACCTGTCCACAGAATTAATCAATCAAGCAGACTTCAAACTCTCCAACATGGGAAAGACCAAAGAGCTGTCCAAAGATGTCAGAGACAAAATTGTAGACCTGCACAAGGCTGGAACAGGCTACAAAACCATTAGCAAGAAGCTGGGAGAGAAAGTGACAACTGTTGGTGCAATTGTTTGAAAATAGAAGGACCACAAAATGACAATCAATTGACCTCGCTCTGGGGCTCCACGCAAGATCTCACTTCGTGGGGTGTCAATGATTCTGAGAAAGGCGAGAAATCATCCTAGAACTACACAGGAGGAGTTAGTTAATGACAGCAGCTGGGACCACAGTCACCAAGAAAACCATTGGAAACACATTACACTGCAATGGATTAAATCCTGCAGTGCTCGCAAGGTACACCTGCTCAAGAAGGCACATGTGCATGCCCGTCTGAAGTTTGCTTATGAACACCTGAATGATTCAGAGTGACTGGGAGAAGGTGCTGTGGTCAGATGAGACCAAAATTGAGCTCTCTGGCATTAATTCAACTCGCCGTGTTTGGAGGAAGAAAAATGCTGCCTATGACCCCTGAAACACCGTCCCCACCGTCAAGCATGGAGGTGGAAACATTTTGCTTTTTTGTTTTTCTGCTAAGGCACAGGACAACTTCACCGCATCAACGGGAAAATGGACGGAGCCATGTATCGTAAAATCCTGTGCGACAACCTCCTTCCTTCTGCCAGGAAACTGAAAATGGGTCGTGGATGGGTGTTTCAGCACG
Organism: Enteromius afrohamiltoni; assembly: GCA_034779775.1. Classification (NCBI taxonomy): domain Eukaryota; kingdom Metazoa; phylum Chordata; class Actinopteri; order Cypriniformes; family Cyprinidae; genus Enteromius; species Enteromius afrohamiltoni. The sequence continues at coordinate 5,760,489 of JAUYWG010000041.1, forward strand.
ACAATGACCCAAAACATACAGCAAATGCAACGAAGGAGTGGCTCAAGAAGCACATTAAGGTCATGGAGTGGCCTAGTCAGTCTCCGGACCTTAATCCAATAGAAAACCTATGGAGGGAGCTGAAGCTCAAAGTTGCACAGAGACGGCCTCGAAACCTTAGTGATTTAGAGATGATCTGCAAAGAGGAGTGGACCAAAATTCCTCCTAAAATGTGTGCAAACTTGGTCATCAATTACAAGAAACATTTGACCTCTGTGCTTGCAAACAAAGGTTTTGCCACTAAGTATTAAGTGTTTTTTGTTAGAGGGTTCAAATACTTATTTCCCTCAGTGAAATGCAAATGAGTTTATTATCTTTTATTTAAAGGTATTTTTTCAGTTTTCCTTTTGATGTGCTATGTCACTGATAAAATAAACCTACCATTATACTGTTCTGAGACTTTTCATTTCTTTGTCATTAAACAAACTTACAAAATCAGAGAGGGGTCAAATAGTTATTTCCTCCAATGTATATATAAATAAGTGACTTAACTGTACACAAACCAAAAATTGTGTATTTAAAATTTTTATTGCATAGATCAGGAACAGTATAAGCATTTAGGGTGATACAATAAAGTAATAAACAACAAAAAACATTATGGATTTGGCTCACTTCTGCTCAGTCAATCACTGTCCAAGTTTAGTTTTTCATTCTGAATATGCAAGCCACTGAATCGAGTGCAAGATGATAAAACACTGATAAAAGAGAAACATAAGCAATCAGTAGATGGTACTGACTAGAAAGAAAATATATACATAAATGACTACACCTGTTAGCGCATTTGAGATGAAAAAAAAAAAACAGTGCAAATTAGCCCATTCTAGCTTAGTAGCCAGGAAACTCCCACATCACATAGAAAATCAATACATTTGTCTTTAGAAGTCTGAGTGAACATTTTCTATGCACCTGAATGGTGAAGACACACACAAAAAAGTATAACAGAAATACAAGTTACTATAAGTGACAAACAATGTTACGAGACTAAAAGAAAAATCTTCATTTTGTTTCAAGGTGACTCCATGTAAACAGTATATCAAACCTATCTGCATAATATTTGCTGTGGGTCCCTAGTATGACACTATGAATGTCTGAAAGCTCCCAATAACTTACAATAAATCACACACCTTAAATAAATAACATTAAAACTAACAGACATCTGTACTGAAACAGAAAAAAAAGAAAAGTCACTTTACTAGAGGGAAACACTATAAGAACATTTTAAAAAAGCCCAAAACACTTCAAACAAAGTTACAATACAGATTATACTATGCAACAGATCAACTTGAGGTCTTTAAACTCCCAAAATAACATTCACAAGTTAAGAGGTATTCAGTTTCGAATACTGAAGGTTTTGGCTTTCTTGATGCTTAACAGCATTGGCGGTTTTATCTTTGGTTTATCAGCAAAAAGCTGAGCTTCACTCTCTGTTGTGGGAAAACGTCTTGAGTAGATGTCTGGATACTCCTTGTGAAACTGAGGGGGAAAAAAAATAAAAAAATAAAGATAGGTAACTGTATATAAGTGGAACAAATTATGAATCAACACTTTGGTGCCAAGACGATATATCAGTGATTAATTTATATTTAATTGATTAACTTTTTAACATTTACTGGGAAAAAATAAATAAATAAATAAAAATGTTTAAGGCCTTATTTTGTATTCCTTTTAAGGAAAAAGCAGGATGTTTGTGAGATATGAGAAGTAATTAAATACCAGTTTTAGCTTCTTTTTCTTCTCTTTCGTAGACATGGTCTTGTCCTTTATGAGACCCTCCAGTAGGTCACTGAGAGCAGTCTGGGACACAGACAGTTTCTGCTCTTCAAACTCCTGAGTGCTGATCTGCCTGCAGAATGAGTAGGTCGGCATGGCAACACCAGAGCCTGGGTATGTGGTCTAGAAGATCCAGAACGCATGCAAATGAATGTTGGATAAACAAAATATAATACATGGATAAATAAACAAACAGAGGCCTCTCTTCTCATGAATAATCTAACATGCTCAATGATTAATTCCTCTAATGAAATGACCATTAAAATACAAACAAAAATCTTTGATTTTATAAACTGAGGAATGAGTTAGAATTATTATTTTCAGATGCTTTTGTTTTAACTCAGGTTCCGTTTGACTTTTACCATTCCTTCATCCTCGGGTTGCTTTAAAAATATGCAACACTGTTCAAAAGTGTAGGGCTAGAATTGTTTCTGTTAAATTACCAATTACATTAACCAAGCATGCATTTGATCAAACATGACAGTAAAAATCCTCACAAAAGATTTGCATTTCTAATAAAGGCTGTGCTTTGTTTTTTTTTTTTTTTTTTACTTTCTATTCATCCAAAAAATAAATAAATAAAATGTATTTATACATTTTTTAAACTGTAATAATATTTTATAATACTTCCTTTTTTATTAATCAAACACAGCACTGGTAATCAAAAGAGCTTTATCAAAATTTAGTTTTGCATTTAGCATTTTTAAAGTGCCCCTTTTATATTATTTCCATTATAGCTTTTCATGCAGTGTGTAATGTAGCTGCATGTGAATGTATCCTGTATGTAAACATATTGTAGGTGACTCCCAAAACGAGCATTAAAATTGCATAATATGGACACTCTAAACAACACTGCAATTACATTACAATAAATATAAATTTAAATAAACATTATTTTAAATAAATATGTACTGTATGAGTAATTTCCATGTAGTTTGTCAGCACGCACCAGTGATTTGAGGTAACTGATGTGATCTTCAACAGCATTGCGCAGGTACACAGGCACTTGCATAATCTCCTGATGGTGATCCATGAGAAATGATAACAGCCTTGTAGCCAAGAGCTCGTCCAGATCATCCACCTCCTCACAACTTAAGACGCATCTAGAAAATGTCTGCACCAGCTGCATTCACAAACACAAATGAATATGTACAGTGTATGAAAAGACATGACAGCAAAAAAAAAAAAAAAAAAATAAATATATATAAAATATATATATAAATATATATATATATATATAAAT
>JAUYWG010000041.1:5763640-5788058 GCA_034779775.1 Enteromius afrohamiltoni
TATATATATATAAATAATTATTATTATTCTATATAAGGTCTACTAGAGTCTTCCTGACCAGAGTCCGTGTTCCAATGACATCGTGCAGACGCGGCATGTCGACATTCTGGCTCATACGAGAGATCATTCGCAGAAGCAGCTGTAGTTTGCGCCGACTGGCGGGTGGCAGGAGTAACGTACAGAGCTGCAGGGCCTCGATGGCCACCCGCTCTAGTGATGGCTGCAATAAACCTGGAATGTCATGTGACTCACATGTAACCAAAATAAACCACAGCACAAGACTATAACTTAAATACACACAAAATGACCACACATAAACATAAACAACATAAGCTTAAAAATCACGTAATCAGTGCCAATGATCAAATCACACACATGAACTTCAAGCAAAACAACTGCACCAACAAGAAATATATATTATACTACTGCAATACTTTACTACTGCTACAGCTTTGACTATACTGTGCCACTATAATTGCAAGAAAAAAACCCAAGAGAAATTCAAACAACAATCTGGCCTAACTTTTTTTTTTTTTTTTTTACCAAAAATGTGAATAGATTAAATAAAAAAAGAAAAATTAGTAGTAGCCAAAGAATTAGTTAGCATTAAAGTGATAGTTCACTCCAAAATTGTAATTCTGTTACACCGTTCCAAACCTTTTAAAGAGTAGCCTTTTTTCCTCCCATATATGTATTTTGTGTTTCATGCAAGGAACTACAGTAATTCATACAGGTTTGGAACATGAGGGTGTGCACATTTTGGAATGAACTATGCCTTTAAGAATATAATTCACGTTAGTCTGCCAGGGACAAACAAACACATGCTTAAGCACAAACAGAGAAGCGCATCCTCATGGTTGTGTGTGTTTTTAACATGCTCTTACTTTGCTCGGGGTGGCGTGCTAATGGGGGCCAAGTGGGTGCAGGTTTGCTCAGGTCCAGAGAGCTCTGACAGCGTCTGCTAATGCTCGGACCTGCCCTAATGTCCATGCAACTTCCATGCAAACTGAGCAAACCAGGACCTCTAAAGCCAATGCTGGACGTTGAATCTGGCCTCATGGTAATTTCAGCCACAGGAGCGTGGATGCTAAAGCTGCTAGCAGACATTTCTCTATTCTCCTCTATGTCAAGCAAGTTACCGATGCTTCTGGGACGGGCCCTGGAGGGTCTCTGGTTGGTTCGGCGAAGACCTGAAGGGAGTTGTGAGCTTGTGTTGTTGCTGGAAGTTTCAACACAAGAGTTTATGGACACTGAGGAACCCTGAAGCTCAAATTTGAGGTTTGGGTCTACTGGAGAATCATTTTGAGAGGATGATTTATCGCTGTTGCAGGACTGCATGCTTTCCGATGATCTGAGAAGTCTGTTCTTTGAATGGTTATCAACAATTCCCTCCAAAGAGCAACTTCTTGACCGAAGCGAGCTAAATGGGACTTCTGTTTTGTGAGCCTGAGGAATTTCTAGATAGCTACCATCCAGCCGGTCTCCATCGCTGGCCCTTCTACCTCTAAAAATGGGCAGCTGTACTCTATGGGTCTCTGCTTTTGAAATGAAAACTTCCCTCATGGGTGAATCGGCTTCATCGAAGGCCTCCTTTCTTATTAGGCTCAGTAGGAGGCATTCGGTCGATTTGAACAGGTTGGCAGCGTTCACATATGGGGTTTTGGCTGGCTGTGGGCAGTTGGGTTCCTCCTGGTTTTTACGCTTTCCACGTTGAGTTTTAGGAGCCGTGATGTAGCCACACATAACTAGCAAAGGACCAGACAACAGAACATAAACAACAAACAGGCAGGCAAAGACATTCAAGAATGAGGTGAGACATTTAAAACAGAGCAGACAGAGTTAGTTTTGAACATCATCTGACACCACAAAAGCAGTGCAGTCAGTAGAAACAGCGCCTTGAGACTCCATCAGTATTTTATATATTAATTCCCACAGCCAAATGTTTGACGTAATTCCGAGGAAGGAATGTACGAGTATTTAAACAATCCAAGCTCGAATCTAAAATGACACATCACATTTATCCGTCTTATATACATACATAAACTGTAAGAAGTTCAAAGTTGTTTTTTTATGTTTATGTTTTTTTATCAAAGCTACCTTTATTAAAACAAAACAATATTGTGAAATGTTCTTACTATTTAAAATGAACTATTTTCTACTGAAATAAATTTCTAAATATAATTCCATTATTTTCAGCCATTACCGATCCTTCACAAATCCTTTTAATATGCTAAAATAATTACTTTTTAGTATCACTGCTGAGAACAACTGTACAATCAAGCATGTGCTTCATACATACCCAGGATGTTGACAAAGAGTTCATAGTACTCATAAGTAAGCAGCGGCTCAGAAAGGCTGTAGAAATAGTTTGAAACGGTTTTAAACACATCCCGCTCAAATCCTGGGTAAGATGGCTGGTTTGAGTCATACTTTGGCCCTTGATGGATTGGACAAATGTCAAAAAATTATTATAAAATAAATTGATTCATTACCTTTATATTATATACACAAAATACATACTGAGTGACATTTTAAATACTTATTTTAACTTCATTTAATTTCACAAGTAGCTTAACTTACAGTTTGCAAGACATTTCATGGCAGACAAAACCCAGTGTGGCAAATCATCTATGGAGGGGGACAAACGACACAAAATAAACAGAACGTAAAAATATGATGTTTGCCACAAACTGAAAAGACACACATCTGGCCTACCGGTCTTATCCTCCAACGAAACGACTCCGTGTTTATTGACTTTGGTCATACTATGAACAATGAACTGGGGATTGACTTGTGCTGGATCCAAAACATCTTCAAGAGACCCTGATCCCACCAACTTCTGCAAACTGAGCATTCAAAAGATGAGATAGAATATAATGTAGAGCATATCTAAAACGTTGCTGTTGTTTTTTTATTAATCTATTTAGGAAATGCACTCTATTATTAGAACTGGACGTGCAACAGAATTTCCTTGGGGAAACCACTGCAAAAGACGACAACATAGCATCACATTTTACTCTATTACTACACATTTTGGAATAAACACTTAATTCTACATCAACAACTAACCAGCAGTGATTACTAGCAAAACAATTACGATCGTGGACATGTATATTAGATAATCTTATTAATATGTAAATGACTGCATGCAGGAAGTACTTTTAACGCAATGCTTTCTGTGTACTTCAACACATGCAAACTATTATGTGACAGATGGTGTGGGGGGAGGCGAGCTTACTGTGTAAGTGTGACATTCTTCCAGATAACTTGAATGTCGTCCTCTGTGAGCTCCCTGCAATGCTCCGTCTCACTTGAGGAAGATCCCACAGCAGATTCTTGTGCTTCGGGATCCACATTTTCCTGTGTGAAATATAAAGTGTATATTATACATTTGCAGTGAAATTCAACGTTAACAGCATTTTTAAAACAACAAAACTTACCAATACTTCCTTATCAAATTTTTTAGAGCCCCTAAATTTGAAGAAACTCTCCTTGTCCGTCGTAGATATGCTCTTTTTCCTCAAAACAGGGGCACGGTTAGGAATGGGCTTCAGTGGAGATGTTGATGGAAACCTGAAACATATAAACATTATAATTTAGCAAAATTCTTTCAAACCTTTTTAAAAGAGTTTATAATACCTGTAAAGATGGCCGTTGTCCTCCAGGTCTTCCATGCCCCATCTTCCCTTCACATCCTCAATAACATGGTTCTTCAAGAACTTTTTTAGCAGCTGCACTGTCTGCTGTCTGGTAACTTCGGGTCCAAAGTTGCTGTTGTTCTTCAAGAGTTCATGTAGCCAATCCACTGCTGCTGATGCGGTAAAGCAGCTCATGTAAACCCTGAAGTGCTGTCGGTGCTTCTTCAAGGGCATTCCTGCTCGGAAAAGCTTGGTAACTTCATTCCACTGGGGGGAAAAAAAACAGAATTATAAAAGATGAACTAATAATAGTCTGGAGGAAAGAAAGTTGTTCTCCAAGTTTATAACTGTTACTCTTTTTGTTGAAAATGTTTACACAACTGACGTTAATAATTAGCAAAAATCATGGTAACTATATAACGAACAGTAACATATACACCTAACAATAAACACGGCACTTTTAACGTTATAGCTAAAAAAACAATTTTTTTTGACAAAGTAGAGAACAGCTAAATGGACGTGCATTATAAAACTGAGATGCAGGTAATTAACCTTGCAAACAAACGCGATATATCACCAGACCAAATCTGGTCAATAAGGCAGGAAAGACTCACCAGTTTAGTGGCCCTGTATGGACCTGGAGTGACAACTTGTGAACTCATTGAAGCGATCGCGATGTATTAAACACCTATGCAGCCGTTTTCATTATTCCTACATATACGGGAGAGTTTACTTTTGACCTACCGAACACAGAATGCTATACTGAATATATCGATAGCTAAACCCTCTAATGGATAAGTCACTCCCTGTGTAAACAGATATGCGGAGATGCTTCAATCCTCACTCACACCCGTTTGAAATTACAACCCTAACGTCTCGGAGGATTGTGATTGGATGGTTTGTTTGGTCACATGATCTACATGGCGACAGCCATTGGTTGTTCCTTGATGCCAGCTTTGGCTGTCAAAATATTGGTCTGATTGGCAATACACTTAAAAAAAAATGTTATTATGAAAATGCAAAGCTAATATCTGCAAAATATGTTGTTAATTTCCTTATACTGAAGGCAAAATTATTAATTCATAAGCAAGTATTGGTTAAATCTTGTTTTGACTTTGCCCCCTTTTTAATGCGATGACTTTTCTTGGCTTTTCTTAAAAGATGTGGTAATTTTACTTTTGTACTTTCCTTTTTTCTGTGATACTTGATGTATGCAAATCCACCGATTTTTTTCTGTCTTTGTCTTTATGATTGTTTTGTTTTGAGAAGAATGCATCCCTCTGCTTGTATGTTTTTACACGTTCTGCAAGAAAAACTAAAATAATATTATTATAACTTTTTACTTCACTCAAAACATAAATCAATGATAAAATAAAAAAGGCTCATTTACATATATTTGAAGGTAGATTTGAAAGTTGTATAGTTAATAGTTACTTTTCACCGTTTCATATAAAGCCATATGTAGTTTCCGTACTGAGCGGAAACGACTACAATGACCAAGCTGCATTGCACGCAGGTCAAGAGTTTCACTTCCGTTTTTGATCGTCTTTACGTGTTACTGGCGATAGTTACCGACTCATAACTATTCGGAAAATATTGAACGGTTTATCTGGTAGGTGCTCGTCTTTGTATTAACAGATTGATTTAAACAACATGCTCTACATAATGATATGCACACAAAGTTGCTAAAGTGTAATTTTCATTCATATTGATAGTGTAGAACAGTCGCTAGAAAGTTGGGTTGCTAGCTTTTAGCTGTCAATGATACCTAACTTCGTTAGAGACCTGTAACTGGAATCAAATCATTTAATAATATAAACATGAATATGTATAAATTCATTCCACAAAAGAAAAGTCATAAATCCTAAACATTACTGAGTTAAACTATTATTACTGAGTAAAACAAAACTCCTTATTTGCATGCTAAGTTTGCTAGTTGACACTATGATCAGTCAATAAAGGCATAAAAGGCTTTAAAGCGAATAGTGCTGGCTCTCAACTACAAAGTAGTTACACTTAGGAATATTACTTATTACACATTGCATGAGATCCTGCATCCAGTGATGTGATTTTACAACTCTTCTCTCTTCCCAGGATCTGCTGCTGAAGACAGAGTTAAAAGACGATGATTGATATCAAAGCATGGGCAGAATATGTGGTGGAGTGGGCAGCCAAAGACCCCTATGGCTTTCTCACCACGGTTATCCTGGCTTTAACCCCTCTGTTTATCGCAAGCGCCCTGTTGTCATGGAAACTTGCCAAGATGATCGAGGCCAAGGACAGAGAGCAGAAGAAGAAACAAAAACGTCAAGAGAACATCGCCAAAGCCAAGAGGGCCAAGAAGGATTGAGCTTGGCATGTAGAGAGAGGGGTCAATACAGTCCAGTCCCAGATGAATGGCTTTTCTCTTAACCCAGGACAGTTCTTATGGGACTTTGAGCAAGACTGGGCTTGAAAGAGGCCTTAGTAAACCCTTAGAGGGAACATATATAATGGGGGGTTGATTGATCTCAATGGCAGGACTGCAGCACTTTTCCAGGATATTATCAGTACAGTGGAAAATGCACTGCATTGTTGTGCTATACACACCATTGTGCAGTACTCTGCATTCCATTTTTTACTAAGTTGATGTTTTTCCAAGCTAAATCAACAAAATACTTAAATTATACTTTTTTTATTAATAAAAAAAAACCATTACACGAAATCTGTCTCAAAACTGTCTAATGTCTGTGTGATTACTACAGTGTTCTTGAATCTTAGGGTGTACCCACACTAGGCATGGTTGTGAGTACGATTGTACTCCCACACTAGCACTTACACTAGTTAAATGAACCACGCTTTGGTGGTCAAACGCACCCTTAACCACATTATTTCCTGTAAGTGTGAGACACTTATTAACCACTAAAGGCAAATAACTAGAAGAATAACAAAGTGCAGTAAATGTAAAAAGCCTTTGTTTATGCACGTTATCGTAGTAAATAATACTACACACCAGTTTTCAACACAATAGCCTGTTTTTGTTTAAGTAAATTAACTGAAAACCGTTATGAACATAAAATTATCATTACCAAAATATTATTTACACACTTTCTAAATAAAGTGCAAAATGAAATAGAAGTAGTTTTAAATTAGTCTCTGCTGATAATGAATAACTTTCAATATGGTGAGACAGCACATGTAAAATATAATATAAACCAAATGCAAAAAATGGACGACAAAATTTGATTTTATAACAATCCCGAAGCAGAGCTCACGGAAGCCTGGCAGCATGTCTTTTTTTCTTAACATCATTTTTTAAATTCATTTTAGTAATGGTTCACCCAAATATGAAAATTTGCAAGCCCTCAGATGTAGACGAGTTTTTTTCTTCATCGGAACAGATTTTGAGAAAAGTATTACATCACATCACTAGAGGAAAAACTAAATAATAATGCACATAAATAACACTGGATGGACTCAACTTTAAAGTGTATAATCCATAATAATGCTTCCTCCTGTGAAAAAGGCCATCCTCTGTTTAGAACTGCTTTAGACAATGAGAAGGCATCATTTTGGATAGAGGACCTGGAAGCAATGGTTTGAAGTTAAAAACATCTTTATGCTAAAACTTCTCAATTCACTAGACCTTTTTGATGTTGTATAGTCATGCTTTTATTAGACTCCAAATCTCCAGACTCCATCTGTTTGGATGAAGAAATTTGCCTACATCTTGGATGGCCAGATGGTGTGTACATTTTCAGAAATGTGTAATTTCTGGGTAAAATATTCTTTTAAACTTAAAAAAAGCAAGATAACCAGTCATTACATCAACAACAAGATCAACAAGTAGTGAGCAGCAGAACTACTATTTCACTTAAATTGCAAATTTACTTAAAGACAGCAAAGGATTGTTTGAACCTATTTATTGCTCCCTGGAGGTGTCCAGGACCCAGGCTGGAATGTGTTGGCAGTGCTTACAGGCTCCTCACTGAATTCAGTCTTTCCAAACTGTGCGGCAGAAGCATGACCTTTGACCCGAGTCTGTACCGGTAGGGCCACCAAACCTTCTTCATACTCTTTGGCCTGCAGAGCCTTATCCTTCCCCTCTGTATCTCTAGCTCTGATTTTGATCTGCTCCCTATAACGTTCGTTCTGTAAAAGCTCCTAAAGAGGGCAAATGACAGGTGTTAACATGTTCATCGCAACATTACTAGCTATACAATTGTAATTTTAACACAGACACTCAATATAATCTTACAAAAAAATACCTCTATTGTAGGTGGCTGCTTCCGCCTGCCTCTCATCCAAGCTACAGGGAGAGAAAAGATACAACAAAGCACTAAGTTACTATATCATTTGATAAATATTACATAATACTATAATATATGAAATACTTATATTTTAAAGCAAAGTATAATATGATAAAACATTTAATAATGGACTTATGACAAATATCCACTTTACAAAGGTCAGTTTTCAAATATACAAACAGATCATTTAGTTTAGACAGTTATAGTAACAATCTGGACTGAAATTTTGGTTAGATTCCCATTATCATAAAAATATAGTATTTGTTCATTAATATAATGTGTCTATTACCATCCCATTCAGAAGGAATGCCTCCTTCCATGTATTCAAACTCATCTGGATTGGCTGCTTCTACTAGGCGTCTGGGCCGGATGGCCCGTCCTGTGGAAGACAAGGCATTACGTTTATCTCAATAATTATTAAATTAAGCAACAAAAAGATACATATTCTATAACCACTGGCCAATAAAAGAGACTGATTTGAAGATGACTGTTTAGTATTTATTATACAGAATGTACAAAATAGTTACTTTTATTTTAAGTTATTTTAAACATAATACATTTTCTTTATATGGATAATTCTTAAAGTGAATAAGAATCTTGTTGTTAAATTGCATTAATGTTAATACGTTAGTATCAAATTGGCTATTAGTGGTTTAAAAAGAGGTCAGGATTACTTATCAAAGTCACCTACCAGTCCATGACTTCTGCTCGGGTATGTTGTAATATTTATTTCCCAGATGATCTGTGCCGACATGCTCTTTTACCACTCCAAACGTTCTTCGCAACAGAGAGGTAATGCGGCTCATCACTATAAGTTAAATATCAGTTTATATATTCTCTCCTAGCTTGTACACACATGCGCTTACTTTCGCCGTAGATTATACAATTACCTACCATGAATACTGTCATCTGATTGGTTCTTGTTCCCGGTCTGGCCAATCAGAGTTCGCGTTGTAGATACGTTACAACATGGCGGCCTCCTATCCAACAAAGTACATAACAATCATATTTAAATGCTGAAATAGTTTATGTACATTTAGTGAGTTGGGCAGAATGAATTGGTTTGGTTTAAAAACGCGGTTTTACAGGCTAAAAAATCGCCACTCAAAAGCTTGGGCAACAGTTATTTCAAACTGACAACACAGTCATACCGCTCAATACACACATAAACATAAAAGCTTCAATGTCTCTACAACGATGCTGAGTTTTCTTTATGCCAGACAATCGGGGCTTGACGACCCAGTTCGTCTGAGACGCGCAGAGTCCACAAGAAGGTAATACTGTAATATTTGCAGTTTTTTTTTTTCCTTTGAGAGATTTATTTGTTTTAAAGATACCTTACACATATGCAACTGAAAATTATTTAACAAAACAAGTACATGGAAAAACCTAGGGGTGAAAAACTTTAAACTATTAGCACATTTTACTATTTGTTTTTTTATATTTTGTAATAATGTTAACATTTAGATATTATTTTGTTTTCTGGAATAATCTAAATAATAAAGTTTGATTGTATGTCACATTAATCAAAAAAGTCACAGAAGAAGTGGCGTAATCCAAACTCCCATATCTTTAGGGTCCTGAGTCTGGAGTTGAACCACAACCGAGATGTTGATCGTATTCATGCCAATGGAATTAACACACTGGACATTGAGGTCGTTGATGGAAGATAGTAAGTGTACTATAATCACAGAATTCACATTTACGTATATCTGCATTTAACACAATTCCTGGCTTTTTTCGCATTCCAGCATGTTATCAGGTGGATCTGATGGTGTTATTGTGATCTATGACTTGGAAAACAACAGCAAGAAGCCTCAATACACTTGCAAAGCAATCTGCACAGTGGGCAGGTCAGTACGAGCCCGTTTTCGTTCACAGTGATCCAGTGTGAACACCAGATGGCAGTATTATATTTTCAGATTTTAATGTGTGGCTTTCACATCTGCTTTTCTGTAAAGGTCCAGTCGGCATGTGCATAAATTCAGCGTTGAAACAGTGCAGTGGTACCCTCATGACACTGGTTTGTTTGTATCCAGTTCATTTGACAAAACCATGAAAGTCTGGGACACAGAAACTCTGAAGGTGTGTTTATGTCTGCAAGATTACTCATTTAATTGTTTATTTTTCTCTCCTTAATAACAGTTTATGTGTATGTATGTATGTATATACACACATTGCTATTTTCACTTGTGATTAGTTGCGAACCGCATTTCATTGGCTCCGTCCTTACACTATGACAGCAATGTTGAATCTAATCTATAAGTAAATGTGACCATCTGCTTTTACCCATTCCAAAAAGTACCCAGTTTTCTTCTCAAATGTAATTTAGCAAATTATCTACCAACTAAAAGCAGTTAGCCTTTGTGGAACCACCAATCTGCTCAAACAGTGGTTCTTCTGTGTTGTCAAATGTCCCTTATCTATTGACCCTTCATCTGGTATTTGCATTGCAACTGACACACAGTGCCTTCTGCTCCCTTAAGCACATCTAACATGGGTGTATAAATGTGTATTTCCCTTTCTAAAATATTATTTAATCACATTAACATTCACTAAATATGATTGAATATTGATTTTTTTATTTTCAGCCAGCCGAGGAGTTCCAGTTTGATGGCAATGTCTACTGTCATCACATGTCTCCCATAGCCAGGAAGCACAGTCTTGTAGCAGGTGACCAAACCAAACCTTCTGCATCTGGCTGTCTTTAGATAGATGCTGGTATCCAGTCTAGAATATTCTTTAAATAAAGTATAAGTGTTTGAGGAATCTTTATCATTAAATGGGGAGACGGTGCAACATTTCTTGCTTTAGAAGTGAGGAATCCAGGCACTTATCTACTAATCAAGAACGACAGGTTATGAATGCCTCCATGTCCCATTGTCTTCTCTCTTTCTTTCCCACCCCCCTTAGTTTCAGTAAACTCATAATTCCTTTTCCCTCGCCTCCATGTTTTCAGAAAAGGTGTTAAGAAACTTTTTCTTCATAATTTTCTATAGTATAGTAAAAAGTGACATTATTATATGCTGAATAGCCAATGCTTTATTATTTAAGTAAACTGTATTTGTATGTGTATTGTGACTCTGAATCTGACATCTCACATACTTCCACTAGCAACTGTATAATCAGAATCATTTTTACATTAATATCAAACATTTCCCCAAAAGTTTATCATTTGTATTCCAGTGCATTTGTATTCCAGTGCACCAAACACATATTGGTGTGTTCAGTGTGTGTTGCCCTTAACACTGGGTTCAGAACTCCTACAATAACAGTGTGTCTGAGCTGTTGTGTTATTCTTCTCACTCAGCTCTATTGTGCTCTGTGTTGGCAGTTGGTACCAAAGACCCCAAAGTGCAGCTTTGTGATCTGAAGTCTGGGTCGCGCATCCACATCCTTCAGGGTGAGTAATGCCAGTTGTTTCTGAATGGAGACAGCCCTGGTGGAGGGATATTGTACTCTTTTAAAAGCCAAAGGGTCAAATGTTTTGAGCAGACATCAAATCCTGGCCATATTAGCAGCAATTTTCTCAGATTATTCTGTACTTCTCAGATACTGCAGTGCAAGATTTACATTACCATTCAAATACTTTCGGCTGGTGTGGATTAAAACAATATTATCATGAAATATTGTTATAAAGTATTATTTTCTGTTTTAAAATATTTATTTAATACTGGTGCGAAGCAACATTTTTAGCAGTCATCCAGTGTCACATGATCCTTCAGAAATCATTCTGATATGCTGATTTTGTGCCCAAGAAACATGCATCTCGGTACATCAGTGTTGAAAAATATTTTTGTGGAAATTTTTCAGGATACTTTGATAAGTACAAAGTTCATTTATTTGAGAGATACATTTTTATAGCATTGTAAATGTCTTTCAATTTGATCAATGTGTCCTTGCTGAATAAAAGTATTCATTTCCTTGAAACTTGCTAACCGCAAACTTTTAAACAGTATTGTACAAACATTGAGAGTTGGTGAAAGTGTCAGTTATCATAAAAACAAATTTACTCTGGCAGGTCACAGGGGTGAGATCCTCTCAGTGAAATGGTCTCCGCGATACGAGCACATCCTGGCCACCGCCAGGTAATCACTTCCACACCTGCACAAATGTCAATGCACTCACCTTTCATCTTCCATAACAATAAACAGCCACATATTGTGCTATATGATGAACTATTGAGGATTTTTTATGGAAATTAAGCTTTTTTTTCAAGTCACATGCATAATTTTATGCATAATGTTATCAGTCTTCTCAACAGATTCAGTGCTCACCTGCTGTTTGGGTTATGTGAGTGAATGAGAGTGGGATAATTAGTCTCTAGAGACTTTTGAAACTGTCTTTCCTGCCTGAAAAAATGAAGAAAATAGAGCTATTTGTCAGCCTTCTGCAAGATTTTTTGCTAAATATATTTCTATCCCGGTAAACTGAGATCAAAGTTTGAACTAAGCACATAAAGTTCTAAGAAGAAACTGATTGTAGGAAGACTTTCAGGCCTTTTGGCATTTGTTTAGTTTGGCATCTAGGAGATTGCTGCTGAATACCTAATTTAGGTGGGCATAAGAATAATTATGTTAGCATTACATAAACAGAATGATCAAATTTGTTTAAAGGCCAGTTCTAAATATGACCTCACCATCTGTAGGAGATTTACTTATCTTGCATTATTGCTGGTAACACTTGTGCAATGGTTTTCCCATCAGCACTGACAGCAGGGTTCGTGTCTGGGATGTGAGAAGAGCCTCTGGCAGTCTTTTTACTTTGGACCAACACAATGGGGACAAATCCAAGGCCTCATCTGAAGCAGGTGAAATCACACTTGTTTCATCCAGCCCCTTGTTTCAACTGGCCCCAACTAAGCCTGGTTCTCCCAAGGGTTTTCCCCCATTCTCTCATAGATGGGGTTTTGGTTCCTTGCCGCTGTCGCCTCTGGCTTGCTTAGTTGGGGACACCTGATTTCTAGTGATTATCGTCATCTTGACTACAGAGACCGCCTCTGCATTCGATAAATAAATAGTTTAATTCTTGTCGTTATACATTACCATCACTCTGTTCTTCTATTTGATAATGTTCTGTGCTTTGCTACAATCTGTATTGTTAAAAGCGCTATATAAATAAAAAAAGTGATTGATAAATATTGCTACCTAAAGTGCATAAGAATTAATATGTAATTTTAAAGCAAATTCAGATGATTCAGTCAAGTCCATAAATATTGGGACATCGACACAATTCTAACATTTTTGGCTGTATACACCACCACAATGGATTTGAAATGAAACGAACAAGATGTGCTTTAACTGCAGACTGTCAGCTTTAATTTAAGGGTATTTACAAAATTTGTTAAGGGACCAAAAGTAATGGGACAGAATGACAATCATAAACCAAACTTTCATTTTTTAATACTTTGTTGCAAATCCTTTGCAGTCAATTGCAGCCTGAAGTCTGGAACACATAGACATCACCAGACGCTGGGTTTCATCCATTAATCTACTGCAACTGTTTTCAGTTCCTGCTTGTTCTTGAAGCATTTTCCCCTCAGTTTTGTCTTCAGCAAGTGAAATGCATGCTCAATCAGATTCAGGTGAGGTGATTGACTTGGCCATTGCATAACATTCCACTTCTTTCTGCTAAAAAACTCTTTGGTTGGTTTTGCAGTAAGCTTTGGCTCATTGTCCATCTGCACTATGAAGCGCTGTCCAATGAGTTCTGAAGCATTTGGCTGAATATGAGCAGATAATATTGCCCGAAACACTTTAGAGTTTATCCTGCTGCTTTTGTCAGCAGTCACATCATCAATAAATAAGAGAACCAGTTCCATTGGCAGCCATACATGCCCACGCCATGACACTACCACCACCATGCTTCACTGATGAGGTGGTATGCTTCGGATCATAAGCAGTTCCTTTACTTCTCCATACTCTTCTCCTCTCATCATTCTGGTACAAGTTTATCTTGGTCTCATCTGTCCATAGGATGTTGTTCCAGAACTTTGAAGGCTTTTTTAGATGTCGTTTGGCAAACTCTAATCTGGACTTCCTGTTTTTGAGGCTCACTAATGGTTTAGATTTTGTGATGAACCCTCTGTATTCTCTCTGGAGAAGTCTTCTTTTGATTTTTGACTTTGATACACATACACCTACCTACTGGAGAGTGTTCTTGATCTGGCCAACTATTGTAAAGGGTGTTTTCTTCACTGGGGAAAGAATTCTTCGTTCATCCACCACAGTTGTTTTACCTGGTCTTCCGGGTCTTTTGGTGTTGCTGAGCTCACCGGTGCATTCCTTCTTTTTAAGAATGTTCCAAACAGTTGTTTTGGCCACACCTAATGTTTTTGCCATCTCTCTGATGGGTTTGTTTTGTTTTTTCAGCCTAATGATGGCTTGCTTCACTGATAGTGACAGTTCTTTTGATCTCATCTTGAGAGTTGACAGAAACAGATTCCAAATGCAAATGGCAAACTTGAAATTAACTCTGGACCTTTTATCTGCTCATTGTAATTGGGATAATGAGGGAATAACACACACCTGGCCATGGAACAGCCGAGAAGCAAAATGTCCCATTACTTTTGGTCCCTTATCAAGTGGGAGGCACATATGCAAACTGTTGTAATTCCTACATCGTTCACCTGATTTGGATGTAAATACCCTTAAATTACAGCTGACAGTCTGTAGTTAAAGCACATCTTGTTTCATTTCAAATCCATTGTGGTGGTGTATACAGCCAAAAATATTAGAATTGTGTTGATGTCCCAATATTTATGGACCTAACTGTACGTTGTTTTTTTTTCTTCTGAGCACATTCACATGAACACACGCACAAAAATTACTAATATAGTGCAATATAATAATGTAATATAAAATGTATAGGAATACATAAAATGTCAGTATTATATAATATAGATATGAGTTAATATCATACACTTTCATTTAAATGTGCACATACTGTAAATGTACAGTACAATACAATACAGATACATGTCTTATTTCTTGTATTTATTATTTATAATTTTGGATGTGATTAATCAGGATTAATTGATTTGACAGCGCTAAAAATAAAATGTCTAATATATGTAATACAATATGTTACTTTTGTTCCAGTGAACACAGCACACAATGGGCGAGTGAATGGATTGTGCTTCACAGCTGACGGACTTCATCTCCTCACTACTGGGACAGATGATCGTATGCGCCTGTGGAACAGTGCCTCAGGGGAAAACACATTAGTGAGTAGCCGTTTGAAGACTTTCTTAACACCCAATCTCTATTAAGAGTATCAAGAATTATATTCTCTCTTGAGTGTTACTGGTCTTCTGTGGGTCAAAAAAAGTTTATCCCAGGAGCAACTGAGACAGAATGTTGCCAGACATGAAAACAAGATACAATCATCTGAAGACACTCGCATGTTTTCCTAAATACTTTCTACATTATTGACAAGAAAAATGTCTCTATGCTAAGTTCTTTATTTGTTGCTAAGAAATACTTATTTCTCATTAACAGGTGAACTATGGGAAGGTCGTGAATGAGAGTCGCAAAGGCCTGAAGTTTACCGTATCGAGGGGCTGCAGTCCGGAGTTCGTGTTTGTGCCGTGTGGCAGTTCGGTAGCAGTGTATGGGCTTCACTCAGGAGAGCTGATCACTATGTTAAGGGGACATTATAATAACGTAGACTGCTGTGAGTTCCACCCAGACTATCAGGTAATGTTGGTTCTAATGATTTACTTAGCGGTTTAGTCTTTACTATTAAACTAAACAAGCTAATAGTAAAGCAGTTTAAATCTTCTGAGGTCTTACTCTATTAATGAATACAGATCTCATTGAATAATTGTAATTACTGGCTGTGAATCTGTGGGGGGCATTTTTAGGAGCTGTACAGTGGAGGTAAAGACTGTAACATCCTAGCCTGGGTTCCAGTGCTGAGACAGCCTGACATTGAGGATGATGAAACCAATTCTAAAAGGGTAAAACAGTTTTTGAAACATTTTAATATGACACACATTGTGTATTTTTCATTTTGTGTTTTTTTTATTTTACGTTTTGGGTCGGCTGTTTATATCTCTACAGATCTGCATGTTTGGGCTGGGTGGGGCAGAGAGTGAATCCAAATTTGTGCTCACATCAACACATTTTGCAACCTTGCTTGTGTCTCTCAGCCAATAGAAAAGATTAAATGACCTGACAAAAACTATGCCCATTGTGGCCTGTGTTCAGATGCGGTACCTGTCAGTCATGGTATATGTAGAATGCGCATGTTACCTGGAGTCACATCTTGATGGCTTGTAGTTTATCAGTCATTCAGTGTTCTGTGCTGAATATCCTGCTCTACCAGTTTTTCTGGCAAAAAACAATTCTGGTACACACTTTAATAATCACATTGTATTACTGCGTCACTGATGTATATACACATAGAAGCTTTTAGTAACAACATGGCTTAATGTATTTAGAAAAAAATAATTATACAACATCATATAAATGTTTTATTTATTTATATATTTAACATATTTTATGTATTTAATTATTTTTCGGATATTGTGGTTTGTGCAATATATTTCAAAGTGTCACACACATATGTACTATGTATAAGTACATAGTATTTATACGTGTATATATACAAACACACACACACATACAGCAGATATTTTAAAAATATTTCCATGCATTTTCATTTATAAATGTATGTTCATAGAATTAATATTATGTATAAATATTTTAATGTATAAACACAACATATATTTAATATATACATTAATGTGTTTGTATTTAAACATACATAATAAATACACACAGTATACATAAATAAATAAAAACAAACTTTATTTTGGATGCAGAATGTTTCTGAATATTCTTGATGTATATTTTTACAGAGTGAGGCACAAGCTGCTATTAATCCTGCTTTTGAAGATGCCTGGAGCAGCGATGAAGACTGACAGAGCAAGGCACCCATCACTCTGTTTTGTAATATCCAAATAAACCACCATATACAGGCCCTCAGAAGTTAGAGTGCTCTTGCTGCATTCAGTTGAATATTGCATTGATGGGTGCAAATACATAAAAAAGGGTGTAGAGTACTTGTATTGGTTGTCACCGACTGATTTGCCTGTGGATTCAACATTTTACATCGCCTTAAGCTTGTCTTGCCCTTCTTCTTCTATGGGATTTGCATTTCACCTAGATGTGGACTACAAGTTCTCATATCAAAAACAAATAAATACCACGATTTAGCATAAAAATAAATAAATAAATACTTTGATTATGCTAAACCTATTAGTTTGTACTTCTGTGGCATGATCAGCAAACTGTTTACACTTTATTTTTGTGATTTAAACATTGGAGTAAAGGATCCATGCTGACAGTGTATCATTTGTACTGTGGAATATATTGTAATACAAACACTGTTGCCTGTTTTTTTTTTTTTTTTTTTTTTTTTTTTTTTTTTTTTAAATCTTGAAAAATAAAGTAACTTTTGGATCATTTTATAAGTTAATATATTGTGACATCACTAATCGGTCACAATTTTTTTGCACAATACCTTTGCTCTCATGCATTTCTTTATAAGATTGGTGTCATGCAACCAATGACGTGCAGTTATTGCGAGTCCTGATGCGACGTTTGACCAATCAGAACCCTCAGTCTCGAAATCAGGTGAAAGACTCCGCCCACCGCCCGCTCCTCTCGGTGAAGACGGAACTCCGGCGTCTGAAAGAGTAATTGATGGAGGTCGTGTAGTTAAACCATTAGCGTTTACTTTTTAAACTTCTTTAACAGTCCCAAAGGCAGAAGACGAGCCTTCTGGTGAATGCAGAGCGGGAGGACCTCGAGGTGTGCGTGAAAATACATAGCTGAACTTTTGTCTGGTAAGACAGGTGCAAGCGCACCTGCATTTTTGTGTGAAGTCCATATGATATGATGTTGATCTGTAATGAAGACTTTCTGCCTTACCTGTAAAACACATGGAGTTAATTCCATTATTCCCGCTTAATATTTTGATTCATTTGTTTATTTCACAGTGTTTACATCACTGTTTATGCTCAGTAAAGGGAGTTATTTATTAGAGCACAGGTGTCATCTGATATGTGTTTATATGTTAGTTTTTTTAGACTTTAAAAAATCTCAAAAGCACGTGGGTGTACACAAAGAAATATATAGACCTATTAAAAATAGCCTACTTATAGTTTTTATATTTTAATGTATTTATCTATTTTAGTTTTTTTTTTACGTCACAAACATTTATTTTGATTATTTTAGTTTTAAATATGTTCCTACCTTATAGGTAACGTACGCCCATGTGCACTCCAGGTTCAGAGAAAGAAGAAAGAGCCATTAAAGAGTATAATACAGCCAATTCACATACATGCACAGATTTTTTGAGCCTATATTTCAGCTGAAGCCAGCACTGGAATTGAACTTGTACGTTTGCATGGCGAACGTAATTGTGTTTATTAATGGCTGAAAATTCACCAACAAGGAATTTATGTCTATGGCTGTAAAAAGATTCTAAGCCAACAGTGCATTTCCCACACACAAACACCATAAAACTTCTGATATTTGTTTGGTTTTGATTAGTGTTGGGCTTTCCAGTAAAGCAGTTGGCACCCAGTGTTGAATGCACTTGTGTGGAGGAAAGGTAGTGTGCTTCTCTCACACCTGTAACCTGTCCGTCTCTTGGCAACAGGCATGTTGAAGCTTGAACTAAAGATTACAGTATCTAGGCAAGCAACTCTCTCCAGATAATTGGACCAGTATGCCCTGAAACACGTGTTGGATTAGTTTCTCTTCAGTCATTAAAGTGTGTGTTGATGGGAGGAAAAATGCTTTGGTTGATGCTTGACTTGAAAAATGCCATAATGAATGTACAGCTTCCAAGATTTAGTAGTGTGTTTTTTTTGTTTTTTTTCAGCTTGAAGTAACCTGTTATTTAATGTATATTTATTTTTATTTGTGTGGACTGTATGCATATATGCCAGGGAAAATGGTATCCTATAAAAGAGCTTAGTTTTATGCAACATTTTATGTGATATTTAATTTTTATTACAAAAATTAGATACAGATACAAATACAAGTAATGTGTTGGGTTTTTAATTTGCTGTAATTGCAAAATATTTTTGCTACGAAGTTGTGTGCCCATTATACACAGCCACAGACATGTATACATTCATTATAGAAAAATTGCATTTAAAATGCACTTTTCTGGTAATGTTATCATGTCGAGAGCAAATAAGTGTCTTCATTGTATGCAAGTTTTGTTGTATATTACTGTACATTGTTCTCTGCCCTCTGCATACCTTCATTTATCCACCCCCATGGTTTTATGGGCTGTCCTGTCCTGAACATACACTGACTGCTTACCATTGTGTCCCAACACTTGCCCTCTTGTTCAGCTCTGAGTTTGCTGGAGAGGATGGAGGATGGCCCAACTGCTGGTTTTAACTACTTGTGTTTTCTTACCACAATACAATGTTTCATAGTGCCACCATACGCGAGTCATTCCCGCTTAATTTTAGGTTATTAATCACGGCATGTCAAGGGAATAGTACTAAGATTCAACATAGTTTGATTATAAATTTAGTCAGAATAATGCGGCCTTTAAGTTAATGACTCAATTTTCAGACTTGACTTGTGTGATGGATTTATTTTAAGTGCACTAAATATAAATCATCATGTGTACTTTGTGTTTTTGATGTTAGGCTCTGACCATTGGCAGTGATGGCGCTCCATGAGTTCACATCCACAGCTGCACAGCTGTATGACAAGATGATGAAAGAAGCAGGTAAGAAGGTTTCTAACATCAGAAAATGACAACATTGATATACAAATGCACATCTCATTAACTTCCGTTGGGTGCAGCTGTCAGATTTCGATTATTTTCTCTATAGGGCCATAGATTGTTTTTAATTATAACATAAAAAGCATTTAAAGGCAGACCTACTGTCTATGAAGTTGATAAAGTATAGGAATATGCTTTTATTGAAGCCATCTGGTCACATTATTTCATCTTTTTTTTTTTTTTTTTAATAATCATGTTTAAAAGTGGAATTCCTTTTGAAAAACTACATTACCTGAGAAATCTATATCAGTCAGAGAAATAACTGCTATACCACTTAACTGAGGGAGTGCTCTTAAACTGTTTAAGTATTTTTGCATATATAAGCTTATTTTGCAATAAATCTTTCTTTATACATAATTGACGTCTTTGAGTTAATAGTTGTACAATATATTTTATCATTGTTTTTATCGCTTATCGTTATTTTACAAAGACTTTTTAACATTCCTATTTGATAAATACTTCCAGAACTAACGCTGCTGAAGAAGTGGCCTGGTATACTGTTTGTGTTCCTCTAGTTTGGTAATTTAGTCCTGCCAGCAGTCATTTCTTTAGTGCATGTTTAATCAAATGACTGACTTTGTGGATCTCAACTGATTCTGTTCCTAATGTTGAAATGTAATAGTTTCTCATTCATTATTGTATTTTATTGATCTCAGAGAATCATGTCGCGCAACGAGAGCAATGCCAAATATAGATGAATGAAGTTACTATAGATGTTAATGTGCATGAAGACGTTACATGGAGTGCAGATATTCTTATAATGTGATTTCAGACCCCAGGACAGAAGACTGGCTGCTCATGGCCTCGCCGCTGCCCCAAACATTTATTCTTGCATTTTACATCTACTTTGTGACGTCACTGGGACCCAAGTTAATGGAGAACAGGAAGCCGTTTGATCTGAAGCAGGTCCTCGTCATCTATAATTTCAGCGTCGTGGCTTATTCTCTTTACATGTGTTATGAGGTAAACCTGTTCCTGTTTGCTAGCAGACAAACCAGTTGTGTTTTGCTCGGGAGTTTACAAAGACACATTTTTATGAACGTGTTTTGTTAGATTCCATTGAGCTATGTAAGCATTTCACTGTCAGTTTCATGCAGGTCGCGCAGTAAGTTGATGTGTAAACGAGTGAAAATCTTTTAGAGCTTTTTGTTTTGGCCAAATTGATGGTATGAATTATTGTTGTTATTTTCTAACTCGGTGGGAAAAAAATAGATTAGACGTTATGCAGAATATGAGCTCTTTTTTTTTTTTACAGAAGTATGTTATGTTGTGAGGGTGGGTAAAGGTCTTTGAACAGAGGTTTCAACATAGCCTAAAATTGTATATAATGCGGTGTAGGATCCTACAAAATGTGTATATCAACAGTTATTAAGTGCATTTAAATGCCAGTCTTACACAGTTGGTTTATTAGCATATTTGGTGTAAATAATTAATGTTCAGTAATCTGTGTTCTTTTTACTAAGTAAAACGCAATTGACTCCCCATCTTTTGCTCATTATCCCACTTCATTTGCACTTTTGTTGATTAATGTGTAAAACAAAATGTAATTTATGCAAACACAAGTTTATTATGTTTTTATAAATGCACCATTTAATCTCTTTATTAAATGGTATGACTAAAGAAGAATTTGTTTTCTGCAGTTTGTGATGTCAGGCTGGGGAACAGGGTATTCTTTCGGCTGTGATCTAGTAGACTACTCCCGATCGCCACAAGCTATGAGGGTGAGAAATGTTGCCTTACTTGCTTTATGAGAAGCTTGTAACCTGGCTCCACTTTTAGCTGTTTTGCTTGGTTGTGGTTGATTTTCACTTGACTTAAATGAAACCATTCAGACTAAGCAATACACTCACTGCTGAGTAATGCGTTTTATGTCTATATCTGGTGAATTTAGTGATTCATTCAAGTTTGGTTATAGTTTTAAAAAACAGTTTTTGTATTTTAATGGTTTGTTGAATATGTGCTTAATCTACATTTCACTGTATTCAGATGGCGTGGACTTGCTGGCTCTATTACTTCTCCAAGTTTATTGAGTTGCTGGACACGGTAAGTAGTGTTTCGTGTTTATAACCTTGGATTCATTAACTTTGAAGTGCTACAGTTGAGCAGGATGCAAGTATATCAGTCACACCTTTGACACGCTGTCAGTCAGCAATATTAATGTTCTTTCATGTTACAAAAAATGGAAGAAAAATGTGGTACTGTGAGTCACAGGCTCCTGGTAAGTGATTAGGTGGAGAAGGAAGAGAGCGTTTTTACTGTTTCTTGTAGAGAAATTACCAGTTACCTCAGAAAATAATTTTGGCTCGTCTGTCAGCAATTAAAAGAAATAGGACCATTGCATTGAATTTTTACTCAAAATTTAAATATCTCTTAAATGACTGGATCTCAGCCTGTACAGTATTTAGTGCTGTCCTTGTGATCAGATCGCACAACATGGATGTTCTCTCCCTCTTCTGGACAGGTATTCTTTGTGCTGAGGAAAAAGCATAATCAAGTGACCTTCCTACATGTCTTCCATCATTCCATCATGCCTTTCACTTGGTGGTTTGGAGTCCGGTTTTCTGCAGGTAGGGTTTCGTCTCTTCTACGATTGCATGAATACACATAAAAGATTAATTTTCTATAGAAGTCTGTTCATTTGGTGTTGCAGGTGGTATGGGGACGTTTCACGGCCTTCTAAACTGCATC
This sequence comes from Enteromius afrohamiltoni, assembly GCA_034779775.1. NCBI lineage: Eukaryota > Metazoa > Chordata > Actinopteri > Cypriniformes > Cyprinidae > Enteromius > Enteromius afrohamiltoni. The sequence goes on from JAUYWG010000041.1 coordinate 5,786,079, forward strand.
GTTCATGTCATTATGTATACATACTATGGACTGTCAGCTCTGGGCCCTGCTTACCAGAAGTTATTATGGTGGAAGAAGCATTTGACTTTGATACAGCTTGTATGTACAGTATTATAACATATAACAGTATTTACTTTTGATGCTGTTTCTTGACTTACTACTACATATACATATACACATACACATATATACACACACATGTATACATATATATATATATATATATATATATACATACACACACATATATACACACACACATATATATATATAATATGTGTATGTATGTGTAAATAAGGGGATTAATAAATACATGTACAATTTAAATACAATTTATCTATTTTTATTAATCTAATTTTATTTGTTTAATGATTGATTTCTCTTTTTTTGTTTATTTAGAGCTGGTTTTAAAAATAATGTCCCATGTGATGTTTGTCATTCATTCTACCAACTAGAATTTAACTTTTGTTTGTTTGTTTGTTTGCACTCTTTCCTTTTCAGATCCAGTTTGTCTGCATAACTTTACATATCAGCCAGTACTTCTTCATGAAAGACTGTCCCTACCAATACCCTGTATTCATGTACATCATTGGTCTGTATGGCATCATCTTCCTCTTCCTCTTCCTCAACTTCTGGAACCATGCTTACACAAAAGGCAAAAGGCTTCCTAAAGGCCTGCGAAACACAACCATGCAACAGAACAACAACGACACACACCACAAGAAAGAATAACTGGTGGAGTGGGACTAACCAATCAGCTATGACAATCTACCTAAAACCACCTTTTGGCAACAAGACTCTATGTATGCCATAACATTTATCTTGATGCCCTGGGAAAAATGTTACTGTACAGACTGGGCTGGATCTTTCCTTTTACCCTCATCTGGGCATTTAAGTTGAACTCTGGGTCATTGCCCTGTGGGCTGCTCCTGTTTCTACTCATTTTCTTCATTGTCTTCTGCATACTGACATGCTTCCCCTTTCTATTTAATGGGATGTGAGTCAGAAGCCTCCCAGCTTCTCACTCATGTCAGTCACCATCATTTTTATTTTGCCATTTTAAACACCTTTTTTGTATTTATATATTTATGTACCTTATTTTGGCTACATCCATAAATAAGATGAAAGAAGTGTTTGCAAATTTTTCTCCTCTTTCTTCATAAAAAGCAGACAGGTCTGGAAAATGCTACCACATCCACTAGGTGCTATCTCCATAATGCATATTTATTGCCTTAAGGGTCTTGTACCCTCCACATGTGACATTTTGTGAGCGGTAGTACTGCAACTGTCCTTGAAGGAACCAATGCATTGATCTCATCTTGCACTATTGGTGAAGAAGGACAGGGATTTGGTTACCTTTTTTGATTTTATATATCTTGTTGTCATGAAAGTCTTAGGATGTTTTTTTTCTGGGACAGGAGCTTGAAAGTTTTGTACACAGAAAATTGTTTATTAACTTTTAAATCTTTATGAAAATAAATAAATGCTGTATTCACGTAAGTTGGTGTGTGTGTTTTTGGTTTTCTTTTTACTGATTTTAGCTAACTCTAACAACCTCAGCACATGTAGGTGTTTGGGATAATTTATTGTACTTGTTTATCTTTTTGTAAATGGAATGTTTCCCTACATCTTTTAAATGTAGATGCAAGATTTTAAATAGATCGAGTTTTTTTTTTAGTTTCTGTGTTCTCATGGTGAGAACACAGCTCCCCCATGTGGCGTAAAATGTAGTAACAGTCAAGGGGTAAAAGGGTCTGGGAAATATTTAGGATATTTTTAAAATAAACACTCTTTTTGGTAAAACTCTTTATAGTTTCCAAAACTGTTTTTGGAAACTTTAAAGTGGGAAAAAAAAAAATTAATACTACACACACACACACACACACACACACACACACATATATATATATATATATATACACATATGTGTATATATACATTTGTGTGTATGTATATTTATTTTTATGTATATATATATAT
>JAUYWG010000041.1:5792559-5815880 GCA_034779775.1 Enteromius afrohamiltoni
ATGTTTCTGTTCCCTCCAAACCTGTCTTCTCATGCTTTTCCCACTGTCACTCTCCATCTGGTCTAGAACTGCTCGCTTTATGGCATGTGGAAAACGAGAGGCAGGTGCAAGGTGACTTTTGGGCACCTGACCCGTTCAGCTAACTCATCGGTTGCACTGCATGCAAGGGTTTCTTTTAGAAGAGAGACGTTTGGTGGCTTTGCATCCTTTAATCTATAAATAGAGCACCCCAAAGCAGCTTGCACTCACAGTGAACTGAAATGCCTTATTGTATCATAATCATAGTAAAGTGAGGCATTATGGTCCACATGTGCCTCTTTATTGGGGCTTGTGTCCAACTGATGCTGTTGTGTTTTCCTTCCACATGTCAGTGTTCCCCCTACGAAATGAAGTCATGCGTAAAAGCGAGCTCATGACTGTGTGGGAGTGATTCTGACTTCATGTCACATGAAATTATGATTTTTGCATACTATGAACCCACTATTTTTGAGTATTTTCACCCAGTATTTGAACATTTTATAAGCAATAATACTAACTCTCTTCCTCGTTACTGTTATGCCAATCACAAAAAGAGTAAAATAAAAAAAAATTGAAATAAGTATAATATAAATATACCACTGTGACTAATAATAAAATATTATATTACATCCTGGATATACACAAAGCAACCCGAGCTATAAGATATTTAAGAAAATATACCTATATATGGAAAACCTGTTTATCTGCAGTTTCATACCTATTTTTGAACATGTGTAAATCTAAAAACTTTTTTTTTTTTTTTATTTAAAAGTCACACAGTGTACTTGAACTTGTTTCATTTTACGATCCAGTTTTTTTAACAATGGGAAGTGTAACAATCCAGTGTGCTTTTACGATGTTCAAAAATGCTGTATCTGAAACAAGAAAAAGTTCACAAGGGTGTGCGATGATATATGATGTCAAGAAGGCCAGCTAATGATGTCATTGATGACACCACCCTTCCCCTCTAAAACATCTGCGCTCCTAATCGGTTCCTCATGACATTTTAAAGCACAACATCGCTGCATTTATAGCCACGCTGGGTAATTATTACTTGCAACAACTGGCCTTAAAACTTGTAAGAGGTACAGACCCCTGCTGTTCTCTAACACGTCTCCCTCACGAACTGTGAACGTTAAGCTTCAAAAGCTTGTGTGCGCGGATGTAACTGGAGACTTAATTTAAATCTCCACCTTTGGTTGTCTGTCCGATGCCCTTTGTTGCGTTAGAACATTTCAACTTTGTGTAAGCTTCTCCCATGCAAATTGCTCTTTGTAGCTGACTGAAATATTAGAGACAGGAAATTGGCTGTGTTTTGACTGCAGACGTTTTTTCCTGCTCCTTTGCCATCAGTTTCCACAGTGTTTAGTCGGAGCCCTCATTAGGTACAATTAAGGTAGTATACTTTATTTCAAACATATTAAAAATGGTTGGAAAATGTGCAGGCATGTCTGAGAATTGATGATGCAGTGACTCGAGACAATCACATGTTCACACTGTTGTTTCAAGCTTATTATGTAAATTCATGCTTTAAAGGTAAATCTAAACTCCTGATAGAGTGCTAAAGATGATGGTTAGCTTTTTCCATCAAGCGAATGTTATTTGGGGGCATATGACCACACCAGAATCTACCTGGCTAGACCTCATCTGTTGAATAAGCATGAGGTACATGAGAGGAAACTAGTAAGGGAGCCTCAGGCGATGACAGGAATGAATGAACTATGACAGGCCAGACGAACTAGCCAGTCTAGGTTGTTATTTTTAGATTTAATTTTAGAGATGCAGGAAGTTTCTTGTTAAATTAAACCGAATTTTAATGTATATATAGAATAATTCATTACACAGTGAATATTAAATACAACTGTTATAAGTTTCAAATGCTCCATACTCACCAAATATATAGACTCTAGTAATATTTATAGCTGAATTAAAGAGGTTTTATTTTTTATTGACCAGGTTGCCTCTTGGAGTCACAAAGTCAATACTACTAATTCTACTCTATTTATCTTTAACCCCTCTGTTCAGTAAACATATTGTTTACAAAATACATTTAGTATGGTTAAGTGAAGATTGCTTTTTTAAAAATGGCATAGGTAAGCAAAAATGTTTTTGTAATGCGTCATCCACACAGCTAGGTGTCAGTATTCATAAGGGGAAGGATTCAAATTTGGCACATTTTAATGATTTCAAAGATTTCTCTGCATTACATTAACCCCCAGTTTCATAGACAAGGCTTAAGCTAGTCCCAAACTAAATTGCATGTTTTAGCTGTCTTAAATGAAAATATCTTGCTCTGACATACCTTAAATCATGTCAGTGTCATTGTTCTGTGTTAAGATGCACACCTGTAATATTTTCTTATAAGGCATTTTTGCTCAAATACCTTAATTTAAGTAATGCCTAGTCCTGGCTTAAGCTAAGCCCCGTTCGTGAAACCGGGCCTAAATGTCTTAGCCTTATTTACAACATGCTGCTTGCATTTACATTCGTTATCAGGCAATCTATCACAGGCTAAATTTAGACTGCTATTAGCTTACTTCAAGGCCGTCTTGTTCTATTTTGAGCCTTTTTAACATGACAGCTTCTTTATCTTACATCTAAAAAAGTTCCTGTTTTGTTCTCCACCGACGGCAAATATATGGAATAAAAAAACCTTTACTCATTTTCCATTTTAAGGTTGTGTTTTAAATGCCTCATCTAGCATCCTGTGTGGAGAGGCTGAAAAGGCTCCATTTTCTGGAGGAACATCAAAAGGAAAACAGTGAAGCCCAAACTCTCATGACACGTTAAAAGTTCAATAACCTCAGCAGAAACACAGATGACAAGGCAACATGGGAGTAACTGACATTTAAAGATGCAGGAATGGCAATGCTGATATACAAGAGTATACACTATACATACATATGATCATACTGTACTTATGTATGGAGATAGAAAGATTATTATTATTTCCATATAGATCCACAAATAAATCTTAATGTTCCACAAATTTGAATTTAGAATTTTTCCATTTTGAAGAGATTGTTTTGTAAGGCAAAACGTGATTGGTTGAAGCGAGAATGTGCAAAGATTGGGCAGCACCACGTGGCCGGTATCTGATTGGCTTCAGTAGAAATTAATCTATCCATTTGTGGATTAGTATGCGTCTTGGCTCTTGAAATGTTTCAAAATCCACAAATGCTCGCAGTGATCTACAAATGCACAGGAGGCGATTTACATATAAATGCCAGGCAAAGTTGTGTTTGTAGAATAAAAAAATATTTGTTAGTACGTTTTTTATTTGCAGTCTAATTTTCCTTACTTGTGAATATAATTCATATTTGTGGAACTATAAGATTTATTTGTGGATCTCATTCTATTTATTATGTGAATATCCTTGTTTTTTTTTTTTTTTGTGAATCATAATATATTTATTTCTAATTATGCAACAATTCTACGTCCATACTTATGAAGCCCTTTGGTTGCAAATGCAAATACACGTCATGGCTTTTGCCCTTTGCGTTGTAAACATTTCCCAAGCATACAAATGTCATTCTTCCTTGCAGAAAGCACAAGGAAAATAATTTTTGATTGAACACATCAACATGCCATATGCGGGAATTAAAGATAATTGACTTTACAGAAGACACTGTGGGTTTGGCTTGATCAAATCAACTACAAGTGCTTGATGGATTTCCTTGCTGAACTTTGGCCGGAAAGAATGCAGAAAAGGTTGTGTTGTGCTTCCCATGGAAAATATTCTGTAAACAATAATTGACATATGCCTATTTTAGCCTGTGACACTCACAAATATTTGCCTGGGGAAATAATTGCCTGAGAGAGAGAGAGTTTACATTTTCAGCAGTCACTGAGACATGGGGCCCTCTTTCTGAAAACACTGTATTTTCCACTCTAAATAGTTTAATATATTAATTATTTGTAATATAAGGTCTGTTTATATCTTTCTGCAGATTCAGCAAGCTAAACATGGGAATGTGCATGATTCTGCAACAATATAGCCACTAGATGGTGATAAAGACTTTTCATGTTTCACAGCTATTTTTAACATGAATAAGGAAATGCTCTGTAAGAAAAGATAGTTTATAGAATTCTTTCCAAATTTTGTTTTAGTGTGTAGTTTGTTTTCATTTTGCAAGTTTAGCTTATCACATTCTGTATATTTATGCTACGTCTGTTGATTTCAGCTTCAGCTTGAACTTAAAACATTTTTTTTCTCTGTGTTTGGTTTGTCAATGTACATCTACACAAGAATGTTTTGGGGTTTGTTTTAAAACATTTTATTTATATTCCATCCTTTGTGGAAAGGTGCCACTGATGCATTCTTGTGAAAGGTTCTTCATGGGACCAGATGTCAGTAAAGAACCTTTATTTACATTTTTTAAAGTCCTTACAGAACCTTTTGCCTCACTTTTGGGGTAAGTTACTCCATTAAAATTAATTCCATGTATTAATATTATTTTATTAATTTGACCATTCTTATTTTTTTCAGTTTTTGATTATGTTTTCTGGAAAAGGGCAAAGAAACCACTGAGAGGCAAGACAATTTTAATGTGTGAATTATAGTTGTTTTTCAGATCAGCAGAACTGTGCCTGCAACAAAAGACTTGCCTACCCAACTAAGAATGCATTGGCATGAATAATCACCCACCCTTATAATGGAAATATTATATTATGTTTTAGGTTTTAGAATACCTCACAGTTAGAATCTCATTTTACTGTTTTACATTATGTATGCACATGCCTATTTTTAAACCAAGGATGCCAAGAAGATATTCTTGAAATGCTAACTTCAAGTTTTAAGATTATTCAAGCCAGGAAGAATCACATATTCAGTTTGGTTTTTCTTGTCATATTGGAACTGACTTTGCGGAACTGGCCGACTTCAAATAGGACAGAGCTTGTTCTGCCTCATGAATAATTTACAGAGCTCTAATTTAAGAAATGTACATAATAATTCCAAGGTCAAATCAAATACATACGACGGTTATTCTAAATGTAAACAGAAAAGTGACACAGCTCTGTGTGTGTGGCACATTGCAGTCTATGATTTTGAAAACAGTATGATTTCTTTTTTCATGCAATACTAGCTCTAGATTATCTGCTTGTCCCCAAGGACCACAGGCTCACTGATGAAAAGAAAAGTGCATTTATTCAAATGCAATTTCTGCTGCCAGAACTGCACAAAGATGTTTTTGTATGCTGAAAGTAGTCAAACTGGGATTTGGACATTGGACATTTGGTATTGCGGTGTATGTTATGGCCTTTTGCTAGAGTTGGTTGATTTGTGTGATGACAAACCTCCTTTGATTTTGTTTTAGGACTTTCTACATTCAACTTTTATCTGGTGGACAAACAATGCAAGAGAATGCCTGCAGCGGAGAAAGTCAACTGGAGAGCGTGAGTGCACTAAACCCATTCATGCCATATGCATGCACAGACAATTAAAATCAATATGTGTAACTTTTATTGATTACGCTGGAGATTTTACAAGCATTGAGTAGTTACTGGAGTCGGTTGAGAGGTTTATTAATCATCATTGGGCACCAACAGACAGAGCAGCTATAGCTCTGAACAGATGGTGCAGGTTCAAATTATATTTCACAAAGATGTTTTCACTTTATAAATGAATGTTGCTGCTTTCACCTGTGATCAAGAATATTGTCACTTGAAACCTTGCTTAGAGAAGGCTTTGTGATTTTTGTTACAAAAAAAAGCATTACATTGGAAATCGGTTGCCCTAAATGGGTTATTTACTGTACTGGTACTTGCAAACAGTTTTGTGATTAATGATCTGAGCTGTAAACCAGCGGTGGTCTCAAACTGAAGTCCCAGAGGCAGTGACCCATGAACTGGAGTGTTGCTGAGCTCCTCTACCTCCTTACTGTCTTTGTGCAATTTTTCTGCTACATGAGGAATGTGCATATGCGTACAACTGTCCAAAGATTTGTGGTCAGTAAGATATTTATGTATTTATAAATGGATACATTTATTTAGAAAGGATGTAGATGATTAATAATGTGATTTAATAAAGGATTTCTATTTCTATTCATCAAAGTATCCTATAAATCATGGTTTCCACAAATATTAGGCAGCTGTTCAATATAAATAATAATACAATTGTTTTAAACTTTAAATCAGCATGATAGAATGATTTCTGAGGGATCATGTGACACTGAAGACTGTAGTAATGATGCTGAAAATCAGGAATAAATAATATTTTAAAATACCTGGAAATACAAATGCTGTTGTAAAATGTAATAGTAACTGGCAGTTTAGAGGCTAAATATCACATTATTGAGGTAGATTAAACCCATGGACATGAAAAACAACCTGGTAGCACTATTACAGACCCCAAATTGTTATTATAGTTTGTAAAGTTTTTTAGTGTAATAGAGCAATAAAAGTTCTAAAAAACAAGATTGATATATTGTTCGTTTAATGAGGTGTAAAAAGGTCTCCAGCTGCCATATAGTGTACCTTATTTAATTAGACGAAAAAGGGTTTAACCCAAAAAAAAAGAATACTTTTTTTTGTGTTTCTGAACCAAAAATAAATAGATATCACTTATTTTCCCCTGATTTACTAAATTTATCCACAAAAATTTTGGCGTAACAATCTTGTCAGGCAAATTTACAACAAAATTCAATTTATGACACGTAAAAATATGAATTACTTTTATCCCTAATACTAATGAGTTAATTTTCATTTTTTTTATTTGCCACTATCCTATAGGTTAGCCATTTGTCAGTAATTTTTTTTTAAGATTTAAAGCTCAACGAAATGTAATATGCTTCCTTATTAACATGTACAAGTCAGAATAAGCATGTTGTTTGAATTTTTACATAAATAATGTGTTACACCGAATGATGATGTAACATTATTTCATTACATTATTTATTCTCCACAAACTTATCTAAACCCTTAAAGGTAGACACTTTACTTACATTTAAAGTTCTATGGACATAAAATCACTTTTGTGAATTCCTTTTGATGCGAACATCTTAAAAATCTAATATGCATGCTCATCTAATTAATAGTGAGAGTTGGGCCTTAAAATAACATATTACCTAGTACACTATAATAGTGCAGACAGAGACATTTTTGTCTTGCATAGTGGCAAGCATTTCAAGTGGCAGCTATTCAGCAGTTTGTGAGAACATAAAAAGCAAGATTGTTTTTATTAATACCCTGGGAGGCCTTTAACCTTTACTTCCTATATGCAAGTCATATTAAACTGAAATATGTCTCTGCGATATATCCTTACAGAACTAGTCTCAAGGAGGCAGATGAAGTGTAGTCTTTTATAAGAAGATTAATGAACGAGATTCGTCATTGACCTGCTGTCATTTAGCTCCAGGCAGCACGATAAGAGACTGTCATCGCTTGTCATCATCTGTGTAACCCGCGTTACATCTCACATCATAAAAGCCCGGGGCAAGAACTTCACATCACTGTGATTCATTTCTAGTACCTTAGCTCCACATTTCAGGACTCTATGATATCTAAAATGTTTTAATGACTTCTTAATGTCACAAGCGCCTTTATGCTTGAGTTACAGCTCATTTAGTCTGTTTTAATTTTGAAACCATCCTTCATTCCGTCTTTATCATCATTAATACTTCGTTTAAATGAGCAGTGTATTGTTCCTTAGTGTTAGAACGACAAATTAAACATCCAAGTGATTTACCTTCCCTAAAATTCATATGAAAGCTTTCAGATATCTTTCAGACTGAATCTCTGAGCATTTCTGAAAACTTAGATTTCAATCCACAGTGCAACACGAAATCTGCTTTGAAGCCTGCTATTTAAAGATCATCAAATCTCACTTGATAAAGTGCCGGTCTTTACCCGTGTGACACCTTAATCATTTCTTTCCGAAATCACATTTCCAATATTTCAAACACAGTGGAGCTCTATAAAGCATCAGTGACGATAATTAAAATGTTTATATATTCAACGCCTCTGTGAAACCACTGGTAATTGGATCAAAGGTTTGCGCATTTACTCACTTATTTATTTAGTAGTACTCTGATGGTTTGCATATCTCATTCAGGCAATAAGATTGGGGTGTTCCCCCGAAAGAGAGCCTGTTTCTTTGCAGTTAATGTGTTTTTCTTGGGATCTGACTACAGCCATTAGAGTAGAAAGGTGAGACATTGTTTACTGCTTTCACAGGAGGGCAGTTATGATTTAGAATGAAAATTAGTTTTTTAGTTAATATCTGATTTATCAAAGCTAAAGAAAATCTGTTAAAAAGATGCAATTTAATAGCTATGTCATATTTGCGAATATGTATGTTTCGTTTAAAATATACAAACACAAGCTTAGTTGTATTCGAAGTCCAACTGATTTCATTTTTGAGTATACAGATGAAATGTCCCTTTGCATTCACATTTTTGTCCTCTAAACCACCTACAATGACATTGAGACACATCTAACTTCCTGTGGAGAGGAGAATTAATTGTTCGTGAAGGACACAACTATTTTAAACCCTTCCGTTCACATGGGATACCTTGTTTTGGCTTGCAGCACTGTCTGTGTGAACACAATTAAGTAATTAATAATGCATGAGGTGATAAGTCTGAATGTAAACCTCCCGAGAGCTATTTCTATATAACTGAAAACAAAGGAAAATGTCAATGTTAGAAAAGAAGTAAATACCTTGTAGACCTGTCTCTGAGCACAGGTACTGAGTCATTTTCCCTTCAGTCAAATATCTGAGTGGTTTTTTTGACTATGAATTATGAAATAATTTATCTTTCAGGATAATTGAACAGTTTTTCATTGCATTTTGGGATTGGTGCCTGAAGGAAAATAAGTGGGGAGCCTTTTTGTGTGAATCAATGGTGATTTGTGTTTTCGACTTTGTCCTGAGGCTGTTTGGAGAGAGCTGGTCTCTCTGTATCAAATCGATATCGCCGTGCTCTGTCCAGAGGGAGTGAGGGTTCTCTCATGTGTCTTCAGAGCATATTGTCAAAAAAAAGATAGGACTTGTGATTGCAACAAACAGGAATCCTGTTTGCTTTTGTGCAAAACTAGTTTTAAGATCTATTTTTAAAGATGTATTTATTTATTTTCGAATTGTGAGTTATACTATAAATTCGAGCATTAAAAATAGAAATTAGAATGTTGCATTTCCATGTCATTTTGATGTTAATTCAATATTTAAAAAGCCCAAGTTAATGGAAAATCATTCATTATAAAATTAAGAGCAAATGGTCCGTACCGGTTTTATGAATAAATTCACTTGTTTTAATGAAATCCCACAATGTCATGAAAAATAGATCCTTCAGAGTGTTGAATAGAGTCTGCACTTAAATTCTGAAGATTCATCTTAGGATGGATTCATTTTCATACCTTACCAGTTCATATATCTCTAGCTCATATATCTCTACTTAAATGAGCGGACGATTTTTAGTAAAAGTCTCATGTATTCTCTGAAGCTAAAGAGTTTAGGGAAATGACTCTTGATAAAACTGTCATCTTCTCAGGTCTCAGATTGTTCCCCAGACTCCCCAGACTCATGTCCACTGTCCTGCATGGAGCCCTTTGCGGTGCGCAGGCTTTCCTGCCGAACCGTCCAGCTGCCTCCTCTGGCCTTCAGGCAGGCTGAGCAGTACTACTGTGAGAGGAAACCAGAGACAGAGACGGCCCAGCCTCGACCCACCAGCCTCCCCTTGAGAGCACCTCCACTCATTGCCATCACCTCCGCAGATACAAGCAGGTAAACTGCTGGGCTTTTATCTTTTATATGATTTTTTGCTCCTTTTAAGTGAAACAAAGCATGCATATATTTGATATGACTCAGTACTACCAACTTTTTAGCAGAAATTAAAAGCCAATTTTGCCATAAAACTTTTACTTTCACACATGTAATTAACATGGGTCAGAAAACCTCTCACAAAAAATACACTTTTGTCTCATAGATGCATTGGAGCTAATTGCACTTTTGATCTGGTTATTTCCTCTTGCTTTGGAGATTTAATCAGTTATTTTTTACAATAACATTTGTTTTCAGTGATATACTGTTGTTCTGTGATTGTGACTGCTAGGCTATACAGTAGCCTAAATGATTATATTGTGTCATCATTTTAGCAAGCACATTTTATTGCATGATGCATATATATAAAAAATCTGAAAATCTCCACTACTCTTCCTCAAGAAAAATTTTTGAAAAAATAATTGGTAAACAAGTTCTTAAAATCAATATAATCATCTGCTGGTTGATATTGTTTGCACAGATTGTAAATGGTGTTACTGTTTAACGCTAAATTAAAGTGTAATATAAATTGTATAATATAAATGGTAAGTGTAAATATCAACAAACATCATCTTGTTTGCGCTAAATTCTAACAGTGGTAAATGCTATACAAACAGCGTAAACGGAAGTGAAACACTGTTTGTACTAAAGGTAAATTTTCTAAGCACCGGAACACAAACTTTTTAAAAATTTGCCTCTGCGAACTTGTTTAGTGTAAAATGACAGTCAAATTATTAACATAGGCTGAATGGAAAACCCGAAAAGGAATAGTTCAGCCAGAAAGGAAAATTTGGTAATTGAAGTAGATGAGTTTGTCTCTTCATCAAAATGCAAAAGAAATTTAGCATTACATCATTTACTTACCAATGGATCTTCTGCAGTGAATGGGTGCCGTCAGAATGAGAGTCCAAACAGCCGATTAAAAACACCACAATAAACTGCAAGTAATCCACATGACTCCAGTTAGTCAAGATTTTGTGAAGCATAAAGCTTTTAATTTAATTTTTTTTATTCATGAAATTGCTTTCTCCAGTGAATGCAAGAGGTTAATCAATGGACTGAAGTTGTGTTGTTGTGTGTACTTTGTGGTGTTTTTATCAGCTGTTTGAACTCCTTATTCTGACTGCACTCAGTCACTGCGGAGGATCTATTGATCAGCAAGTGATGTAACAGCAGCTCTTTTTTTTAATGCACACAGACCACACCACTTTTTTTAGTCTATCTTAGCTTAACACAATAAGGATCATGAGTTTTAGTTAACACACACTAACAATTAACAATATTTTGGCATTTATTAATTAGTTAAGACTAATTTCAGCATGTACTAATGCACCATTAAAATCACAAGATTTGTTTGTTAATATTAGTTAATGCACTGTGAGCTAACAAGAACTAAGAATAAATGAACATTAACAAAGAAAAAAAATACTGTGTTACCTTTTTTTTCCCCATTAAGCATTGTTGTATTGCGTTTGGTGACAAAAATGTGTAGGTGTGGGTTGAATTTTACATGGTGGACCAGTTCAGTGATCCAAAGAATGATTACAGTCAAACCAAACACAGCTCATTCATAACTAGCAACGTTCTTATGATTAGCATCTACAGTAAAAGATGATTGACAGTCATGTCAGCTAGAGACGGAGAAACTGTCAATCAAGTGCTCAGTGATACGCAACATCAGTTCCCATCTACGGCACATAGATTTTATACACATGAGGCTTGTTTTTTCCATCTGATTATGGTAAATCAGGTTTTTTTCAATACCCTACTAGGCCTCAGTCTCTAACTATCAGTACTGGAAATTTGACGTTAAGAACCCTTTGCATTGAACATAAGAAAAATTGCAATAATGCATACACGAAAGAAGCTTTTTCCATATATTTCAGAAGCTGTTGCTGAAGCTCTCTAGTATGAAGTATTGTTTTAATTGTGTTACACTTCCCGATGTTCAATTGGATCTTTGCATCTGCTCTGGATAAGCCTTGCATCTTGATTGTGCGTATGCATCATTTCCCTGTTTTATGCCAGGCTGTTATTCACAAGGTCACGCTCCCCTCTTTACAAATCAGTGAATATTCTAATATGCAGACACTGGATAAATTGTCTCAATTCTTCTTCCCCCTGTTGTCTCTAATGGAAAGAGCGCTTTATCCGACACCTCTCTATTACACACACTTATCTTTGCATTGCCCTCCTGTCAGTGCTGTGTCATATGCAGGACAGTCATTCGAACAGCGCTTTGGTTTTAGTGCCTGAACTGAGGGCTGACTCACATTGTATTTGATTGAAAATCTATCTTAGATAAAAGAGAGAAGGGGCAAAGAACAGATTTGCTGTCAAAAGTAATTTCATGCTTATAACTTCAGGATTCTGTGTGGTTGTTTAGTGATTATCGTTCGCTCAGGTTGAACTGACACCTAAAGGAGGCTGTCAGTACTGCTCAGCTCATGTGAGGAAACCTATCAAGATGCTTAAAGTCACTGTACACAAAAATTCTAGTATATAATAATGTATAGGAAAAATGTAAGGTGTATAAAATATACAGTATAATGTATATTTAGGCTATTCTCGTATTTCCTGGGTTTATCTGAAGCGGACTTCTATAGCTGTGAACAAGAGACTACATCAAATTCATTTTTATTGCTTTCCCATTTACTCAAATAGCAAAAGAAAGTCTCCAAAGCAGTTTTTTCATGAGATTGATAACTGCAGTCAGAAGAGAGTGTACGTCCAGAGCCTCTGTGTTAAGAACACCTGCACAGCAGAGATATATATTTAGTCATTTTTTTTTAGTGTGTGATGCAAAAGTAATCTATACAGGTATTATAAATGTAGCCTACATAATATGTGTGTGTGAGTGTGTGTAAATAATGTATATACTATGTGTATAACAAATAAGTTTTGTTTCTCAAAGAAAAGCATCAGGCTCCTCCTCCTGGTCTGTCAGTCAACCTGTGCAGAATAAATATTGATCGCCTCCCAGCATCACTTCTGTGTGAAGTGCAGAGGAGAATCATGTGAGCGCTTGGATGTTTTATTCCGTCCAGGCGAGGCGCGAGACAGGGATGCTGGATATTCTTGCATGGACCTCGAAGATTTGCTAGTTTATTTGGGCACCAATCTGACGGGGCAAGCGTCTATTTTCCGAAGTTTTGTGTTATTATGGACATTACGATAGAAGCGAGCAATTATGTGTATAGACGAACTATTAGACAGAATGGGTCAATCCTGTGTAGTAAACATCAACACTGACTTCTCGGTTTATATGCATTTACATATCTTATGCAGAAGGTTAGTGTTTTCTCGGAAGTAGCACTAATGGTGTACTTTACACTACGACAAGTTTCGGACATTTCGCGCCAAAGCTAATTGCAATAATTATCTTTGAAAAATATATTCGTTTTGACGAATTTTAGCTAGTCGATACAACTGCAAGAATGGACGCCGGAAGCGAGGTGTCAACTTTGGTTTCTCCCTGTACCGATGGAAATGCGCCAAAACATCTGTGGAGGCAACAGAGCCCGGTTCCTCTTCAGATCCAGAACTCTTTCGGCTCGCGCAAGAATTACCGGGTGAGACAAAGAGGCTTTTCCGACACGGAAAAATACCTGAATCCCAGGACCATGGACCGGAGCTATGCCGTGGACACCGGTAACCGACCCGGTTTGAAGAAGTCCAGAATGTCATGGCCATCATCCTTTCAAGGACTTAAACGGTGAGAACATGATTTTGGCCATCAAGTCCAAGTAAACAAGACGGGGTTTTTCTTTCAGGTAAAAGTAAATAGGCTACTTTGCATGCAAGTACAGTAAACGGTTTTATGTAGTATAATTTTATTTACATTTTTAATTAACTTAGTTTGCATTCATTTACATTTTTAAAGACAACCTAGCAACTGAAACATTAATAGATTATATTATATTGCTGTGAGGAATTTATTATGCTGTTTGTATTATATTCAAAGGGGCATACACATATTTTTGTCAGATAAAGAATAAAAATTTAATTAATTTTTGTATCGGAGAAAGATTGCGAGTTTAAAATGTACATGTCAGATTTTATCAGTGTAACATTTTTATTTAATTGGAATATAATGTTTTTTTATTATTATTATTATTATTTTAATATTAATATAAACGCTTGAATCTTAAACTTTAAATTGTTAGTTTTTGCAAACTAGTGCAAGAAAAACCATAAATAGGATGCCATCTGGAGAAGCATCACAGAAGTCATGCAAGTACAAGGTATGCGTTTCAAGCTGTCCAATGCATTGTGAGTGAAAGAGAAAACTCATCCACATTCTGTTTGGCTTTGGTTTTGTTACATCATTTTTGTTTTCGGTTTGGCCCAAAAAGTGTCTGGTGCTGAAATCTTCCAGGTTAAGACATATGGATTGCAGAATGGACAGGCACAGATATAGGTCAGAATAATATATAATTATGTTTAAGTGACTTATAGGTAAAGTGCAAACTGGTTATCAAATAGCCAATCAAAAAGGTATTTATAATCAAAATGTTAATTAGCCTAGAGCAAGAGCCATGTCTTCTACTAATGAATTCGTGCATAAGTACTTTTCACGTTTGTTGGTCTCTGGAGAGCCCTCTGGAGAACTGCTGTCCTTCACGGCTCCCCCTTCATTCACCAAATGAGAAATAAGACTGTTTACACCCATCATGGACTAATTCATTGCAAGCTGAACACCAGACGTTCACAAGAAGTCCCTCATGGTCTTGTACTTGGCAAGAGGAGACCAACGGTTCAAATGTTCCCTGAAGAGAAGCAAGTGTTTATCAGAGAGCCATAGTTACAGGCAGAAATGTGCAGATACCCTTGAATCAAGCTAATAATAGAGCATTAGTCACAGATTTGATACCTTTCGGTCAGAGCAATGAAATGTTTCCTTACCTCCTATATATTATACTCATTGGCACTAAGTGGTAAATGTCAATGTCACATATTTCACCTTGACAGACATTGGAGATTTTACTGTAGTCTGATCCCCCTCTTTCCTCTCCAAGCCTCATAACACTATCATCAACATTATCGTTTTTGTTGTCTTAAAACTAAGCACCTCTGATTTATGACGTCAGTGTTCAGTATAAACAAGAATGGAAGAAAAACAAGTCCTACTTTCTATCATTATGCAGATAATTGCTTCTATAGTCCATTTAAATCCATTTTCTCATTACTGGAGATGGATTTCCTATGAGACTCGGGGAGGGGGTGAAATTCAACCCCACACATTTAGACTACGACCAGACTGTATGACTCACTTTTGTGAATGCTATCACAATTTTAATATCCAGGCCCTCTGCACCCCTTCGTTGTGAGTTTTCCTTGCTGAGCAAATTGCTCTCAGTATTTGTGGAATTATTAACATGAGTAGCTTCAAGCTAGTGTTTTTTGTGCTTTCAGGAAAAGCACAGGTTATATACGTTTTCAGGTGCATGGATAAAAATAGCAACATCTAGGGTCTGCTTGACTTGGATTTATTATGCTGTAAAATGAAGAGTTAAACAGTGCTTTGGTTGTTTTGACATTTTGAAGGACTATGTAAGAATATGTTCTTTTGTTAATTATGACTGAACCTTTCTGCTCATTGCCACCTTTGGGCGTTGTACCTGAGGAAGTGGCTTAAAAGAATCCAGTGTCTGCACAAAACACCGTGCACATTGATCCCACTGATCGGACTGGTCCCTGGAAACACCTGAGATGTAAACAGCTGTGTGTGAGTGCTGTTACATTAGACCTCTCAGTTAGAAGAGGTCATCCTGATGGATGGCATTATTAACAGAGAGTGGCGAGATCAGTAAGATCTTGTCTGATTAGCTAATGATTGGGGACTGGAAAGATGGTATCATCATGGTGAGTTGAACCCCTGTGCACTGCAGTGTTGTGTTTCAGGTATTAGTTATTTTTCTTAATTTTGACATGTTAGTTTACATTTTTTTTTTAATTCTGTCTTTCATTGACGTCTTAATAGTCCAGATATTCTGCCTGTCAGGCAGCATGGATTTGCTTTCTAAAGTAGTCTCAGTTGTACCACTGTTTTGTACACAAACACGAACACGCTGACAGCCAAATCCCTCAGAGACCTGATATGCATCATGGTGCAGACAAAGCTTTCTTGTTGTCTTGGCACATTGTTGCTTTAAATCTTTGGTGTGCATGGAGAACTAATTGTGACAGTAACGTTTAATATTGATAAATGATAAATGTATGTACAGTATATGAATTTGCTGGTGATGTAAAAAGCAACTTCCTGAACATTGTAATTATTTTAGTGCTTATCTGTTTGGCTATAATTAGACTAATGTGTGTGATTGTGGTGCAATCACACACATCACACTAGCAACAGCATGTTTTGATTCCCGGTGTACGTCAGTTTAAAGTCTGTCAAATGTATAAATTTTGTTTTGCAAATAGTGAGTATGAGAGTATTACAAAGGCAGAGTGTTAAGTCTTTTTAAACTTCAGTAGCAAGAACAGAATTAATAAGTTTTAATAATTCCATCAGTTCAGGCTTTGTTAAAACAAACTGGAAATACACACACACACACATACACAATTAATATAGGTAACTGCAATAACGAAAAGGTGAATGTTTATTATAAAGCAAACACAGACGTACAGAATACAAGACAAATACATTTTTGGGGGGTTAATACAGCCTAGTTTTCAATATTACATACATTTAAACTTGTTTAACAAGCATTTTTTAAATAAAAATCAAACATTTAAAAACAATTTTTTTTTCTTGAGCCGGTGTGTCACTGAAATCTGAGCTGGTGATGGGCTGCTGTTCGCAGAGGAGCTGCAAACTGAAGACTGCCTCCTCGCGTTTCACTCGAAGCTGAAAGATGCTGTGACTGACTTCATAATCTGCTCATAAACAAACAGTACTGTGATTGGAGAACATACTTTAACATCAGATTAAATTAAATGTAGTATTTTAATGAATAAAACTGATTAAAATTATAACAAATGTTATGCAAAATCTCCATCGTTTTAAATGACTGATGCAGCTGACTGACAACTCATCCTTATGTTGCGTTGTGTAAAATAATACAATTTATAGCACAGTAATATATATGTATGAAATAATAATTATAATTGAAATAAACTGTATAAAAAACGAAGTGCACCAAATCGGCGGCAGTGAGAACCGCTTTCTCCTGGAGGACTGTAACTCAGCAAGTGTGTTGTTTCATCAGAGACAGGTTTAACCCCGCAGTTTGGTAGAAAAAATAACCCAGCATTTAAAAACTACCAGCAGTTTAGTTACAGAAAAACTACCCTGCACCTGGGTAAAAAATAAAAAATAACCCAATAAAATGACTTAACATTTGGGTTCTTTTTTTGATTAATAGACAAATCTTTGATTTGATTACTAGACAATTCAAACTCACGGCGTCATCAGCCTTTGTGAGTTGCCATCAATACAAATGAATACCATTACATTAGTATTCTCTGTAAGTCTAAGTCCTGTGATACACTTCAGATTTGTTTCCAGCGATAACTGATGCCTGGCCACCGAGGCTTTCATTCGTGATGAAGAGGGCTGTCACCAGTAGAGCATTCATTCTATCTATAAACACTGGGATAGAGTGTCTCCCATGAGTGCTTTGATTTATGTGCGGCAAGAATTCAGGTGGATTGGTGTTCACATTGAATTCGGATAAGAATCAAACTCTGGTGCTGTGTGCTGACAAGAAAAATGTGTAATTCATAGTAAAGAAAAAGGACAGGAATTTTTGGTGAATCCCAGAATTTCCATTGGTTTCAGTTCACAGCTGAGACCCCTCAGTACAGAACTGCATGCTGGTTCCACACAAGAATCAGTAACATATTTTATAAATTGGCACTGGTAAAAAGAATCCGACCCAGTTCTCTCAAGTAAAGGACAGAATTCACTCCCATGGTCGGCAGAAACAAACATGACATTATTAGTCATAGAAAAGCAGGCTTCAGGGGGTCTGTGGCACTGAAAAGAAATTTATGTCAGAAATGAAGAGGACTGAGGCGCTCAGGGGATGTTGCTCTAGTTTTTATGTATACTGGTCACCCCTCCCTTTTTTCTCAGTTTTAAGGAAAACTTATCTTATCTTTCTTCACAAATGTTTCTTCTGGGTACAAGTGCACACATGAATTCTCCAGATTCTCTAGTGGGCGGTATGACCAAAACCTAGTAATGTTATTAAATTTTTAATGTGATGCAGTTATCTTTTGGTTTCAAATAATCCTTAATAATGTGTATCTTAATAATGTAAAAAATCACTGATGAAACAGTTCACAAATAAGCATGTTGGAATGATTTCTGAACGATTATATACCTAGTACAGAAGTAATATATTTAAAATACACTGCATGGCCGAAAAAAGGTTGCCACCTGGATTTAACTAAGCAAATAGTTATGTTTAAGTTAAGACAATTACTACTAATTGCATGGGTGATTATTTTTCAGCTGCCAACAAGTTATTTAACCCCAACTGGTGCAATGAGGTGCTACTCATTTCATAAACAAACATGTCGATTAACGTGGTTGTGGTCGTGGAAAAGCTGTTTGAGAAGGGTCAAATCATTGGGTTAAGAACTGTCCAACGCATTATTAAAAAGTGGAAAGAAAGTGGGGACCCATCGTCTTCGAGGAAGAAATGTGGCCAGAAAAAATCCTGAATGATCGTGGTCGGCAATCACTTTTTACCTTTGGTAAAATCAAATAGAAGAAAAAAGTGGAACAGTGGAACTCATGGCTATGTTTAATAGTGAAAGGAAGGGCATTTCCACACACACATTGTGAAGGGAACTCAAGGGATTGGGACTGAGCAGCTGTGTAGCCGTAAGAAAACCACCAATCAGTGAGGTAAACAGGAAAAAAAGAATTCAAGATTGGACTCTGGAGCAATGGAAGAAGGTCATGTGATCTGATGAGTCCAGATTTACCCTGCATCAGATGCACAAGCCTAGTGCCTACTGTACAAGCGTGTGGGGGCAGTGCTATGATCTGGGGTTGCTGCAGGTCTAGGTTCAGCAACAGTATGTGCTCCAAGAATGAGGTCAGCTGAGTACCTGACCTACACTGAATGACCAGGTTATTCCATCAATAGGTTTTTTCTTAACTGATGGCACGGGCATATTCCAAGATGACAATACCAGGATTCAGCGGGCTCAAATTGTAAAAGAGCGGTTCTGGGAGCATGAGACATCATTTTCACACATGGATTGGCCACAGAGTCCAGACCTTAACCCCATTGAGAGTCTTTGGGATGTGCTGGAAAAGGCTTTGGCCAGGAAGTGTACATTTATTTAACACTAAGTATAGTAAAATATGTGAGCATACTGATTAAGTGCTTAAAACATACTGATATAAAAAGTTTAAATTATAGTTAAGCTTTATTTAGAGTACTACAGTACGTTTGCGTGATGCACATTTAAAATGTTTTTATCTCATTTTTAATGATGATTGTATGATCTTATTGTAAATGTCTTTAAATGCAAGATATTTAAAGTGTACCTGAATTATACTTGCAATATTTCCACTTTAACACATTCAAATGTACTTATAAAGTATATCTTTAAGCATACCAGTTTAGTATACCTAAAGTACAATTGCAGGGTATTTTTATTAAGTGTACTTAGCATGAAATAAATGTAATTTAAATATGTTTTAGTTTATTTTTGACACTGAAAACTGGAGTAATGGCTGATGAAAATTCAACCTTGCCATCACAGTTCGTCAAAATGTTGAATATCTTTAATAGATAGATAGATTGACAGGAAGAAATAACTTTTAGTTCATATCTATAGCTTCTATAAAGTCTGATTTTAGTATACCGTTTTACAAGGATAGCCAAGTCTCTACCAGATGACTCATTTATACCATATATACCACCATACAACCATCTGGAATAAATGTTTCTTAATCATACTGCCGCTCTCCTCTGTTTTGATCCAAATGCATGCAATCATGTCCTTTTTCCCTCCAAGGTTTTGAGCTGGTGTTACACGACACCCCTGGAGGATTAGGTCCGGTCTCTTAAGCTGGCTGCTCTGATCCCTGGGGTTAGACTACCTGCAGCTAGTACCTGTGTTTATGACTCATGCTCGGTTTACTATGCCGCTTTGCCTGGAAACAATAGAGAACGTGCATCATCTGGGCTCAGGACTAGGTGGTGCGGTGACTGAAATGCAATATATTTGAGATCTGAATGCTTATTATTTGTTTGCGTATGCTTCATGCAGTCTATAAAGTTATAGAAAGCTCTTGCATGAATGATCTAAGGAACCCACAAACCTAATATAGGAGGCTCAAGGACAGGTTTGAGAGGTTAAGATGAAATATACAGCACTGGAGGAAATTAGATCACTAAATCTGAATCACTTGCTGAATCACTTGCTTATTATTATTATTAATATTCATTCAGCGACAAAGCAAAGAAAGCTTGAAGATGTAGGACAGGAGGCCTTAGAAATAGTCCTAACAAAGTATGTGTGATCTTTTTTTTTTACCGCACACACGGGCCTTGCAGTACAACAGAATGAGATCTTTTGCTTTTCGATCAAGGTAATGTTGTGCAGGATTACATGGGGGACTCCTCGAGAGAGGCTTTCTGATTGGTCGCCTGGCTGTACGCACTGTTCTCCTCAGAGGTCACCCTGGCATAAAGCAGAATGGAAGGTCACAGGGAGATGTGAGGTAGACAAAGACTTTAGCAATTACAATATTGATTGTGTTTTAGAAATAAGACTGTTACGCTTATATGTTTGTTTGACTAAAAGGCTTGTTCAGTTCAATGGATTTTCCATTGCATTAGTCATGCATTTCGTCTAACAGCCTACAATGATCATATCCTGTCTACTATTTGATCTGTGAATGCAGTCGGTATGTCAAACAAGAATAGTTTTGTTAAGACTAGAATCAACATGTATTAGATATCAACCCTTTTCTGTTTAATAATAAAATGGTTTTAAGAGATATTTAAAATGCAAAACATTTGGAAGCTTGACACCTATTTTAACTGGAAAAGGTTTGCTTAATATGCAGCGGGATTTTAAGGTTCGAAAGTGCACTGAAAAACAGGATTCAAAATCTAATTTACCCATGAAAATTAATGGAAAGGTTTTATTTCAAATTTTCAGAAATACTGAGACACATGACGTGTGTCAAATAATTACGTTTGTAACATTAATCATATGAACTGCTTTGTATATGCTCAGATGTTCTTTTTATTGAAGCACGTGATAATTTTTTGGAACATTCTTTAAAAATCTTTGGAAGCGTGATGATAAGGTTACACACAAACGTGGAGTTCTTGGAGCTTGAGCTGTTAAAGCAAAAGGAGAATTTTGTAAAGCTGATAACATAATAATGCACAATACTGAATTAGAAAGATAAAAGCATTTTCAGTAGACATTTGGACTACACTGTGTACACTATACTAGTATCCATTCATACTTACACAGTAACAGTGTCAGTCTCCTCATTTAAAATAATCAGTAGTACCTATACATATGCTTGAAGCCCTCAAGACATTTGACAACGTAATAACTTTGTTTTCCTCCTTAATGAAGCCAGGTGGGAATATGGTCCTCCAGGAACAAGTCAAAGAGCATTTAAATATGGGACCTGTGTTTTGTCAGGTGGTATATCAAATATAATGCTTTCTAGGTATTGGTAAAATAATTGCAGAAGGTATAGATTAAGTGTAGTTAATTCTGGTGAATATAATACATGTGGACTGAAAACTGTTTCTGACTGTCACTCACTTTCTTTATTTACCTCACAGGAGTACTTACGTGGAATGTAGATTATGCAAATGAGATGCAAAGACCATCCATATAGCTCAATGGTTTGATATAAGGCCTATGAATATTTATGAGATGCCAGCTCAATTGTTGACAGCTCTCCGAGACGGCAAATTATTTAGTTTTTTTTCTGCTCTACATTATTTAATTTTCTTCTGACCTATTTCACATGTGTTCATGTATGTAAATGTTTCTTTGTGTGTGTATATACTGTATATAGATGCATGTATGTGTGTTTTATTATTTCTATATAGTCATGAAGATATAAATGAGAAAAGTCTTAAACGGAAATGAGATAGTAGGACATTGTGAGGCAGAATAGCATTAGAATTCAATGTCCTCTGCCTTTTACACACAAAAACGACCAATTTACTATATTTTTTTGTTGTTTTCCTCTCTGCCCTTTCTTGTGCGGTTCTTTCCTCTGCTTCCCTGATGACCAATTACCTTGTCAAGGTTCAACTTGAGCTTTCTTTCGAGCGCTGCTTTGTTCAGGAATCTTCTGTCTTGTTTTCTTCTTCTTGCCACCCTGGAGATCTGCAACACTATTTAGTCTCTTTCTCATTTATCATACATGTTGCTCAGTATATCCTATTTAAGTATGACAGGATTTTAAATATAAAGGTATAACATGTTAATCAATGGAACTGAAGGTTCTTTGTGTGTAATAAATGTGCTTCTGACAGTTCTGGTATGCACTGGACTCACTACTCTAATGAGATGTCATGGTTTGAAAATTCCAGACTATTCTTTGATAGACATAAATAGAGACTCTTTTATATTGTTTCCTTGTATGTTGACATCCTAGTTTACGCCAGGCGGTGTGTCTGCGCATTGTACAGTTGTAGAGAGCAATGCGATGATAGTCTTTTACTTTAGTTTGTCTTGCTTTATTAAAGCACAAATGACATTTTTTTTTAGTTTAGCTTGGCTGCGAGAGAGGACCCTACTGGAGCTTCTGGCAATGCACAGCCTCAAGTCAGTGTCTCAATGAAACGTGGGTGTATATGAGATTAATTGCTGCACATAAAGTTTAATATTTGCTTCATGCCAGGGGGGCAGGCAAAACAGACGGGCCCTAAAAACTCTTAAATATTTAGTTTTACATTTGGTCTATATTGATGTTGTAAATCAGGTTGGTGACTAGACCGTTTCATTGTTAAGGAAGGAAATGTTCCCACGGTGAAGCATTTCGGTGAAGACTTTTTTGTTGGGTTTTCTGTGTCTGTGGCTTCTGCTGTTTATTGTGATGGCTCCTTAAGCCTTTTGAAGAAATGGCTGCTAGAGAGGTGATAGGCCAACTTCACTGCTAGCCCCCTTGGTTTTCCCATCTCCTTGAAGTGTCAGACCCCCTGAAGGGGAATCTTTCAGCTCTGGAGTCCCACAGACAGACCCATGTGTTTGGAAATGGAAAGGAATAGATCACAGATAAAAAGATAAATAATACACACACATTCATGTTTAGTTCTGGGGGATACTAATGCATCTGTTGGACACCTTTTGTGTGATTTATTAGCCTCTTTCTTAATTCTTAAATTAATTTTTATAAAATAATTCCAATATATGACATACAAATATTTTTTATGTAATTATTTTGTTTTGTTTAAATAGACTAAACATATACTATCTATACTAACTATACTACATCTATCTTAGATTATTTGTGACCCTGGACCACAAAACCAGTCATAAGGTAAAATTTTACAAAACTGAGATGTATACATCATATGAAAGCTCA
>JAUYWG010000041.1:5826106-5842692 GCA_034779775.1 Enteromius afrohamiltoni
AGATGTAGAAGCAAAGAAACAGGGGTGTTTTATAGGGAAGGAAAGGGGAATGATTGGGTGTACTTGATTGGGAAAACGGCTGCCAGCCGTGGGTGAATACTGCGTTCACGTTCCTCCCGAAACCATGTTTTTGTCAAAACATATACTTAAGTCTTAACTGGTCCTTCACATATATTTCTTGTAGTATTTAGCATTATAAAATCCCTGTATTTTAATTGCTTTTATATTGATTCTGCATCATTTTACGGTGGACTGTCATAACCAGAAGGATGAGACTGTAGCATCAAACATGAAACCTTTGTACGTCAGTTCTCTTTGGCTCTTTTCACTAACTGCTCACATTTCAACCAAATTACAGGTTTCCTGCACAATCACCAATCTTCTTCTCCATTTAGCTATATTTTGTCTGTCTTTCTGGATTTTGTGTTAATTCTCCCCTGATCTTTCAGCTAAGGTGTTCCTCCTGTGGTGCAGACGTGGTTAGCCACTCTTAGGGAAGTAAAGTGCAATTTTCAGCTCAGGGGGGCAGTTTGAAGTGCTCTGTGAGGTCTTGCTTACAGAACATGGAACAAATTCACGAGGAATGTTCTGAATTGCGTGCTTACTCATTTTAAACAAGAGGTTGGATGTAACATATTGAGTATTTCTTGTTGGATTTTATAAATAAACATTTTATCTAGTGCACAGAAGAGATCGGTGAGCATCGTTTTAGTATTGGCTTAAATTAGCTGATTAGATTCTGTGTTTGTTAAATTGTGTAAACTAAAGGTGAGCACATCTCTTTGTGATTACAGCTGGCAAGCTGACAATGCTCACAGATGTGAAATAATGAAACGTTAGCATGCTAAATGCTTCTCTTCCTTAAAATAGCCCAGAGGGTTATCTTAATGCCCCACATAGAGTTGTTATTGGTTATTAGGGGATGTTATGTTTTTTTGGTGAACAAATAGCAGTCTGTTGCAGTCAGCAGGGGGTTGTGTGCTGTACTGGTTAAAGATCTAGCTGCTAACAGAAAGAGGTTGATTCCCTCATTGAATTACCATTGTGCCCTTCACAAAAACATTTATAGAAGGAAGCCCCGGGTTTCTACAGTGAAAATTCTCCCTGTTAGAAGTGCACTTTAAATTGCTTCGGGTCACAGCACCTGTTAAATGACTAGAACTCAGCAGAAGCTTATGATATTATTACTAGTTCAGGTGAATCAAGGTGAAAGGGACAGACAGAGAAGCGCTATTGACCCCGAGCAATGTCCTATGTCTAGTTAGTATAGTGATGAATATGAATGGATGAACAGAGAAAATGTAAGCATAGAAATAAGACATTTAGAAGTTTAGCATTTACACACAGTAGAGTGATCATATAACTAACTCCTGACAACAACTTTACACTTAATGTGCATTTATGCATTTGGCATTTTACCCAAAAGTGACTTTGATTGCATTGGATATTATATTGTAGTACATTCCATCATTTCATGCCTTTGGTTCAAACCCATTCCCTATTTTAGTCATTGGAGAAATGTCTTAGGAAATTTAAATAGATAGATTTAAATAGTACCCCCCATAATGTCATCATTTCCTTACCCTCATGTTGTTTCTAAAGAAAAGGTCTTAAAGAACATTGGATTTCTTTTGGAACATTGGAAATCCAAAGATTGCTCAAAATATCTACTTTTATCTTCCACAGAAGAAAGAAAGTCAAACAGGTTTGGGAATGACACAATGGTGAATAAATGATAACGGAATTTTTATTTTTGGCTGAACTATTGCATTCAGTAAAGGTCTCCATTTCATTTTATTTTCTAATGATAGCGATATAAAAGTGATTTTCCTGCAGCTATTAAAAGAAGCATGCAGTGATGATCATAAGCAACATTTATAGCCAGCTCCTGTCAGGATTCATTATTCTTTGTGTCTCCTTACCTCGCGAGGCTTTTGTTTTTGTGACATGTTTGGCAGCATAAAGTCTACATCGTAAAATCATATTTAGAACAGTTTCTCCATGATCAAAGGATAAGCAAATACGCACACTGTTTTCTTTGGGCCGCACGCTTGCATCCCTGTCATAAATTAGTCAGATTTAAACATACGGAGAAGGAAAAAAGAGAAAAGTTGCTTTTTGGCAGCAGTGGCCGTGTACTCCATACTGTACACACACAGAAACACACACACAATTTGAATGGCTCTTTAGCGAAGTGGTGGCTTGCAGTCAGCAGTTAGTGAAGCGCTGCAGATCGACAGCTCGCTCTGTCTCTCCCCCTCCCTCCCTCTCTTCCTCTCTTCCTCTCTCCCTCTCCTCTCTCACAAGCACACCATCACAGCTCGGCAGTCGTCCTGACAGGAGCACGCACTCTTCTGCTCTCCCGCTCTTTCGCCGATTAATTCCAGTCATTCATTTGTGCAACGAGCAGCCCGTGCAGGGTTTGCAGAGCCGCTCCAGGTTCGTTCGCTCACCCCTGCTCTCCCCCATCCTGGGGAGTTTACCGCTGGATTAGTGGACGATTTTTTTTTTTGGTTTTGCCCCCAGCAGCGGGAAAAAGAACGGGCGAAGCGTGAGGATGGCCCAGCAAGCGGCCGTGGGCCACCAGGACACGCTGGCAGTGCCGCCCATGCCCAAGCACGTCGGGCTGAATGAGGACCTGGTAAAGATCCTGAGGGAGAACCTCCTGCAGCAGGAGCGACCCCGAGGGCACCGCCGCTCACCCTCTTCAATTTCACCCCGGCTGTCGCCACGGAACTCCCCTCGTCTCCTCCGACGGATGCTTCTCAACAACAACATCCACAAGCAGAGGCGCTTCACCGTGGCACATACTTGGTAGGACCCTGCCTGCATCATTATCAGAGTTGGTAAAAGAAGCTTTTGTGTGTACGTTTCATCAAACAGTTTCTATGCGTGAGAAGTTTGTTGTGTCTTTCGGAATCGTTTCCATACGCTTTCTATCTGTCACCTGCTGGGTTCTGCATCACTTTGAGTACCGACTGCCATTTTCTGCCCGCTGGCGTGCTTTTTGGTGTGCAGGCAAACAAATATGAATGTGCATGTTCTCCTTTGATATTACCGGTCTTTCCATAACACCTGGCAGATGCTCTCGCGCCTCTGTTGAATAAATCATACCTGCGTAAAATGCTCTTTCAGGCTTTCCCCCTTAAGGCGAACGTTGAATGGATTAATAACTACATATCTCAGTTCATCCTCCAGTATCCTAATTTTCCAATTCCTTGCCAGCAGAAATGAGATGGAACTAATTGCTTTTTGTCCTTGTTGTTGAAGGTGTCAGATTATTGGGCTCCAGGAAGGATTTTTACATCAATTTTTACTGTGTTCACTATCTTAATTTCACACATCCTTTCCTGCCGCCCCCTTGCCATCCGGATTAATGTCCCAAGCCACTTTAGAAATACATTTAACAGTAATTCTGTGGTGCTCTTTGGTCTTTTTTCTGTTTCTGATCCAACGCAAGAGAGATGCATTGAGCGCAAACATTACTTTGTGCCATTCCTGAATGTAAAAAGTGGCGTTTAAGTCTTCGTCCTGACGAAACAGAAGAAGAAACACTTCAAACACTTTTCAGTCTGCTGCATATAAGCAGTTCAAATGATTGGAGCAGCCCTGCATATGTCATCAGAGAGAAGGTTAAAGCATTTTTTTAAATTCTAAAACACATGCACTAATGAACTGTTTGCAGGAAGATCTATTAGATGCATCGAGTTAAATAGGGCTGTTTTGCATTTCATGCCAACCTTGATGCAAATGAAATCACACATTCGTTCATTCTCACTGATTTTACAATCATTTGTATTGATCCCTACCCTCAAGATGATTTCTCTTTAGGGAAACGCTCTGGCTGTTCTTGTAAAGCCTTTGAATTGATGCGCTCTTCCAAGGTCTATCAGCTTGTTTGGTTAGAGACTGCTTTCCAGAGAATATCATCATTCAGAACCACAGGGAATCAAGGTGTCAGCGTCTATGCTCATTAAATCTGCTTCAAATGTAGATGGCCTTGCATTTGCCCTCATTTTTCCAGCATGTCATATTTCTGCGGACATAATTTGTAGTGGCTACTGTACATACATACTCAGAATTCCATGTCAAAAGTACATAGTTTTGTCGATTATTAGAAATATGCCCTTGTTATTTGCCATTAGCTATTGCTGGTGGTGTGCAGAAAGCGCTTCTTGTTTGTCAATTGACTAGGACAGCTAGGCATTATTGATGTATCTGTTTTTTGCTCTCAAGAGATCCCTTTGTAAATGTTACCCATCTAAAAGAGGAAAAATCCCTGCTGTGTTTCAGATGCGATTAATTGGCCCACATTTCAGAGGTGTGGGAGCTGTTTTGTGTAAACTGTAAAAAAGGAGATCACTTTGCTCAACAGCTGTTGGATTCGAATGCCTGTTTTAACGCCATTATTTCACCCCTGCACAGGAAAATGGTTGCATCAATCAGGTGAAATGGAGCCTGAGGTTTTGCCGTTTGGGGGGTGATTTTCTAGGATGGCCTCAGATAGAAATCTCTTGGGTTTTGGGTATTTCAAATTTCCAGTACATTTTCATGTTCCCATTATTTTTTAAAAGATTAAAATAACTTTAGTAAATTTGCTTTGTTGCAGTATTTCAATTAAGTGAACATGAAGTGAACATGGCTTCAAAAGTTATATTACGTGTAGTGAAATTAATCAGGAAATATCCCAGGTTTTTCTTTTTGGTTCTTCAATCAAAAAGTTGGTTATAATTCAATCAAGAGGGTTGGTCATAATTTAGCAAGTGTGAATCTGAATTAAATTGGACTTATCCATTCATCTAGATCAGTCGATCTTTTTTCAATGGCTGTAAAGCTTTGACAAGCCAATATTTAAAGTTTGTTTTGACCAGCTTTGCGTTTTTAGTGGAATTTCATTGAAGTTCAGTTTAGTTCTATGAATTATAGATTTAAATGACTACTTCAGTTGGTGCACAACATTGGTTTCCAGCAAAACATTAACAACTTAGCAATGGCAAACTCAAGCTTTTTTCCTCTCTTTCTTTTTTTTGCTATTTTGTTAATGTGTAAATCTGTCGTAACCTGAAATAAGTTAAATGACAACAAGTTCAGAAGGTTGTGCAGAACGAGAATGACCCACATGTGTCTTGTTTGCAAGAGCAGATGGTCTGATGGCAGAGTGAAATAATAATTTAATGCTTGTTATGAATCGCTTGTAATGCTAATTAACTTAGGTGTCAGTTAATGTTTATTATGAATCATGGCTAAGAAGGTAGTGTGTGTCGAATGTTAGTCTTTTTCTAGGTTTAACCAGGCCAGGTTTTTGAATGTTTTATTCAGAATCATTGGGACTGGATGTGGTTTACATTGTATGATGCTGGATGCTCACTGTGACAGAAAGCAGCACTTCACAGTCATGCTACGTTTTTGAAAAGATGAGAGGAAGCAACGTTTACAACAGTCCTCAAATCAAGTCCCCTTGTTATATTTCCTCTCCCTATCACAGAGACAAACTAGAGATATTTTTACAAATGTACGATACAGATCATCAGCACCACTGCATGCACGCTGTGCGCTCGTTTTCTCGCTCGCTCTCTCTCCCCCTCGCTCTCCGGCATAGTCATACTCTCGCTCACACAGAAATGCACAAAAAAACAAACACAGAAGTACACACAGTCACGATTCCATCACCTCCCTTTCTTTTCTGCTCGCCAGCACCGTGAGTTACCTTAGTAATAAGTTAGAAAAAAGGTTTGAGAGATTTCCAGAGGCCTTGAACTGAAGAATGTGAGGAGTGATGTAAGAGGCACTGCAGGTTGGGTGGAAGAGATGGCATGAGTGCATGCAGCCAGAAACAGTACAAGGACCATTATAGAAAAATGAACAAGAGAATCTATAATGATCATAGCGTTTTAAAGATCTATGCAAATTGTTGTCATGTTGAAATGGGAGTTCAAACAACATCCAGAACTGATTTTTAACTTTTATTTTATTAGTAGTAGAAAATGATGTATGTACAGTGAAGTCCATTTTTATTTGGACACTGACAATTTTTTTTATATTATTGGCTCTGTATGCCACCAGAACATAATTAATCAATCAATCAAGATGAAATTGAAGTCCAGACTTCAAGCTTTAATTCAAGGGATTGACCAAAATATAACACAAAATGCTGTAAAATACAGAAAGCGCAACTTAATGTAGAGACAGATAGAACTCGTAGTCGTGTAAATTATATAAATAACATAAGTCTATTTTACACACTTCCGGTCAAACTCACTGGCTCGTGCTGCCATCTTATTGGCTCATTAACGTTGTTGAGATTAACCTCTTTAGGTATCGAAATTGGGTTCCAAACGATGCAACATTTTCCGATACTCGGATGTAGGGAAGGCACGGTTCATGAAAAAACCCGAAATGTTTGGTTTGCTTGTCTCGGTTCGGAGCATGCACGCGTCGCACGGTTCGACAGTTCATGACATGTGCAATGTAGCCCCATGCCTCGTATCTGATGACAGTGTGTTTCCCTTTCACGCGAAATGGATACCTTACGCGGATGGATACCTGACCCGAGCCCGACGGTACCCGATGGGCCAGGCCGGGTTCGGACAGATATTTAGAAAGGATGCTCGGGTTCAGGTCGGGCTCGGTCACATCAGCGTCATGTCTGTGTCTGCTCTCATCCGTTGACATTTCGGAACGCCTTCCTACAGTTGCTTAATAAAAGCTGGCTTTCCACACAAAAAAGTGCATGTGTCATTGGAATAAAAAAAAAAATTTGGTTACAGCTCTGTCGGACGCAGCCTGATACGCACTCTATTAACTTACCTATGATGACAGCGGAAATAAAACAATAGATAGAACTGCAACTGTATGCAAGTATTGTGCAACACGCATCCAATTCAGTTTATGAATGATTACATGACATAACTTTTTTAATACTGTATCCTAAATTGTGAATAATTAAGCTATATATCATATGCTGAAGTACATTTCTGGAGTGTAAAAGATTAAAAGAAGAAATAACAAGAACCATACAGAACCGAAAACCGTGATACAAACGGAACCGTGGGTTTTGTGAACCGTGCCACCCCTACTCGTTGGTATCGAGGCAATACCAAGCCCTATGCATGCCTGCATACACTACCAGTAAAAGTAAAAGTTATTTGATTAAATTGCAGTAAAAACAGAAATACTGTGAAATAAAATTACAGTGTAAATTATTCCTGTGATGGCAAAGCTGAATTTTCAGCAGCCTGAATTACGCCAATCTTCAGTGTCACACGATGGTTCAGAGTACAAATCACCCAATCAGCCCAGCAGCTCACCCATAAAAAAATTCCCAGCTGAACCTCCCATGCCGACAGTTCAATGCCATGCACATCGATTTCTTTCTTTCTTGTCGTACTGTATATCCCTTTTCTCATCCTCCATCTCATTTCAGCTGAAGGACTCTGAAGCTTTGCTGAAATCACTGTTAGCTTTCACAGCAGCAGAGCCGAGAGCGTTGCTTCCATATGGATGAGGGGTGAGCATGCGTCGTGCTGGAGGAAAAGTTTGAAAAGTGCTGGAGAGGCAGAAATAAAAAGGTGTGGGTGGGAAGAGATGGACTTTAGCAGAGGTGCCCGAGTCAACCAACAGCCAGCAGATAGCAGGCGTACATGCAATACTGAGGTATTACAAAAAAAAAAACGAGGCAAACTCGCAACATCGTTGCAGTGCTTTCCACCAAGCACCCTGCAGAACAGCAATGCGTGGGTGGCTTGAGCTGTACTCACAGACGGCAATAACTTGATCAAAGCGATTGTTTCTCTAGAGATGCAACAGGGTGACTATCAGCCAGAGACAACAGAAGGTCATGGTGACGACAAGCAGCAGACATTTGTGCAGAAGAGAGGTGCCATGAACTGATGCATAGCTACATAAACGGGCACTTTAGATTTGTGCTAGCTGGCTGTTTGATTCAAGCCAGTGCACACAGCTACTTTATTGTTCTACACACACAGAGTAATGTGCGTGTGCATGTTAGAGATGGGTCAGGAGGAAGGTGGACTAGTTATCCACCAACTGATTAGCTGATTTGAGAGGTCATCTAGATTTAATATATTTAGCAGTAGTGCTTTCAAAGAAATGGATTCCAAGGAGCAACTTCTCAAGGATTTATGTGGTTTAGTTCAAATTGCACTTTGATGCACTGATATAAGCATTTAATGGCAGACTTAAAAATAACCCTTTAACATATAAATAGATGTTAGTGTGTAAGGCCCAGCAGCTCAGCCATAAAAACCTTCCCAGCTGAACCTCCCATGCCGACAGTTCAATGCCGAGATTTATATGTAAGATACATATTTGTTCTGTGTGGTCTCTAAAGTTGTATCTCTACCTTCATCCATTTAAAAGCACAGCTGCAAAGCGCCAGCTGTGTAACAGATCCACAGATTTCAGCAAGAAATTTTAAGACAGTTAGTGACGGATTTTAAATCCCCTGCTGTGACCAGTGTACATGTTATCATGAATAACCCATAAGTCTCAGTTTGTATTATATTTATTTTTAGGAATATAAATATATTTGCTGCAATAATAGTTTTGTGCAATAAAATACTTTTAGCTAATGTGATACATATTTGCCCAATTAGATTTAGTCTGTGTGTTTTTTAATGTGTTTATGTGAACATACAGACATATTATTTCTGCCATTAGCTATATTGTGTTTCGCTCTGTTTTTACAATTTTAAGACAATGTGCCATCTTAAATAGTTGAACTATTAGATATGTGTCTCTGGTAGGGTGTATATCCTTTAAATTAACATTTAATTCCTGAATTAGAATCGAGTTTGCGAATAGGATGTAGAATTGCATTTAAAATGTAAGGAAGAAGAATTAAAAGTAATTGAAATTGAAGTAATTGAAACACTTATCGAGACAAACTATTAATATTTGCTTAGCACAGATTGATGGATGTAATTTCAGAGAGAGGGATAGTTTTAGATAAATAGATATAAATGAAAGCGATCAAAATAGGTCATTTTTCTCAACCCTTTAATTTTTAACAAGTAAAGAGGGAAGGTACTTGTATTGGTGAATGTCACATCTGATGGAAGTATGGCAATTGGCATGTATTTCTTTGATTTGCAGACGTGATAGCGTGCGCTAATCATTTCGCACATCTGCAGTGTGCAACGTGTTTATTAGCAGTAATTATGCAAATGACTTTTCCTTCATTTTCCCTATCTCCTCCACCCATGTGCGGTTTGCCCAGTAATGAGCTGCAAGTCAGATTTGAGCAGAGGAAACACTAAATTAAATCTCCTCTAAATTATTAATCAATTGAATTAGCTCACAGACCAATCGTTTATTCCCAAATAGAATTAAAGTCTTTCTCAAGCAAACAGAGCTACTGTAGATGAACTACAGTCTGAGATCGAGTCTGTTTCCATGGCCACACCATAACAGAGAGGTCGCCATCCACTTCTTTGTGCTTTAAGGATCCTTAAACTGTATGTGGATTTTCAGGGTGTTTTTTGCTGAAGGTCTCCCGGAAAGAACTGTGAGACGGCGTGCGTGAGATTGGGCTTGGCACAAGATTGGAGTACCGAGGGCTGCCTGAAAAGAGAAAATAATGAATCAATGTGGGCAGGAAAAAGGAAAGGCATTGGCAGCCCAGATGCTCCGCTGCGCTTTCAAAGCTTTTTAGAGAACTGATTAAGCTGTGGTCTAATGAGCTGCAGTGTCCCTCCACTGTTTGGTCCTTTGTTCTTTTCATTTCAGAAATGAAAAGCAAGGCTTTGATTGAAACCAACCTAACCTTTGTTCTTCTCACTGCTAGAGATTCTCCTTATTTATCCTTGTGCACTGACCAGAACTGAACACGGCTGCTGAAATGAAGGTACAATTTTGTTTGAAATGGAAATGATGCATAAGTGATCCTGGCCTTTCCGGTCATCATTCCTGAGTCGTATCCTGGTATCCTGTGCCTGGGAGGTGTTGCAGCGTTTTGTAGTTAAACTGTTCTTCTGTAGAGCTTTTCAGTCATGACATTGATTTGCAGGCCAAACCAGAAGGATAATTCACCAGTGTATTGTTCAAGAATAGTGACTTTTACATTTATGAGTAAAATAAAATAGCTTGAAGAGACTGTCATACCTCAAATTCTTTAAAAATTAAAATTAAACATTTTGATGTTTATTGATACATGTTTATATTGAATAATATATTTCATATTATTTATTTTATTTTTATTATTTATTTTTAAGATTATTTGTAAATATTGGAATTATAGTAGGCCTAATAATAATAATATATATATATATATATATATATTCATTAAATATTTAATATGATACATTATAATCATTAATCGAACGATTAATCACATCCAAAATAAAAGTTATTGTTTACATAATATGAGTGTGTACCTTGTATATTTATGTATATAAAGCTACACACACACCTGCACATGAAAAATATGTAATGTTTATATATTAAAAATAGTTTTTTATATATATATATATAAATGATATGAATATAAGTATCGTCTGTTTATTATAAACTCAAGCGCGTCTGTCACTTTAAATTCTCAAACAGGATTGATTCTGATTACCTGTCAATGTTTCTATCATATCATCAGCTGGAAAAAAATCATTCTGAAAATGATATAATTTGTCCTGTCCTTTATCGGTGGCATTATTTGACATTGAAAATGATTTTTAGAACTGTATCTTTATTGTTGTTGTTATCATTGTTAGTGTGAACAAGCCTTAAGTCATTATAATCAGTAATCACATGCTTGAGGTATTCGGCCTATCACAATGCACTGGATAGCTGGCCAATCGGAACACTTTTTTAGAACAATGAGCTTTGTACAAATCAACCTGTTTCAGGAAGGTGAGGGTTAGAGGAGGAACAATAATGTACAGTATGTGGAAAATAATGTTTTTTTTGGAACCTTAAACCACATAAACACATTACATTACACCAAATACACAAAATAATGTTATTTTTCACAGCATCATGACCCCCTTAAATAAATAGTTCACCAAAAATAAAAACATTGCTGAAAATGTACTCAACCTGTAAGATGTAGATGATTTTGCTTTTCATTTAAAAAATGATTTGGAGAAATTTATCATCACGTCACTTGCTCATCAGTGGATCCTCTGCAGTGAATGGGTGTCGTCAGAATGAGAGTCAAAATTTTTTTATAAAAACAAAAATCCAAACAATCTGCAATAAATACAATTATAATCAGCTCTACATTTTCGGACCCTACAATGCCTCACAGTCACCTTCTTTATTTTGAAGAGCGCAAGTCTAAGAATTTTCTGATTACATGTTTAGTTCTACATTTATCAAGAACCTCATCTCTTTCTAATTCTTCTCTCTGAAAGTGGGCAGTAGTGTTGGTGCTATTTTCATACTAGCTCACGTATTCAAGATTTAAAAGAAATAAATAAAGAAATAAAACGAACTTGCCCACGCAGTCCCACTTGCTATCCAGCTCCAAAAAGCGAATCTCTGGGAGTCATGGCTGTGTCAGCATCTAGTGTCACATCTAGAGTTCTTCAAAAATGACCGAAAGAGTTTTGTGAGAGATGAAAACCAAATGATTCCCGGAGATTTGATCTTCAGAGATTGTGCTGTGTGCTGCTTCTATTTCATTATACTTTTTTAATTTCTTGAGTTCTCGTGCTAATGAGAATGCGTGCCGTTTATTTGACTTTTCTTTTAGTTTTTATTTTAATTTATGTAATTTACTTTACGGACTCGACTCGTACATCAAAACCACTGTTCTAGAAACTCTGTAGGGAACCTGTGCTTTGAAAATGCTAATTTGCTTCCAGGTTTTAAACTAAACAGCTGAGGCCTAAGCAACAAACACACACTAAGCTTTTTTCAAAGCAAAATCTTAACATCACCATTGTGTGCTTTGTCAGGTTCAATATTTGAATGCTCGGTGAATGTTTGAGGTGAAAGCTTCGCATTCTATCACATGTCAGAGCAACAGATTGAGAAGGTTATCCTTTTCATCCACTTTCGTTTTCTCAGTAGTTGGTTGGTGCTCCATGCTGACATCCCTGTGCATGTGGGATGTGCAATCTCTGAGAAATCCTTTGCCTGCGGTATTGATTAATCGTCCAATCTTCATGCTTCTCGCTGCACTTGAAACCTGTTAGTCATCTCTCGCAGAGACATTACATTTTAGTCTTTCCTTGCACTGTATAAATATACAAATATATCCTTATCTTTGCTCTCAGTTCACTTTTCTACATCTCATTACCGACCACTTTTCGCTCATTTAAGATGTAATGCTAAGAAATACACCTACTCAGCCATATTCTTAAGAGGACTTCAAGTCTTTCACTGTAGTTATTAATTTTGTGACCTTTGAAAGATTGTTCCGTTGGACATGTACTGAATACAGAACACATACTGCTTAATAATCTCAACCTTATAATCATTCATTACATTTTTACAGTTCATGATCATTTCTTACAGCCTCGTGGTGTTAATTTAGTTGATGAAATTGCTTTTTTTGTGTAAACATAAGACAAATCCCTTAATAATAATCAACAATAAAGATGCTACAAGAGCATCAGAGCCGGCTCTGCAAGACTGCTCAACAGCTTTTTCCCCCAGGCTGATAGAGCCCTGAATTGCAACCATCTCACCCCTCTCTGAAATCCTGTTGAAAAACTCAAAATACAATTTTTGCACCTCTGAGTGTGCTACACACTGGTGAGTGGGCTTGACAAACCACCTGTAGTAATGCATTCTTTCATCTCTATATGCACCAGACACTTTCTTTCTAACGTGTTAAAAGGACCTAATAAATACTTGTTGGCGCAAATCATCTGTTTCTTATCCTTTAAATACCTTTTCTACACATTATCATGCACAGTTATTATGTAAACTAATTGTATAGTCTGTCTAAGGTTATGTCTATGTATAGTCAATTATTTATAGTATATGTATTGGTTTAAAAAATTGTTTCTACATCTAGTGTATTTAGGTTCATATTTATGTTTATTTGTAGCACTGTGGTCCTGCGAGATAAGAAATTTCGTTCCACTGTATGTCCACACATACAGCGGAATGACAATACAGCTTGACTTGACTTGAACAATATTATGAAAAATTATATCAGCAGGTTTGCATAAAAAAATTGGTGTTGGATTTGCAATTTTCAATGAATTAGTCAAATAAAGCCAATGGTTACCATTACTTACACATACAGTAATTCTTCAAATATTTTTTTATATAGATTAAACATTTTTTACAATTAATACTATATTGTATGTAATAAATATAGCAGCAGCAGCAACCAGCTCGCGAAAAACACACTTAATCTATGGCGGCAAATAATAAGCGAGCGCACCACTGATGCTGGCGAACGCGGTATATAATTTCCGCTACATGAAAACAGATGTACATGGGAAGAAACGGGGCCGCGAGCTCATTTCAAACCCTCCTTTCCGTTCCGATCACTCCTGCGCTCAATCCTCTCTCACCTGCTCGTGTAAACACTGTTTTGTCAGTCGTGGGGCGGGGCTTGGTGTTTTAGTTACAACTAACCACCCCCCACCCACCCATGGCGACGATGATATCATGGTCCATCGCGATGTTTCACATTAGACATCGTACGATGCCAAATTGGTCAACATCGCCCAATCCTAGTTTAAACAATCAAGTAGCTTTTGTTACATTAATATATGTTTTTGAAATTTAATGCAATTATGCAAAGGAAAAATAAAATAAAAAATAATTATATATATATTATTTTAAAAAATGAGAAAGGTACGTGTTTAATTCATATAAGTATATAAATAATATATATAAATATTTAATATGTATGTGTGCATGTACAGTTTTCACATTAATTATAAATTGTTTTGTATGTTTTATACATTCTTAAATATTTATGAAAGTTTGGTTACCATTTGCCATGTTTTCACATTGTGAACTAAAGTGATATTTTTTCAAGAATATGAAACCCCTAAATGATGACTTTTAAACTACAACTGAAACCAAAATGTAAAAATAAAATCTGTGACCTCTTCCCTGCTGTCCGTCAGAAGAAACGTGATGGGGGCAGCTGTGCTTCGAGAATCCTATAAAATTAAAGTCAAGGCTCAATGAAGTTTATTGTTAGGAGCACCAGGTAATGATTGAAGAGGAAAAATACTAGCTGTGCTGCAGATGAGACCTGTGCCGTCGTCTCAGTACGTGCTGTGTCATATATTATGCGGCACTCTCTTTGCTCTCTGAGCGCTCGCAATGTGGTGGATGACATTTTGAATGCAATATATCTCCCACTTCAACCGTTCGATTTCTTCTAAAAACACTCAAAGGCTCCTTCCTGTAAATGTTTAGAGATTGATCCTGTTTTTCCTTTATTTGCAACCATTAAGAATATATTGCAAATTACATTTGTCCATATATACGTCAGATGGAGGAACTAATCTAAGATACTGTAGCTAAATTGGAGTGATCTTTTAGATTATTAGATTTACATGCACTGATATTCTGAACCATTAAGATGTTAACATTAAGTTGTTGTTTGTTTTTACTAGTAGTGTGAAATATTATTATAATGTAAAATAATATTTTTCTACTTTAATATGCTTTAAAATCTGATTTCTTATCAGTGCTGGAAACTACATTGTTCTGTTGTTTAAAACCTGTGATACTTTTGGTCAGGATTCTTCGAGGAATAAAAAAAGGTAAAAAGAAGAGCGTTTATTTAAAATAAAAATCTTTTCTGACAATATACACTAACTTTTTATTCATCATAATATACCGAAGAAAGTATTTATTTCAGTTTCCAAAGAAATATTTGGCAGCCAACTGTTGATAAGATTGATAATTCAATAAGAATGATTTCTGTGGAATCCTGTGAAATTTATGAGCTTTGCATCACAGAAATAAATATTTCATATATAATAAAAGTATATTAAAGCTGGCTTCAAGAGTTTCAAAAACTTTGCATTTCATTGGTGAGTATTGTGGCATTCACATAAAACACTAAAGTAACATCATGACTGTATTCTGAAGACAAGTTATCGTTAAAACGTTTTTTTTTTTGATTAAGCAGGAATCGAGATTTGATGAATATAGACAGCACCTATGCAAAGCTGTGTGGTATTTCTGTAGTGTTTTGTTGTTATTAACGTGGGCAAATTTCATTAGCGTCAGAGAAAAGACAAGCAGAGGAAGCATCTGGCTGAGAACAAGAAAGAGACACTAGAGACTGAAACGAGTTCACCTTTCTTTAGGGCCCACTTCTCTCCTAAATCATGACGTTTGTAGTATGTAGAGACGCTTTGACAGCACATGTGCCATGGTCCAATTATATTGAGTGCATCGAAGTAAGTATGTACTCCTGTCTGTGTTTCTTCACCTGATTTTTGCATGTGATCATTCTGGTGTCATTTTTTTTTGGCTGAATATGTGAGGGTTTTGCGATACAGAAAACATGTTTGTCATGTCATTAGGTTTGTGTGAGGCATAGGTTTATGTGGTGTTATATAGTAAATATCCCTATTCAGAGCTGGGTCCTGTAATTGCATACTTTTTTTGTTGAATGATCTGGATATAAATTCTTAAAAACCCTCATATTGAAATTTTAGTGTTCTTTTAAGCAGTATCACACCCTGAATCTAGAGACTCGTGAATATGTGATCAGTTAAAAGTAGACCATAAACACACATATTTTGATCTTGTCCTCAGCATGAATTATACAGTCCAATTCATGAACAAATGACTCTTATGAACCAATACTTTTTAATCAGTCATACGAAATAACTCTTCCAGCCTAAACAATTCACAGACACATTATTCTTTTAAATGTACCTTTTTAATAAAATATTCAAAAGTCTCAAAAACTCACAAGCTGCAGTTTTAATTCATCTGAATCTTTGACCGAATGAACTGGCTGTAGTTGAACTGCATAGTTTGTTCATTTTTAAAATGTAATATTTTCATAAAACAACATTTTAGTAGGTTTACTGCAGATTATTACATGGGCAATTAAAATGTGCCAAAAGAATTGTAATGAAATGAAAGCAAAATAGGAATCGACTTCAGAGTAGAACTGGACCACTGTGTATGGTTGTATACTAGCCTACAGTATATGTAATATGAAAAGCATATCTGTCAAAGCTGTACTTCTAACTAATGTATCTTTGTCGTGTGTGTGATTGATTGTGACTGGAGTGTTTTTCACCATATTGAAAAGTGAATGCAGAAAAGAATGGATCACTCACAAGGGAAAAATTGATGTTCACCTCCTCAACTCTGAGAGCATGGAGGAGTTTAGCTGGCTGGCTAATTGCCTGATTAAAATATGAAGGCTGTATGACGCTCATGGAGCTGATTGATTGCTCTCCGTATTGATGGAGATGTTCATCGCCGTGTTCGCACAATAATGCCTCCAGACATCTACCAAAACCTTCAGTCTATCACGCAAAGGTACGACACATTTGCACTTAAAACGTTTCCAGGTAAACCCAGGCTGTTAGATATTGTCATTTCTTTTCCCACTGAACCGATGGTGTAAAGCTGAAATCAGCTGAAATTGTTTCTAAAGAGCTCATGCCCTCTGCCAACTC
>JAUYWG010000041.1:5842792-5853872 GCA_034779775.1 Enteromius afrohamiltoni
TTTTCCCACTGAACCGATGGTGTAAAGCTGAAATCAGCTGAAATTGTTTCTAAAGAGCTCATGCCCTCTGCCAACTCTGTCTTTTTCGGTTCTTGTCTCAGAATAACTGATAAATGTCAGGTGCTGTATTACCTCCTCCTCTGCACGCACCGAATTAGCCCCATGCATTAGTGCGGCAGGTTATTTATTTCTGCTCTTGCCGGACTGACACTCTAATCCAGGGAGAATAGAGACAACATTAACGTCAACCTGTCTGTTCCCTTATGTGTTTTAGGGAGAGGGAGGGGTGACGGAATAACCTTTGCGCTGACAAATCACAGCTTCTTTGCGACTGCCTGCCTGCTCACCGCATTAGACCTCTGTCAAAACTGAGCAATGGCTCCGCTGCCTTGAGGTACATGTGGTCTACACTTGCGGTTTTGATATTTAGTGGTTAGTTGTAAAGCATACAGTACTTAATAACTCTCGTAAAAGGGATCCAGATCTCAACACTTAGGGAAAAATACAATTTTCTGAATGCTTACTTATCCTCAGGCCATCCAGGATTGTAGATGAGTTTGTTTCTTCGTCAGAAAAGATTTGGAGAAATTCAGCATTACAGAACTTGCTCACTAATAGATCTTTTGCAATGAATGGGTGCCGCCAGATGTCCAAACAGTATATATAAAAAAAAACACCATATCCCACAAGTAATTCACACAATTCCAGTCCACCAGTTGTTATCTTATTGCATGTAAACATGTGTGTCGTAAGAAGGCATCAGCTTCAAACCATTGTTTTGACCAAAATATGAGCTCATAATCTATAATAACGTTCATCCCTGTAGTCCTCTTTCATCAAAATCCACCAGTATTTAAAACTTTATTTAAAACTTTTTTGGTAATTTATTTCTCCGGATTCAGGCGAGATTACTTTTTCAATGGAAAAAGCTATATTATGGGTATTATGGAATTAAGCAACGGTTGGAAGTTATAAATCACTTGATGGATTTGTTTATTTATAAACTACTCTGTTTATTTACTATAAACTACTTTATTTATATAACTACTAGTTTTTCTCTTGACAAGTCAATAATTCATAGACCAGAGTCTATTATTGGGATGTTTTTATCAGCTGTTTGGACTTTCATTCTGATGGCACCCATTCACTGCAGAAGATCCATTAGTGATGTAATACTATCTTTAAATCTATTCTAAAAACAAACTACAGCGATTAAACTATTAGTAATTTTGGTCAATCTTAATTTTTGTGTGAGCTATTTCTTTAATGAAATGCTAAGTTTAAATATATTACTAATTTAATCCTAATTTAACAGTCTAGTCTCAAACTGTTTTTTATATTACATTTCATATCTATGCCCTGCATATATGTATGACTAGGTCAACATTTGCTCAGAAATCTGTTCCCCCTCTCCTAGCACCAGTATATCATTAGTGGAGAGGTCCAAGACCCCACTTTTGAAAGTCTATTTATAGAAATTCATTTAGATCTGTTTGCAGTGGGCTTGCCATCACCATAGAGAATGGATTTCACCTGACTTCTTTTTTGTCAGATTACTGGTTGCAGATAACAGACCTGCATCATCCGCCATCAGTCTGGTGTTGCTATTTGCTTTGTAGAAGTGTTGCACTAACTTAAGCAACCTTCACATATTGAATTAGCTCGGTTTCCATGGTGAGCAGCAACAGTGCACATAATCCCAGAGTGCTTGATTTAATTGCAGATCGAATCAAAACAAAGTAATGATGCACGGAAATAACAGATAAAATGCACTGTTGGGCTATTTTTAGTTGCAGTGAAATATCTTTCTTGGCTACCCGCAGAAATAGCAAGATCTTATTTAAGCACGCTGGATTAGTATAGTTATCTTTTCCTGTATGCACTGTGATCTGATTGAGCCGCAATCAGTAGAGTAAATTGTAAAAGTTTTAAAGAAAAAAAAATCAGTAATGGATGCTTTGAATTGTTTGCACTGAACTCTAAACTAATTTTGCTGAGCTCAGAAATTAGCAGAAGACACGAGAGAAAGACCAGATGCAAGGGAGGAACGAAATGAGCAATAAAGCGATTTTCCTTTTCCAGTTAATTACTAAAGTCATTTACTTGACTTAATTGCTTTTAAATGTAAGATTAATAACAATTTATTATTAAATGGGTTTTTTTTATGCTCCCAGACATCGATGTAACCCAATTTTAGAAGTGCTGTTTGAAAGCTGTAGCTTAATTGCATTTTCTATGCAAAAAAAAAGAAAAAAAGATGAAAGCATTATACTATTATATAGCATTATAATATTTTCAGTCTAATAATCCATAACACCATGTAT
Source organism: Enteromius afrohamiltoni (assembly GCA_034779775.1). Classification (NCBI taxonomy): domain Eukaryota; kingdom Metazoa; phylum Chordata; class Actinopteri; order Cypriniformes; family Cyprinidae; genus Enteromius; species Enteromius afrohamiltoni. The sequence goes on from JAUYWG010000041.1 coordinate 5,845,117, forward strand.
TATGAGTTTACCGGGAAGCCTGGTGGTCAGTGATCATGTGTTTCTCTGTTTGTTTGTGTGCCGGTGGTGGCAGACGTGGTTTGGATTCTTGATTTTTAATTGACCCTGGCAGACATTCAGAAGACATTGAATTAATGTGTTTAGCGTAACAGAGGGACAGACTGCAGCCCCAAGAGTGCTGTTAGTGCTTATGGAGGGTGTTTATCGTTTGTAAGAAGGTCTGTGCAGTTAGCCAGTTAGAAATATAGAGAGAGAAATGAAGAGGAAGAATAAGAAAGCATGAATATTTGCAAAATCCACAGTGACCGTTCAGTGAGAGCAATACCATAGATTTAGATTTTCTTTTTAGCTTTGATCATGCTGAATAAAACCTTTATGGGGGGGAAAACTTTTGGGTGGTGTTTTATGGGAAATAACCTGTCAATTTGATAAATAAATTAATTAAACTATTAAATTATTATATAAATGATAAATTATATAAATTAATGTAATTATTCAAATTAATAATATAACATTATTTTAAAAAATTAATTGTACAAAATAATTACATCATTAAAATATAAAAAATATATTATTTTTATTATATATTTTAACTACATAAAACCATATAATAAACTAAATTAATTTTGAATTACTTTTAAGATAGATGATTTAAGATTAGATACACTTTTAGGATTTAAGATACTTTAACATTCAAAATTGTAGTTATATATATATATATATATATATATATATATATATATATAATTTTAAAATAAAAACATTAATATTGCAAAATAGTATTTACTGTATATTAAATATGTTTATTATAATAAACTATGTAAAATAACTTTTATGTGTTATTATAATTTAAAATGGGATTTATTGCTGTAATGCAGAGTTGAAGCATCATTACTCCAGTCTTCAGTGTCACATGATTCTTCAGAAATCATTCTAATATTCTGAATTGGTGCTTAAGAAAGGTTTGTTTTAATTGTCAATGTTGGAGCTGCTTAATTTTTTTGTGAAAACTATTGTCAGGATTTTATGATTCAAAACAATTCAAAAGAACTGCATTGTAAATGTTTGGACTGTTACTTTTGATCAATTTACTGCATTCTTGCAAAATAAAAATGTAATTTTTAATTCTTACTGACCCCATACATTTAAATAACTTGGTTTAGCATTGTGTCCAAGCCAGTTTAGCAAGTACAACCAGCCGGCATCAAAACTTAATCTTCTAATAAGTGGCCACATGATAAATGTAAAGATTATTTTAAAGATGTAAAATCATTCATAAAGTTTTAATGGTCCCACAAAGACCACCAGCAATTTTTCAGCATGTGAATTATTTATTCATCTCATTTGTAGATGCTTTCATTAAATGGATCATGGTTATTCTAGCACACTAGGAGGCGGGAAACCATAAGGAAATTCTGGGTCAAAAAACACAGGACTATAGCTTAGCCAGCATTCAGGATGAATGCTGCTGAGGAGTAAACTAATTATTGAACAGTCGTGTGGGATTCTCAACAGTCAGCCGTGTGATCTTTACAGTTCAGTAGCACAGAACCGTTCACAGCTGTTGCATGAGAAGATGCCTGAACTCCTGTGATGAAAGACATTTACAAGAGATCTCACCAAGCCAGGGATATTGTGTGAGTAGATCGAGAGAGAGAGCAAGAATTTGTCCAATTAACAAAAATACCAAAGCTTGACATTTCTTGGTGTGTCCAGCATTTGTTTCTTCCTGGAAATGTCACTCATTTGAATAGTTTCCCAACAGCATTGTCCTTTCAAGCTAGAGGCCATCAGTATGGAAAAGAGCTGCCTGTTAACATAAAGAGACAGAATCCACAATGAATTATTACCACAAGGAAAGAGCCTTATTTTTAGACCCCACCATCGAGATGAATGCATTATGTATGAATCTTCAAGCCTGTAAGGTTACAATATTTATGACACCATGTGTTACCTTAATTACTTATTACACTGATATCATGCAAATATCATGCTTTGTTTTGTTTTTGTGATTTTTATAGAGCTTATGAGAAAATATTCTTGTCTGCAAATAAAAATAAGCTGAAGGTGTGACATTGTTTCAGTGAACCATTCCATAAAGGAATTATGCAGATCAGCTAATAGCACAGATTTTAAAGTGTTGAACTAATTTTCACAGTGCAAATCAAATCTTGCCGGCTGGTTTATAGTGCTAAGTTGTGTAAATGCTGGTAAATGTACACAAACATCTACATGTACAGATTCACAATATTAAAATTCTGGCCTTTACTAATGGTTAAATCCTGGTAAATGGACAGTATTAAAAATCCTTACATTTTTGCTTATAAATGAAATCGAAAATCAGAAGTTTTAATGTAATGTTGTGATTACGGGAATACTTCAGACATAAAAATGGTCCAAAGGGTAGATGAGTTTGTCTTTTCAGAAGTGATTTAGAGAAATATAGCATAGTATAATTTGTTCACAGATAGATCCATTGCGGTGAATGGGTGCCGTCAGAATGAGAGTTTGAAAAGCCCTTTAATGATGAATTTGCTACAAACAAGCAGTTTTTACTTCACAAGACTGGATTACTTGTGGATTATTGTGATGTTTTAGTTTAAGCGAAACTCTCATACTGACGGCACCCATTTATTGCGGTAGAGCAAGTGATGTAATGCAACATTTCTCCTAATCTATTTCAGTTTCTGTTTGAATGTTTCTTTTTTCATTTGCAGTAGCAAACAGTAATTTCCAGATGTTTAACAATTGATAATAGTTGTTAAATACAGGCCTTTATATAATTTTATATAAATAAAATTTTGCAAAGTGCGTAGCAGATGTTTAGTTTTGAGGTGTTTTGTAGCTGGTACAGTAGCTTTGCAGCATTTAAATCTTTAGTTTTGAAGATGTTATGCCTTTGTTCATCATACTGTGGTAAAAATATCTCTATAAAGGCTGTGATTCAGCATAGATCTGCATGTAGAGAACTGAGATACAAGGGTTCAGTACATGAAAGATCAACAGATCGATAGTCAACAGCCGCTGAATGTTCTCCTTTGACAATGCTGCCTTCTCAGCGAAGAACGAGTCTCTCATCTGCCTCTTCAGCACTCACTTCTATGCAACGAGTGCACAGTTAGAGCCAGTCACATTATTTAATCAGGAGTGTGCTGTTTGTGTGCTGTCGTTAATGCACCCTGCGTCCACCATAGTCTGTCATGGCATTGGATGTAGACAGTTTTAATGGCCTTGCAGCTATATTGGGTATGCGGTGGCCCTTTCCCACCTCCGTTTCTCTTTACACTTGACTGCATCTTTCTATCTTTTCCTGAACTTCTATGTTGTTCAGTAATGCTTCCACTGGCTCTGCTCTTGATGTGTGATTTTTTTAACTTTAAAGGAGTACTTCCAGGTTCACAAATTGACAGCATTTTGTGGCACAATGTTGATTACCCAAAAAAGTAATTTATAAAAATGATTGTGTTGAATTGTAAACCTTAATTATTCACAGAGCTTATTTGATTTTTATCAAGAGACCCAGGATGATGGTTGTTATTTTCAAAATGCTATAATTGTGAATATACGTAATCACTACAGCACTCTATTCTTTTTGGTGGCGCTAGGAATTCCACACAAATTTGGTCTTAATCAAATTTTTGAGAGCAGATGAATGAGCAGTCATCTGTAGAGCGAGTCTATGATTAGGGCTGTCTGACAGAGGTGCTGATAGTAACTGTGTGAGAGAGAAAGAAAGCCACTTATCATCTTTGCAGCCCATAAGCACTGTGCTAATTGTACCCGTTGTGCTGTATAATGTCAGTGTACACTTGGTGAAATCCCCTGACTGATGCTATTTCTGATCGTTTGGTGCAGAAATGAGCCCCACGCACCTCCTTGGTTTAATAGCTGTGCTTAAGAGAGCACTGAATTGCTGACTGCTGAAGTGTTAAGAGATGGAATATTAGCAAATTGCTTACACTGCAAATGCTGCAATCCAGTATATGGTATGTAACGTTTTAAACTGTAGGATACTACACTGTTGTCACAGTTGGAGTTTAGTTCAGTTTTTCATTGATTTAGTTTTCTCCAGATTTTGGGATATATTTATTTTACAGTAATGCTGGTTCTTCTCAAATGTAAAGTGTAGTGCATTGTGCTGTGGGATAGAATACAATATGGGAATTTGAATGTGCTCTAGTTGTATTTTTTACACTTTCTTGAATATTTAACAGATAATGGGTTCAGCAAAAAAAAAAAAAGAAAAGAAAAAATATATATATATAATTTATAATATATATAAATATTTTTAATATATAAACATAGCACTTTTTTCCTAAATATGTACTTGCATGTGTTTGTATTTATATATACACTATAAATATAAACAGTACACGTGTTTATTATGTACACAAAAACCTTTTCAGAATTTTATTTTAACACATACTAAAATCTAATTAATTTATTTCTGTGTTGGCAAAGCAGATTTTTACTCAGGTCTTTATTAAAGGAATTTCATGATTTTTCAGGATATAGAATAAAATAATATATTTGTCATTACATTTATCAATTAATTTAAATATATTTTAGATCAACTTAATTTTTTTATTAAGGTTCATACTTATGTTAACGAGTATTAAGGATGTTTTTGTTCAATAAAGCAGGGATTATGGAAATTGTTTTTAAGACAGAAAGAAGGAAAGCTCTATACTTTCCAGCCAATTAAAGCACCTGTGTGCATGGAAGGAATCAATAATAAATCTCTCTCCACATCCCGCCCAACCGAAGTTACAAAACAGCTTATTCACACAGACCATGAGGATCTATGAGGCAAGCACTGAATAATTCATCGCTCTCCTCGACTACCAGGGTCTTCCTCACAGCTAGCGCTCCAGCATGAGCTTGCATTATATGACACGCTTCTTAATGTATCCTGTTGATGCAGTTTTTACATTCACCAAGCCCTGCATCACGACTCAATTCCCCTGTGTGTTTAGATGATGTCCTCTCCCACATCTACCCATTTGGATGAGTAGAGACTATGACCCTTATTAATGTAAAAAGAAATCAATAATTTATGGAATACATAATTAAAATGCAAGCTGTTCCTTTAAAGCAGCTTGGTTCCGTAAATTGAGGAGGTGACAGACAGCGAGAGCCGCATCAGCACGAATAACAATGAACAAGCTGGTTTTGGCCCCTTCTCTCAGACGCTGCCTGATCGCACACCCCATCTCTTTGTCTGTCTTCTCTTACATAATTCTGCTCCTTCTGCTATTTATATCACTTCTGTTTTCAGGGCTTTCCGCAAGATACCCACAATCCTCCCTTTTTCTCCTGCCGTTGGCGTTGGAGGTGGGAAACTCGATAAAGAGTCATTCTATGCGATTAAAGCTAATGAATTGGAAAAAATGGGACTGATGGACTGAGGTGAGATAAAGACTTATTGGTTGGCTGTTCATGTAGCACCAGAGGGCTTGTTTACTTGGTCTTGAGCAGCGCCCATGTTTCCACATCTGTTTCTGACCAGAGTCACCCGTGAGGGTGGGGGGTTGGGGGGTTTGGGGGGGGTTTGGTTTCGCACAAAGGGAGGATTTGAAAAATCAGCACTGCGTGGCGGTAATTGTTAAACTCCCTGTCATGTCACTGTAGGACACAGAAAACTAAATTGCATTCGTGATAAACAGAATAATAAATGAACTCCTGGCTAAACATTTTCTCTGTAAGACCCTTTGAAATATTAGAAATATTCCACCTCCACTGTGCTGAAAACAATCATTTCCTAAAACCATTACAGTATGTTATACAGTATGTTCATTCCCTCCACCTTTTAAAATGTAAGTATATTTTAATTATGTATATATATATATATATATATATATATATATATGACTCGTTCTATAATTGCTGGTACATTTGGTGTCCCCATCAGTCACCGTCAACTGACATTACCTACACTCAAAAAAAATTATTCATTGGACACCAAATTTACCTGCAATTATAGAATCACCCATATATATAAATATATATATGTGTGTGTGTGTGTGTGTGTGTATACGTGTATATATATAGATAGAAATAGTACTGATGTCAAAGCATATTATTTGCATACAAAATAATAAAAAAAAAATCTGCTCAATATATTTTTTTGTTTTGTGTATATTTATTAAACATGTATAAATATGCACACATACAGTATGTATTTTACAAATATTTCCATGTCTGTATTTATAATCATATAATTAAGGATTTATAATTTATACATGTATGTGTGTGTGTGTGTGTGTGTGTATATATATATATATTATATTCTAGAGATTATTTTTCTCCTTTCTCTTCTTTGATTTAATATTTTTCTTTGATGCTAGGATGTTTTATTTCTTTACTCATGTAGCATTTTGACCCATGACATTTAAATGCCACCTGCTGTTCTCCAAATCATCTTCCAGAGCGTTATCGGACATGGCTGTACACTTGCTTCCTATGTCATTGCCAATATGCTGTGAGCACCCAAGTATCCATCAAGACGAGGTGAAGGTTAATTACATTGTGACAGTAATTACACAGTCCTGAGGACAGATAGCAGACGAGACTTGCATGACATAGATAGCCACGATATTATTTTGCTTCTCATTCCACTGGCCCTTTGAAGATTTCTCTCAATTTATTTCACCATCTCCCACCTTCTTTACACAGTGGGGTTTTGTTTTCACAACAGTAATAGAATTCAGGAATCATAAAAAAGCCAGCATAATGCTTTTGGGTGAGAATTGGAATTATGCAAATTAGCCTCTAGACGTGAGTAATTCATTAGCGCCCCGCAATATAACAAAGATATTCGGCTGCTGCTTCTTTCAGGCACATAAATTGGGTTATAACTTTTTTAAGCAGACAGGTTACGTTTCATTTACATGTATTTCATTAACAACGGTACAATGTGCCTTGTTTTACATCTCGTGGCTTTCATTACAGGTTAAAACATACTTGGGCTTTCTGTGCATATGTCAACGTTGTTATTTTTATGAGTCAAGTTCACATGTCACAAAAGACTGGTATAACTACCCAAGGAATAAACAAACAAGCAACAGTACTTTAATATTTTTTTATTTCCTTTATATATACATACATTTAGATATCAGATGTACAAACATTAATTTTCCATATATGTCAATATATTCATTTCTAATAGTTGTTAACATATTACATTTCTGTACGTATATATTATATTTATTATATTTCTATATTTAAACATGTTTCATAGAATACATTCCCATACATACCTTTACTTCATCTAAATGAATTAAATCTCCACACATGTAAATGTTTTCATTATAAAGATTATAATTGCCCACTTTACAATAAATAAATAAATACAAACAAAATTGGGACACTGAAAAACTCTTCAGACAATGTAACCTAAAAACAGTGACAATATAAATTGACTAATTAATATAAAGAATGCATTTACTGTATGAGTGCACTGAAAAATTATCCTTGTGTAAGCATCCAGAGTCAAAACATTATGGAAGTCAATATACTGTAGGCATCCAACATATTGTAGGCTATTTTAATAATTCAACAATTAACTGTCTTGAAATATAGGAAGTGTGAAACGTTTTTTAGTTGCTTTAGGGGAAGAAACAAACAAACAAACAAACAAAAATTATTAATAAAATCAAGTAATATCTGCATGCACCTGACTCTGAAGAGAACAAATAATATGCTATTAGAAAGCAATCATTGTGAGTGAGAAGTCTTGTTTTGCACTGCACAGAAAATACTGAATTTTTGTTTTTGGTGAACAGTTTTTTAGAGTGCAAATAAGATTTTAGGTTTTAAATACCTTTCAGGCTTGTGTAAGGTTTCCAAGTCAACTTGAACAAATAATTTACTACAAAAATCTTACTTATAATTCCCACCTTCATTGTCCATCTGGCAGATGACCATTATAGACTGTTTCATTTTGAAATAAGGCACAGTCACAGTGCCTGGTTGTGTCTTACTAAATTTTTAATTTTCATTTCAAAGCCCTTTTTTTTTTTTTATCTGCGTCTCTTTTTGAATTACGTTGTACCCCTCTGTAGGTTGCAGTGTCCTCAGTGCTTTGTTAAATAGGATGGCCTTTTAAGACATAAAGGACTATATAATTTATTTTATTAATATCTGATAAACATTTGAATGTATGAGGTTTTACTTACTAGTCAGATGGTTTGGAGATATTCTCCTTCAAGAGCTCCGCTCCAACTATAGGAAGAATATAGGAAGTATAGCAACATGTAGTATACATGTCAAATTTATATATAAATAAACTACAGCAGAGGTGAAATGCATGAGAATAATGTACAGAAAAAAAATCTCTTTAGGTTTTAAAGGTACATATAGGTGAAATACTGTGGAAGAAGTTATTTAAGCTTTCTCAGATCACCTGTGTTTTTAGGTTAAATTAGCTTATTTCACTTCATCCATTGCCAGCATAACATTTACAAAGCTATGAAAAAAAAATCACTCATCTACACATAATATGTGATTGAACTTTCATAATTTGGAGCTCAAATCTATAGCTATCTTACCTCTTATACAGTAGTTAACGTTAGCCTCTATAGTTAATGCTAGCTCACGCTTTTTTCGATATGACACAGAACCATTTCTGTAAAGTAAATACTCAACAGAAGCATGTCAATTGCATGTAAGAAAGTTTGATGTAATTTTAGGAAATAAACTTAACTGTCTGTTGAGCCGCCGTCCCGTTTCCATGGCAACTTCCTCCACTACAGTTT
>JAUYWG010000041.1:5853972-5874165 GCA_034779775.1 Enteromius afrohamiltoni
TGTTCAACCCTTGTTGTTACGCATCGTTTAGTGCATAAAATAAGAAACTTGATAAAATTTGATAACATTGTTTAACTTGTTGGCCTGAATTGAATAAGAATATAGGATCTTTAACAGGGTTTCTCAAATCTTACACTGGAGATCCAACACACTGCAGAGTTTAGCTACCCTACCCACACCTGAGCATGCTAATCGACATTCTGGAGAACGCCTTCACCAACCGTGGAAAATTAGCTCTTTCTCCCGGTTTTCCCAGGGAAGACCTTACACGGCAACTCCGTGCACTCAGAGGTCTTTGCTCGCTGGAATGTAAGATAGCTGCCGCTGGATCCGCTGACATCCGCCCAGTAAACACTGTCAGACAAGCAGAGCAGATGATACCAGGAACTCTTTTCACTAGATCGACCGTCAACTTCGAAAAATCCAAGGGGATCTCCAGCTTCGAACAGCGAAGGCTCTGAAGCGAAAAGCTGCGCTCGTGCCCTCTTATACTCATGTAGTGATGAAGTACACCTATGCTCAATCAAGTGAACGCCAATATTCAGTGTCCTTTTGTTTGAAGCTCAAAGACGATTGGTCTCTCTGGCGAGTTCTCATATGTAACGTCAAAGTGATTCGACTGAAAGAGTAACAATACTTAAAAAACATAAAATGTGATTTCAGTTATATATTTTCATTAAATATTAACAAAATGCCTTATTTGCGTCTTTAACTACATATGTGAACAACAAGTCATTGCCTGTTTGGAAGTTGTATGTGTTTTATAAAACAAACTGACTCATTAGAGTAGTTTGATTGGGGGTTAGTCTTCACTGACTACGCTATTTTTTTAATTACCTGAAAAAACTGAAGGAGTCGTACTCTATGTTTGAGAACTGGACTTCACTGGGTGCACTGTTTGTTTTTGATTCAATATAAAGGAACAGTTCATAAGAGTTATTTCTGAATCAGACTACCCTGGTTGTACAGTACTTTGGTGTTTGCTTCACCAAAAAGAACCAGTCAATAAGAGTCATTGATTTGTTGCACTGTTTTTTTTCCGATTCACTAAAAAGGACCAGATCACAAGAGTAATTCATGAATCAGTCCACCCTGGTTGTGCAGTATATTGTTTGATTCACCAAAATGAACTGGTTTATGGGAGTCATTATTTTGTTGCACATTTTGTTTTCGATTCACTAATAATAGTTTCTAAGAGTCATTTGTGAATCAGTCTACCTTGATTGTTTGTTAGATTCGCTAAAAGTAAGCGATTCTTTATAGTCATTGTTTTGTATTAAAACTACATTGACTGCACTGTCTGTTTATATGATGATGTGTGTAGTTTTTAGTATTGGCAATCAAACGTTGTGCATGTCACGGATCAGGGTGCCTTCTCGCTCCCTCTGCTGTTTTGTTGTCTATATCTTTCCCCACTGCTCATCGAAAGTGCAATCAGCGATAATTCGGCATTGGGGATGCGCTGTCTCTAACTGACTTTGTCCCACCTGTTCTCTCTTTACTGTTTCCTTTATAATTTACTCTGACTTGTCCTTGTTGTAAGTAGATTGTTTTGTGATCTATGTGAATGTCGTGCTGTGTCTGATTATCTGACATTTGTGTTAATAGTGCCCAGGATTCATAGTGGAGAGGACACCTTTTTCTGTCTCCTTGTGGGACTCCTGCGAGCATGTTGTCCGGAGGTCGCCAGCCTTTCTGTTTGCTCCTTTCTGCAGGCAGAGCAGGATTATCCCAGAGACTGCCTGCTGTTTTTTGATTTCAGTTTTTGTATCTTTTCCATTTGGTGAATAAAACCTCCACTAGAGTCTGACCCTCTGCATTTGAGTCCTCCGTTTCCCTCGTCCCGTCATAGTGCGTTGGCAATTGTTCATTTCTTAAGACATTTACTGAAACCATGCAGTTGTTTATAGGCTCCAATGAATCCGTAAAACCTGAGCTAAGAGTCTAATAGATCACCCTGTGGTCATGATGCTTTTAAGTTTATGAAGTGCTTTTGTTTTAAGACCTCAGGTGCTGCAATTTGACTTTATCCTGGTGGCCCTGTTTGTAAAAATGAAATATGAAAAGCAGCGCTGAAAGGGAGAGTAAGATATTGCTGTAGTGAGATAACATAAACATCAGACAGCAAGATAAGGACCGCTGGTGCAATGCAGAAAGTCTATTTTAGGGGTTGGGAGAAGGACTAGTGTGAGCAGCCCCAGTAGAACCCTCATTCGGGAGTCATAACATCTCCCTCTCTCACTCTTCAGTGATAACGCCCAATGCAAATACCAGCATGCATTCCATTTAACTCTCGCTGTCAGTAAGTGCACCGAATTAACGAGTGAATGAAGTGGAAACGGTGGAGATTGATAATGGTCACAGATCATGTGAATAAAAGGAAAGAAGCTATTGCATAATGCACTATAACCAGGTTGCAGTTCAGTGGTGCATCTATAAATTTATGCTCTGTGGATTTTTAACACTAAAAGCTTTTATCCTTACGGATGTTATGCAATGAACAGTATAAAATGTGACTTGTGGCATACCTGCTGTTAATGCATTTTGAAGGGAAGAACGGCAAGCTGATTTTAAGCTGTTTTACAGTATAAATCAGTCATATTTGACACATATCATGGCAGACAGCATTTAAACCTGATCTGATAATAGGTGTAGTTATTTAGTGATAGAGTGGTGAACTGCTGGAATAAAATAAAGATGAAACGAACAATATTGCATATCATGCATAAACAATAAATATGCTAATAAAGATGTACGTTTGTGCAAACTCACTTGTGTTTTGTGATAAATTATGCAAGAAGCAAAAGCATTCATAAACACATTGTTGATATACAGTATTTATGCTACATGCTGTGCATTCAAGCGCATTGTGAGACTGTAAAATCACACTTTGTCGATTTATGTTTATTGTTGCTGTTGCTTATTGTTGGGTCTATGCTGTTCACGGTAATGTTTCAAAGGACATTTTGTTTGGTTTCGTCCATTGAACAATAGCCACTTGATGTCCAATGTTAAATCAGTTGAGAACCACTGTGTTAAAACAAGTGTGTAGGTTTTTGGTGCTTAAATTCTACAATGCCTGTTGTACAATAGCAAATGAGCTATTTTGTGACAAGACTCAAAGAGTTACATTTCTGAAAATAATGGAAACTTTCTTTTTTAAGTAGAAAGAGACTCTCTTTTCTATTCTTTATGCTAATTTACTCCCAGGAGACTTTTTGAAATTCTCTTCTATGCCTGTGTTCTGACAGCTTTAACTGATGTTGACAGATTGCTTTTTTCTATCACGTGTTGTCTAACTGTATGCAGTGATATGGAACACTTGATATGGATTTTTTTGTTTTTTGGCAAATTGATACTTTAATATTCAGGATAGATTAAGTTGATCAAAATTGACAGAAAAATACATTTACATCAGTACAAAACTCAGATAAATGATCTTTCTCAATAAAAATGAGTCAATAAAAATGTCCACACAAATATTAGCATTGATATTAATAAGAAATATTACTTCAAAATAAAATCAAATTAGAATGATTCCTGAGTGATCATGTTATTCTGAAGACTGGAGTAATGATGCAGAAAATTCAGCTCTGCCATCACAGGAATAAATTACATTTTATAATATATTAAAATATAAAAGTTATTTAAAATTGCTATTATATTTCACAATATTACTGTTTTAGGGCATCTTCCATTTAATAATGCAACCAGACTGACTTTGAAAAATTTCTAACAATCTTACAGACTGTTTAGCATTATTTGTTGCCAAATGTTGTGATATTTGGATATTTGCATTTTTTCATGCCATTATATATATAGAATAAGATAGGGCTGATGAGATGGCTGATATTGCATCTCTGTGGGAATATGATAAAGAAAAAGAAAAAGAATCACAAATAATCATGTGAACCTCTCAGTGTCTTGTCACCATATCCTAGTGCAGCATCCCGAGGTCTTCTCTCTTTCCCTCTCAGTTTGAGGCGTCATTTGTTGTGTTAAAAAGCTAAAGAGTGCAGCTTTCACTGACAGAATCGATACGCTTTAGCTACTGGAACGAAGAGGGCAGCAGGGGCTCTCGTTATGGGGTCGAAGAGGATGACCACATGCCGACAGGGAAGTAGATCTGTACAGGAACAGTAGTCTCACCCAAGCCTGCAATGTGTTTTCCTCCAACACAAACACACACTAGTACACCAGGGATGTTTTGTTCAAGGGAGACATTGCCTCCGCAATGAAAACCAGATATGAAAATTATTTATAATGCAGTAACGAAACAAAAATATTACAAAATATATGAGCAGACTGTGTGAAAGCGATGGGGTATCTATGAAATATATTTTTTTAATCTATTGACTGTGCTGAGTTCTCTTTTTTTTTACTCAAAAACCATTTACTCACACTAATATCATTGCAAAATCTGATTTTATTCTGTGGTTAGATATTTTGAATGTAAACCAACCTAGGGATGTGTGCAGGCAACAGGCGGAGACTTGAACGTTGCGATAAGACTTTGCTTCACTTTGAAAGACAACGAACCATACATACACAAAATAACATTGACGATCGACTCACAGGACAGAATACAATGGGCTTAAGTACACAAGGGCAGATGCAGGACAGGTGAGGGACACAGGTGGCGAGGGTTAACTAATCAACTTAACAAGAACAGGAACAAGACTATAGGAAGGAAGGAAACACAGGAAGTACCGAAACAAAACCAAAACTAAACTAGAGACACAAAACACAGACATGGGCGTGACATCATCTCCCCCTCCCGGAAGGTGCGTCCTCGCACCTAGAAACACCCATACACCCAGCGGATCAGGAGCCTTGGGAGGCCATGGCGGATCTGGATACTCAGGAAGCCATGGCCAAATCCCCTCCCTAGCCACCACTTCGGTCGTGTACAGCTCTCCTGGCCGTGAATCAGGAACTGGAATCAGGAACGGCCCTCCTGGCCATGGTTCAGAATCTTGATTCGGGAATGGCTCTCCCAGCCGTGGCTCTGAAACTGGATTCGAGTCGGCGCTACCAGCTCAAACTCTGGAACTGGACTCAGGAACGACACTCCTGGCCGTAACTCTGGAACTGGACTCGGAACGGCACTCCTGACCATAAACCAGGAACTGAATTCGGGAACGGTTCTCCTGGAACTTGGTTCATGAATGGCACGGGCACGTAGCACCCTCCATAGTCCGCGGAACTTGGGGAATCTCCTGTAGAGCGTTCTCCGGTTTTCGCACCCGCAGAGTAGACATCAAACGCTGAATCTGACTTTGCTTCACTTCAAAAGACAACGAACCATACCTACACAAAATAACAATGACGATCGACCCACAGGACAGAATACAATGGACTTAAGTACACAAGGGCAGATGCAGGACAGGTGAGGGACAAAGGTGGCAAGGGTTAACTAATCAACTTAACAAGAACAGGAACAAGACTATATAACTTTAATTTCATGGACCAAAAAGCACAGACTTCTTTTGAAATATGTAGGTTTGGAATGACACAAGAGTGAGTTTGATTACAATGACAGAATTTTCATTTTCAGGTGAACTGTAAGGTATAGAAAAACATTTTCCTTGACTTATAATATGCATTTATTTTTATCTTACTTGCTCAATGACTTCCAAATGATTCGCTCAGCGATTGTTTTCCAAACCTGCTTTGCTTACAGGCTTTCTAGGGGAAAACACTATTTTATCGATCCAATAGTGGCACCTTGTGGCAAAGAATGAATTTGCATTTTCATTTAGACCAATCCGAACAGACCAACACGTGGGTGGGCAATATGCTAATGTTTCATGTTGACGTCAACATGACGGCTGGGGATTTGTTTTATCAATGGTTCCATGAAGAGTCTTTGGCATCCATGGAAAAGCACAAAGGTTCTTTGATTCTAAGAAATATTTTTCAACTGTTTGTTGAAAGACTCTTCTATGGTAGTGTTTGTTACTAACTTAATATTTTAATAGTAGAAATTGCCATGCTTCTAAGAGGTACCCCTGAGGTATGTGAATCACTGACGCAAAACGCCAGAAAAACCAAAACAGACTTTAATGTTCAGGAAAAAGGTGGATAAAGCTGATGTAATTAAAACACTGAAGGATTTAGGGCAGTATATATTTTCTGAACTCTAGCACCCTGCCCTCTGTTGATGTGAGAGGAAATATATCACTGGCAACAGGAAAAAACAAAGATTTGATATCGTCATGTGGAAGGAGGAATGTGGTCAAGCGCTTTCCATATAAACACAATGAACATCAGTTGAGACGGGAACAGCTCGGCACACTCCATCAGAGGCTGCTGTATTTAGATGTTATAGAATCCACTGTAAATTTTAGAGTAATTTCATTTGTCTTTCCTTTATATATAGCTTGATAATTTATTTTTTTTAAATGTTACGTTTTTTTTTTTTTCATCATCATTAAATTATGGCAAAGTAGCAACAGATTAACAAACCAGACTCCACATGGCATGATGGGAGTAAGAAGGCATTATGGACACAGAAACCACTTAAATCCAAAGTAGTCACGTAGTCTTTTCTCTCAATGAGAAGGATTCATGAAGAGCTTGTTGAGGAACTCTTGAAAGTCTGTCGTTCAATGAAGTCCGGCCGCAATCACAGGGTTCGAGAGGAGAGAATGATACGCTTGAGCAGCCTTCCCCTCCGAAGGCATTCGTGGATATGGTGAGAATTTCCTTTAGCATGTATGTTTGTGTTTTTGGCTATGCAGGATCCACCACTCAAGAGTACGTTAAAGAACATCAAGCACTTTTTACACACTGTTGTTTCGGTTGTGTTGTACTATGAGAGCACATGTCTGTTGGAGTGTGTATGCGTGTCAGTTGTGTGAATTGATGCTCAGTCACAGGTTGCCGGGCTCTCATCCGCCTGCTTGCCATTCAGGGTAAATTTACTGTTTAATGGTGGACTAATTTCCTGCGGCTTCATTCAGCATTAAACGCTTGAGCAGGTTCACAGATGAGGGTATATATATCAAAAGCAGATTAGCAAGGGAGGCAGTTATAATTTCATCAGAACCGTATGTGTTTGTAAGCTTATAAGAGCAGAACTTCTATAAAAGCTCTGCAGGATTTTACTTCATATTTAATTTTTAGGTCATAGTCTCAGGGATGAGATGCATTGTTTATATTTATATATTTCCAAATTTCATGTAGATTTTTTTTTTATTTGTTATTATATTTGCATAAAATGTAATTAATATATTATAAAAAATATATATTTTCATGTACACAGAGACACATACAAATAAAAAGTGTATATATCTGACTGTTTCAAATGCAAAGCAGTAGTATTGTGAAATATTGTGTCTTCAGTGCAACATGATGATTCAGAAATCATTGTAATATGCTGATTTGGTGCTTCAGAAATATTTCCTAATATTACCAATGTTGAAAACCATTTTTCTGATTAATATTTTTTGTGGAAACATTAATGCGTCTATTGCAGGATTTTTTGATAAATGGAAAATTCAAAACCACAGCATTTATTTATTTATTTTTTATCATTAATGTCTTTACCAATTGCATTTATCCTTGCATTTTTTTAAGGCCCCAAACACTTAACCAGTATTCTGTATGTATAACTTATTTTTTATTTCTATATGCAAATTAGCATATTTTATGGAATTGCACTCTAACGCTAATTTGCCATGTTTAGTAAATCTGGCCCAAAATTAAGAAAACCACATACGATACAAATACAACTAAAATACAACTTCATTGTCAGACAAAGACTGATACTTGCCTTGCGTTACAGCAGATTCACTCACAATTAAAAAAACGTTATCATATGGACAAAAGGCCACAAAACTTTCACAATCACAAAAATAAAAACTGTGAGACTTTTTTGAGATTTATTTTTTGGTCTTATTTAACAATTCCTTCAAAAGTTATTTGAAATAGTCAGTCTTATGCTGTCTATTGCGGTGTTATATTTTTTTCAAAGCTTTCTTGTGACAAACTTGAGAAAAAAGTAAACATTTTGGAAAATGGCACTGGTTTCTTTTCCATCATGAGAAATATGACTGGTTTTACAGCAACCCTTTCTTCTTTCAAAAACAGGGACAGTGTTTTCCTGATTCATTGCAGGCCTGTCATGTAATCCCTGACCGTGGACTTGCCAAGGCGCTGATTTTCCCTGGAAATACAGGCGCTTGTGTAGCACTTCTCATCCCTTTAGCTCAGCGGAGAGGCTTGGCTGATAGATGCTTTATTGAATCTGCCGCTGGGCTCCTTGACAACAGTGAGGAACGAGTGGGTGTCTCGCTATTAGTTCACAATAAGAACACAGTGTCAGCACAGTCAGCGAGCGGCAATCAGCTCCGTCCGTATTTCCAACCCTGTTGATGCAGGAAGAATAGCGCCTTAAGCGGCTAGCATCGTTAGCGGCCCACCAATGCTAACCCGATTCGTCGCTGCATCATATTTCCTGTGCGTTTCAAAACATCTCTCATGTCAGTGTGTGGGCTGCTGTATTTCATACATGGATAGTCAGGCTTATGCAATCTGTTTGTGCGCTTATAGCTTATCGCTTAACGGATGCGACAGGAACATAAGCAAAGGATTTGCAATGTAGCATCCCTTAAGGGACAATGAATTGCGTGACTAACCCACAATACAGCATTTCTTACTTTACAGTACGCGCAACTTTCAGCCCTACTCAACAGCTCTTTTTCAGTGTTGTTTATTTGTTTGGGTTGACAGCATTAAGCTACAGTATGGTTATTTGTGCAATGCTTGTCTTTTTAAGTAATTCATTTAAAGTCAAAAAACAACATTGTAGCAGGATAATTGTAATGATGCCTCCGAATTGTGCGCTCAATGGCTAATTGTGAGCTCCCAGCATGCACTTTTACGTGGCATATCACATAGCACTAGAGGTAATCCAGAGAACAGCTTGCTCAGGAACAAATAAGCTATAACCCCAATTCATTTACAGCGCCCCATGTACTGAAAGACTCAGATGGTGTGGAGGTGTCGAAATGGAATTGAAATAATGAGCAGTAATACTTCCAATGTTCTCTTGGCTTTATAAATAATAGAGATCACTCAGAGACCACCCTCCCATGCATATACTCAGGGTTCATGGTGCTGTAAAATACTGTTGCTGATCCAAAGTGCCATCCGTCCTTGAAAGCGTGTGACGCACAGCCTTGCGTTTCATCGCCATTAGTGCTGTTCTGTAAAAGCCGTCTTACAACTGCAGGGGTGTGATCGGTGGCTCACATGTGTGAATCCCATACCGAGAGCCTTTTATTTTATTTTGACACCTTAAGTGGGGAGAAATTTGAAGACGATTCACTTTATTCATGCTTATTTGGCTACTGTTTATCTGTGGAGGAGAAGGGTCACATGCAGTGTGAATAATGAAATTAATGACATTTTAGATACTTGATACCATTTTTCATTGATTTAAATAGGATAATTGTATGCCGTATTGATATAAAAATACAAAGAGTAAGAAAATACATTATATTTGTGGTTATCACACCATGAAGTGCATTAAACATTATATTAAGTCAAAGTTTCCCAAACTGGGTTTGTAAAGGAACTGCCAGTAGTGAGTTTAGGTTTAATGAAAAGTTAATAATCATGAAAAAGGTAAATTAAACAAATAATGTTAAAAGGAATCAAAACACTTACTGAAAAAAAAGAAATGTCAACATTAGACAACTATGAAAATGTAAATATGATACTTAATTATTAAAATATTTGTTTGTTATATTTACCACTATATATATGTGTATAGTAGAAAAACATGTATTAAAACCAGTACTAGAGGCAGTCAAGTACAGAAAATGAGTTTTGAACTCTATCTGATATTTCATAAGTTTGTATTGATCTGTCAGTTTCCTTTTTTATATTGAGTATGTCTCACTGAACAGTACAATTCACTTGAAATTGAGAAGTTTTATCCTCACAAACAGAAACTATTCCTTTTGACATCCAGCCGCTAGCCTTTTTTTACCCTTTTTACCTGTGTTGGTTTGCTATATTACTTGCTTTTCTAAAAGATTATATAATAATTTATATATATATATATATATATATATATATATATATATATAGCCATCTGATATACAGAGAGAGAAAGAGTAAACAAGCTAGAGCAATCAGATAAAAAAATCTGTTGAAATGAGTATGAGTATATTGCCTTCCCTGTATTAAGTGATTGATGAAATCTGATATACAGTACATTGCAATGAATCTTATTGCCATGAAATGTACTATAATGTGTCTTTCCTTAGACAATTCATCCAATTTTGTTCCAATTAAAATAGCCAGCAAAATCATAACATTTATACAAAGTATATATGGTATATATCAAGCAGATATAGTTTTCAACAGTATATCATTTTGTAAGCCTAAACCCTAAGCCCAGGAACCCTTGTAACTTTTATTCAGTAGCTTTTAAGAGGAAACAGCAATTTGCCCTTGACTTTTTCAACTTGCATTGTGTTGTAATTTCCCCACAACATCCTCCCTCAGACCACTTAATCTTTAGAGAGAGAAAGGTCAGGACTGCAGTGTGATTACTGTGGAAATGCTTATAGCATAACTAAGCATAAAAACGTAAGCGTGACGTTACACAGAAAGGACATCCATGAAGCATTTCAACAGGGAGCAGCAGAGAGGCAAGGATAACATTTGTTTTGAGATTTACATTCAATGACACGCTTCCGTGCATGTGTTTCTTCTTATCTTCTCCTATCCTTCCTCGCTGATGCTGCCATTTAGCCTCCAGGTTCTTCTGAATCGCGATGCTGTGAGATTTACAATCCCTATAACAGTCAAGACACAGCGTTGTCTATATTCTGCTTTTATTTGCACATTGCCAGATTCTCACGCACAGATTACAACCAGCAACAAATTACACAGGGTTTCCAATGGAGTTTACACTGCAAGTTAATCCAGTTTTCTGCTCCCACAGTCAAAACATTTGGCATTACCGGTTGAAATGAAATATTCAGACTTTTCATTATTAAAAACAGTTCTGGCAAAGACTACGTGAGGGAATATGTGCAAGTCTCACATTCAGATGTTTATAATTTAGTACAATCCACACTACATCTTTCATTCTCACCTAGTGGTGCCAAACCTTCTGTTACGCATAGCTTTGAGACAAAGATAGCATGTTGTCTATGCTAATGACTTGTTTGTGCTTTTCTGTAATAAATAATTATAGCCAATATTAAGCGCTGACCCAAAATCTAGTCTAGTTCAGTTTCATTTTATTTTCAAGTTCTTAAAAAAGACCTTTTAGAAGTTCATCCTTGCTGTAGATATGAATGTGCTTTTGCGTACGCTGTGTTTAATTTAGCTGACAAAAACTTGAACAAAAGAGTGGAAGTGTGGTTTATTGTATTTTAACATCCTTGAAGAAAACCCCTCATCCTTGTTGTAGATGCATTATGCCATTGTTAACTTTTCAGTCAGCCCATTTTCATGTTTTGCGTCATTCTTGGTTCAAAACAAAGTTGTGCTGGATTCAAATTACGACCATGCCTTTCCTGTTTAAAAAAAAAAAGCAAGCTGCTCTTGCCAATATTTTGAATTGTTGGCAGCATGAGAGATAATAGATTGTATTTGGATGTCACAACAAGTTTTGCAAGTGTATGGGTTTATTACGTCCAAAACAAATGCATCAGCAATATCAAAATGATATTAATTTTGATGCATTTATGATGAAATATTAAAATATAGATACACAAGCCTCTACTAACTATCTTTCAACTGCAGAATTTTGTGCGTATGATGTCATTATGCTCTCAAACTGTCACTGATATGACATCATTCAGCTTTGTGTCAGTGTAATCCTATTACAAGAGCCGCATACCACTAGTATCTTCACACGAGAACACTGCCACATGAATAGAGAGAATGTTTTTTTGAGGCTGTGTGATTTTGTGACACTTGTGTAGTCTGCTGTTGTGCTGTCAGTGTCTAGGTGTTTTCTTTTGCATCCTGGCTTCAAATCGAATAATTTACAGAAATGCGGGCTATGCTTGCCTAGGTCAGTTAAATATTCAAATTTATGTGCAGCATACCCATTTGCTACAGTGCTGAATTTTGCTCTCCTAGTCTGTCTTTGTTAGCGACTGTCTGTAAAAATGTGTTTTTGTCCTTTCAGAGACTTGTCATTTGGATTTTCCTTGAATGCATACCCAATAACCTTGGTAACGTTGAATAGAGTTGGACTATTTTGTTGCTCTCGTTGTGCCGAGTCTTTAAAAGATTATGAAATAAGCTTGAATACAGATGTAATAACATTTGACTTGGATTTTTAAGGCCTTGTTGATTGTAAAAAATGTCATTTTACATGAATATTCAGTGGTAAAACATTTGGGCTTTGGGAAAAAAATCACTTGTTTATTTGCTTTGTGCACCATGATTGAATTATGTGTTATTGAAACTGACTTTTATCTGTCATAGAGCCTCGAAGCCCTAGACTCTGAGCTACTCGAGCGTATATAAGATTTATCACAGAGGCTGAGAGCTCTTGACTCCACCCAATGAGATAACAAGTCTGTAACATTTTCCTGATTATTTAATGCTTAAATGAGTCATATAATTACACATGCAAGGCAGCCGGCTATTATACTTTGATCTTCTGAATCGTATCTTTTAGGGCATACACTGCATCTTTAGAAGAATTAAAAAAGAAATAAATTTTACTTGAACTTTAGCTGCATATCCAAGTACTAAAGTTTTGATCCAAATCAAACTAAACTATCAGGTCCTAAAATCATCCTGACCATCCACTGATGATCATTCAAAATTAGACATGGATTCTGAGAAGTTTTGTTTATTTTTTATTTTTTTCAAAGAACAAAAATATTTTGTTGCAGTTGGTGTTTTTTCATTGCCCAGTTATTTCTGGAGCCTCTTAAAAGTGTGAGACTTCACAGTTTCACATGTTACAGCTCAGGATAGTAGCTAGCGAGGGCTTGGTACATGTTCTTGTGTTGGCATAATTAGTCACATGGCATTTATGACTGAGATAATAGTTTTAAAAATTCCAGTGCACCCTATGCGCAAAGATGGAATATTTAAGGAATATTTCATCCAGAATTGAAGATTTGGTTAAAATGGGCCGTCTAAGATGTAGATGAGTTTTGAACAGATTTGGAGAAACGTAGCATTTCATGTCTTGCTCACCAGGGAGTGGTCTGCAGTGAATGGGTGCTGTTCAAAATAAGAGTCCAAACAACTGGGGAAAAAATAAAAAAAATCATAATAATCCACACCAATCCAGTCCATCAAATAACATTTTGTGGAATGAAAAGCTGCAGGTTTGTAATAAAATCCATCATTCAGCATTATTGTGATGTAAGGGGTTAGGGTTGAAGAAACACATCTACATCTTGGATTGCCTGAGGTAAATTTCCAGCAAATCGTTTTTACATTTTTGTGTGAACTGTCACTTTAAAGGGGTTCTGCCGCAGAACAACTTCCATAGAGATGAATGTGAATGCTAATGGATAGTTTTCCTCTGGCATTATTCATGTTTTAATTATACCATGTTGTCTGAAACTGATGAGAAAAAGAGGGTCCCAAAAATCCTTGTTATTTCGCACAAAAATTCCCATGGAGGAATGCTCATCGAGCGGTGACAGAAGTTAGTGACTGTTTCATCTGTCTGTTTTGTCGTTAACGGTTCAGTTCACACTGTGCCTGCCGTAATTAATTCATCTGTTTGTTGAGTTCATGGTCAGACGCATATGGCATTCAAGCTGTCTTGTTCATTTAAACCCGCTACCAGCAGTAGTGAAAAATGATTCTTATTCTGCAGAGCATTTTTAGTTCAGTGCGTGCACAAGGTGAAACTTGCACTGCAATACAGTTACTTCAAATTGAAAGATTATTTCATAATACTCAAAGTCATGTTGTTCCAAACCCGTGAGCCTTTTTCCCCACACATAGATATGAAAGAAAGGTTTACTGCTTAAATTAAATTTAAATGATATATATTTCTTCTCATGTGTTGCTCAGAAAGGTAAATAAGCTGTGAACTATTCATAGGAATAGGAATTTGTATTTAAAGGGATAGTTCACCCCAAAATTAAAATGATCCTGTCTTTTACTCACTTTTGAAGCATCCTTTGGTGTATATTACTTTCTTCTTTCAGACGAATCCAGATGAGTTAAAATAAAAATTGTTTTAATATGAATACGTGCGCATTATTTCACATTTTCCGAAGTGTAACGCTATTATCAATTTAAACTCATTCAAATACTTGGAGGGGTCTGGACAATTTTTGTTATAACTCCAACTGGATTCGTCTGAAGGAAGAAAGTCACATACACCTAAGGATGCTTTAAAAGTGAGTAAAAGACAGGATCATTTAAATTTTTTGGTGAACTATCCCTTTAAGCCATACCAAGAGAAATGTTGTTGATCGATAACACACACACACATTCACACAGCACAAATCACACACCACTACACACAGGTTACAGAGTAAACCAATTCCCACACAGCTTTGGCCAAAGGCCAGCACTGTGAGGTACGTCATAAGCCAGTCAGGTGTGTGACAATTGGCCACATGCAGACAAGCTAATTAGCCGATCACTCTTCCTCGACAGTCTGGCTGTGTGTGTGCAGCCGGACCGGCCTGCGCGAACACCTGGTGACTGAGGAGAAAGCTGTTTAACCCCTCTGCTCCACTCGAGAAGTCATGAAATCCATCATGTTTCAGAGGTACTGCATAGTCTACAAGCCAGGGCATTACTTGCATTCCCAGAGGGCATGTGCAGGTTGTGTTTGTTTTTTTTTTGTTTTTTTGATAGAGTTGTGTATTTCGAGACAAAGCTGATTGAGGCCGTAGAGAAGACAAATTAGGTTGAGTTGCACCAGCTGGCAAATTAGCTTTAGACATGCACACCTAGTTGTTAGCTATGTGCGTTAAATTAATTCATTGGATGAGGGCTAGTGCCTTTTTCTTTGCAAACAAGCTTAAAACGTCTACCATAAAAGTCTTATTGCTTAAAAGTAATTTTAAAATGTAAATAATGTTTTCCTTTCCCAGCCTAATGTGAAGAGGTATGTCTGTTCGTACTGTAGGTTGAGAACCATATAGTTGTATACATCAAGGTTCTGTGTTGTTGATACTGTAACATGCGCTTGTTAGTTTGTCAACATGTCATTTTCTGGATTGACCAATGGTGTGAGTTTGGGCTGGGGCTACATTTGCATACTAACAAGCGATTGGGACATCTGTTTGGGAAAATTCATTAGGTTTGCAATTCCATTTAGTGCTGCTACAATCTAAAATAATTTGTGATTTCAAATTAACTGCTATTAAATTAATAAAGATTAGATTAATAAATACAAACACATGCATTAATGTATTTATGAAAAATGTATATATAATATAAAATATAAGAATATACATATGTAAGTGTGTGCATGTTTGTGTGTGTAAATACATGTAAATATTTTCAAAATATATGCAGTATGTGTGTGTATTTATATATGTATAATAAATATACACAGTACACATATATTACGTAAACAAAACATTTATGTTGGATGCAATTAATCACAATTAATCGTTGGACAGCACTAAAAATATTATTAGATCTGAATGTGAAGAGAGTTACCTAATTATTGGTTTGATTTTTACAAACAATTACAATTTAGAAACATTAAATGCACCTTAATGCCTTAATGTTTCTAATGTTTCTCAGCAGTCGAACAGTAATAAAGGTTATAATACTGTTCTGCTACCTCAGTGCCCTAAAGAGAGTTATTTAGCCTTAAAATACTCCAGGGGGAGTTCCTGTTTTTGACCATTGTTGAATGATTCATACAGGTACAAGAATCATGACCAGATCTTTGTCATCTCTCAAGAAAATAAATTCAAGATAACGATAGGCGTTGCTTCCAGGAGACTAGAGAACAGTGTTTCTTTGAAGCAGACGAGACGTCAGTTGCGCTCGGTGACAGTGAGAGATGGCATGGCTTTTTCTCACCTTCTACCGAAGAACAGTGATGGATGATGGGAGCTACTCCCAGCCTACAAACAAAGCTGTACACTTTGTCTTCAGGAAGGGCAGTTGCAGTGGTATTACATAGCAGGTTAGCCTGGATAAGCTTTATTATAGGCTATACTTGGCAGAGCTTACAGGGATATTCATCACTAGCCGCTTTGATTGTCGTTTGATGGTAATAAACGATAAATACGCATGTTAATGTGGAGGCTTCGTCACACTTGGATGCCTGAAGCTCATTCTGGAGCAACACATTCAATTTATGTATATGTAATATATTCATGTACTTTGTGGCAAATTCGATTTTTGCTATGAAATACTATGATCATTACGTAAGTATCGTGTGGTAATGGGTTTTTGGCCTTGGACACATTTCTCTAGTGCTGTGACTGTATTCCCCCTCCTCCTGTTGTGATGAGATGTTCAGTCTTGGAGTGAGAGACCCCTGGTAAAGTAACTGTTTTACAGCAGGTGATAGAGTGCTCCCTAGTGGAAATACAAGGAGATATCTACTGCTCCATATAATACAGAATATTGGAGGCGTCATTTGTTAAAACTGTAAATGTTTTGTTTGTATTTGTAATTATTATTTTTTTAATATATGAATATCATATTTGATTACATTTTCAATCTAAACTATAATTTCTATTCTAATTAATCTCATTATTAATTATTACAATTTTTATTTTGTTGTTTATTTATTACATTCCAGCTCTCCTCTGTAATCTGTTAATATAAATGATATTTAGACTTTAACTTAAACTAACTGATTGTTTGGAATTAGATAATGATTTGTGAGAAATTTGATTGACTTAAGTTTGAGGATCTTATAAGAGGTGGCAACTGTTTTTCTTTAGCAACTTTTAATAGACAGAGAACACGGTTTAAATAATAATCTATTTTAATAAATTACTGGTATTTGCATATTCATGTTATTCTTTTATCTAATGCACACAACAGGAAAAACTGCAAAATATATGGTTGTATATAACTCACATAGAGTCACTGAGATGCAGCATTCCTCTAGCCTGGGCCCACCCATACTTCCTGTGACGCAACATTCTGTTTCGCGAGCAAAGTCAGTCTGGCAAAGCTGCCGTTTTAGAGCATTTCTGTGGGAGCCAATGAGAAACAAGCTCCCCCCACCTTTTTTCTCCCCCCATTTTCCTACTGCTTTAATGAAGCTAGCTACAATTGGTTACGGTGTCTTCAGGTTCCGTCGCTACGCATACGTCATCGGAATGAGTGGTCTGATTGGTTGTAGATTCATCCAGTAGTATACAGAGGCATCTGATGGACTCCGGTTAATCCCGCCCCCAGAAACCGGGTAGTAAGGTAGCTTGGCCAGACTAAGCTCCTATGGGCTTAATAGTTGCAGAAGCCAGGCTAGCATTTCTCTTCTATAATAAATGTTTGCATTTCTGTTTTCTATAAAAGATTCTGTAGTCACAAATGCACTTGCTTTTGAATGGCTGTGTCTAGAGATAGATGATTTGCCTCCATTGTGCTGTAGTTGGCATCCACCAACAGGGTCTAACCAGACCTGAGCTCATAATAATCTGTTGGTCTGCTGCCATCTAGTGAACAAAGCAGAGTTTTTAGTCCTAGTGTTTTATGAGAGGAATCTCAGTTCTAAAATGAAAACTATTTTTTTGTATCTCACATCATTTAGCTTCTGGTCTGAGTTTTGATGTTTTCTATACGAACTGTCTGCAGTGCTTGGTCACGCTGTTAAGGGGTTGAAGGTATCAAGTCATTGCTGTGCAGTTGCTAAGGTTTTCTGCTTGTTTTTAAGTGCATTTCAACCCAGTTTCCTTCTAAATTGATTATTTTAATAGGTTTAGAGGCCCACCATGTGGACTTTAACCTGCAGTCTGATTGTTACATAAGTAATAGCAGACAACAAATTGGAGAATATTAATGTTTATAGCACAAACAATGTGGCATGCGTTGAAGTTTAATTGGTTACATACATACAGTGTGTAACAAGACATTAGGTCCAGTACACATGAAAGACTATTAACAAGCTAAAGCTGTTGCACTGGGTTAAATTGACTGAAAGCAGGAATATAATGTCCGTGGCATCTTGTCATTTGCGAGACTGTGTTCTTGATGTGCGTCAGCCCCGTCTGTCTGATTAAGGGCAGAGAGTTGGGACATAAAAGCTTTTTAAAGTCAATATGAGTATGATTGGACCAGATCAGGACAGTTCCATGAAACGTGTGTGTGGTATTTTTTTTACCCTTAGACACTCACACGCTGACTCTGGATGGCCTTCATTAAAGTTCATTAATGGCTGATTGATCTCGCCAATGATTTCAGCACCTGCCTGCTTCTTGTTCACCCACCTCTCGCTCTCTCTTGCTCTCTTTTTCCCTCCTCTTCCTTTCTGCTCATCCTTCAGTCCTCACTCAATCTCTCCACTCTCCGTTGTCATTTTTACTCACAGTACTGAAAGCTGGTCAGACTGACCCAGGAAGGCTTGTTTAGCTGTAGTCGGACCTGTTCAACACTGATTGTAAGTCGACGATGAGCTTGCCAGCAAACTCAGAACTTTGTTCTCTGGAGAGGATCGCCCGTTACCGTAGCGCCTGCATCAATGGCTCGCCGTATGCCATCAACAAACCTATTGACATCAAACCTCGGAGAAAATGGTAAAGTTTTATGTGTGTGACGTGCCTCAGTACAGTCCGCTGGTATGTTTCCATTCAGGATTGGATTCTAATTCATAAGATATAGTTAGCATGTGAGATTTGATTTGTTGTTAAAGTATTCCAGATGTTTCATATTTCATAGTGTTTATATCCTGGCTAATTAATGAGTGAATAAATGTTGTTCTGACAGTTCACGTGAACGCTGAAGGCGTTAAACTTAAGCTTTTATTCATGTGTTGTTAAAATTAAAAGTAAGTGCATAGAATTATGTCTGCTGTGGTTAATAATAGGATGCGATAACCAGCTGGTTATGAGCCCATTGATTTCCTTAAAGATCCTTTAATGCTTCTCATCGCTGATAAACCTGTTTTATCTAAAGTTCGGTTAGATAAATGGCAATAAATAGGTCGAACTGAGTGGCACTCGTGACCTGTTCTGTGCAAATATCAGATATTGTGGAAACTTACAGTGCATAACAACTTTCTTCATAAAGATTTGTATTAGTAGCATTACTACTAATTACTAATATGTCATTGTTTTGAAATTTGCACAGTCTAATAGGAGCAGGTGTGTGTCAATAACTACAGTACACATTGAACGAAATTTGAAGGTGTGTGTTTGTAAGTCAGAGAGATTAAGTCAGTGTGTATTGGGCCAAAGACAAATGCTCAGCAACAGAAAATCGCTATCAGATATGTGCCTTATGCTAATGCCAATAAAGCACACACACACAGACCTGACAGGTAAAGGACACATCAGATAAGATGAGTATAAATTAACAGTTTTCAGAAGAAAAAAAAGGAAAAATCAAGTTAATGTTTTAAAACTAATTTAAATCATCTGCATTCTGTTCTTCATTCAGTCGGCGTCAGTCGCTAATGTTGAGTCTCTCTCCCTGCATGGTTTTATTTCCTCCAAGTAATTATGAGTAGGAGGTTTAGCACATTATCAGATTTAGAATGTATTCAACACTTTTTTAAAATAGCGTAGTTTTTCTTAGGTCGACTTCTGATGATTTATTTTTATGAATAATTGGTTGTAGGTGAGTGGGAGTGTGATATGGTGGTGAATGCATGTGGAGATGCAGCAGTCCATTTTCAGACACTTACCATCTGCTATCCGATCCAGTACTTTCATACCAACAGCATGGAAAGCCTGAAGGAAAAGAAAAAAAATTAATGAAATTAAATACTGTAATGGTATATATTCTAAAAAAATAAATGTGTTATTTAATAAATATTAAATCTGTATAGAGAAAAAATAAGAACGTATTTTAAAGATAATAAAATAAGCTTTACAGATCTTTACTGGAACAAAATGTTAAAGAGTGACCTGTATTTTCATGCTTGTTTATGCATACCTGTGGAACTGTAAGTGCAAGTGGCAGGCATTGAAGGTCACAGTTACAATACCTTACCTTAGGTATAGGCTACAGACTCTGAAAATGACCAGAAGGAAGATACCCATGAGGACTGCAGATGTGGCCAGAACAGTAAACTGCAATGTCCATAAT